>CM076579.1:245270477-245693743 GCA_034641835.2 Pinus albicaulis | reverse complement strand
TCTATCTCCAGTTCTAACCCCTACCAAAGAGATATGAACTCCACTTGGTTATTGGTTGAGATAATTATCCCCCAATCATATTTAATCTCTATTTTTTTATCGAGGCCGAAAAAAACCCTTCCTGCTCCAGCCTCCTCAGGGTTGCCTTTCGATGCTCTATAAAAAAAGTAATGAGAATTTTTTTTTCTTTTCCTCCATTTCTAAAATTATTCAAGGTCCTTTCACTAGATATAGGGCTTTACTTTAGATCTATTAATGAAGTTGTAAACATGATCCCTTAATTTAGATAGCTTGAGCCATTCTTTCTCAATGGGAAGCATGTTGTCTATCTCACTTGGGTCAAATCCCTTGCCTGATATTGTTTCTACTAGTAATTATTTGATTGCCAAAGAGGTCATATTAGGCCAAACATTGTTGAATATTTCCTCGCTCTGAGCCAACCAAATCAACCAACACAGAAATTTTGGGAGTTCCATCCAAAAATGCATTATAACTAAATTTGATTTCCTTTCCCGTGACAATAGAGACTTTCATTGGATTAAACATGTCATTCCAATTCTATAGAATGGTGGTGATATATTTAACCTCTCCCAATGTGAATTTCCATGTCTCCAATGAGAATGGGCACTAACAAAATAAATTTTGGATATCCTCCTCTTATTGGGTGCATAGACCACACCTTGACATTCCATTGATATTCCTCTTTTTGAGGTTTTCCGTCGTGAGCACCTTCCCATGTACTATATCCTAGCAAAAAAAATTTATTTTGGGCAGCCCATCCTTGTGCCATATTCTTGCCCATAGCTTATTACGAAGGGGTTCATTACGCATTACTTATTAATTCCTCATACCTAGATTTAACGATATATGTTGTTGACATATTTCTTCCCATATAGATTCATCTATTCAACCTAGTTGTGACAATTGGAGCAGATCCTCGTAACGATTGAATCAAAATAGGGCAATGAGGTTGAATATGTGTGGGAATTCCTTGACACTGCCAACAAATCCAATGACCTTCAGCTTCCCACTGTGATCTGTTAGCAATCCTATGGAACCCATTATTTTCCATCTATGTTCCCAATTTACTCCCAACTTTGCTTTCAGCCACCAATTATGTTAAGGGGATACAGTCCTTCCGAAGATTAATTTGAGCCCCATTATTTGTTTGCCACCCTAGCTGACCTATGAACGTAGGAGAAACTTCCTTTCTTAACTTCCAAATTTTCGACACCTGTTCATGCCACACTTCTTGCTCACGTCTAGCGAGCTTATTTTTATGGAAGTACTTGCAAGTAAAATCTAGTTTCCACCACTTTGAGGAATTTGTGATTAATCTCCATACAATTTTGGCACCCAAATCCAAATTCATAATCCCAAGGATATTAATGGCCAACCCACCATATTGTTTTGGCAAACAAACTATATTCCAATTGACCAAATGGGATTTGTTGTCATTATATTTTCCTCCTTGCCAGAGGTCTCAACAATCCACTAATTTTATGGATAACTCCTTTGGGGCCCTAGTAGGCCAGATCCCATGTAAATTGGAACTGAAGACAAGATTTATTTGATAAAAATTACTTTCCTTTCCACATTAAACTAGAAAGCACCCCATGATTTAATTATTTTCCTTATTTTTGTAATTATTCCTCCCATCATTTAGAATTAGATGATCCCAATGAAATTGGAAACCAAGGTATTTGAAATATATCCATTCTAACACAATCATGAACTCTAGCACTCTAAAAATATCACTCAATGTCTCTTTTGAACAATTCCATCCATACAATTGATTTTTCCTTGTGTTGACCATTCCACCTGGGAGATCAAGGTATTTGTCCAATATTTGTTTGAAGTGACTCGCTGCTATTATTTTGGATGCCCCTCCAAGAAGAAAAGAACCATCTATTATTTGAGAATGGTTCACTTCTTTAGTGTTCCTAACTATGCTTAGTCCCACCAATTTACCTTCATGTCATTCCTTTTCCTGATTTTGACTTAAAATTTCTGCCAAAATTATGTATAACAGGGGGTGGGGGCGAAGGGCATCCTTGTCATAGTCACTAAGAGGATAGAAAGAAAGGGCTTGGTTGAGAATTGACTAATATCGCAATCTAAGGTGATCCATCACAAGCTTTTATCCATCTGTAATGTTCCCAACTAAGGAAAATGCTACAACAATGAGAATATCTCAAGGTATTCTAAAGTTGGAGCTCCAGCAATAAGCAAGCACAATAATGGTGCAGCAGCAACACTCAACTCATAGAAACATGAGAGAAATCCATAGCAATTTCATTAAATAATAACAGCAATAAATGAATACAAGATCTTGAGGAAAAAGGGTGCTCAAGATAGGCAATGCTCAGCTTAAAGAACAAGTACATAAACCATGATGAAATACTGCTATGCATGTGAACTTAAGCTATGATAGCACAGTTTTATAGAGCAACTGCATGCTACATATGTAAAATACATGGATAAATCAATATATGGCTCAATACAACATTAGGAGGGAAGATATCAGCTCCCAAAGACTACCTCATGTCAATCCTGGAAGGATTGGCAATAAAATACAAAAAATGCAAAATGTCGGAGTTGTTGGGTAGCTGTAGCGACTCAGAAATAGAACTGGATGGAGATGGCTCTAAATGATACCCAAACTGAAAGTTCCTCCTCCAGTGGATCTTTAGGATGAAAGGCTGATCCCTTCACCAAAGATCTCACCCTCCAACAATCTGCAAGAGCCCCACTGCAAATGCTCCTCTCAAAATAACGCAGTCACTGGATGGAACTGCGCTGTAGGGCTAGGAAATGAGTTGGCCTTGATGCCAAAGTCTTCAATATGCTCTGGAATTCTTCCAATCTGATATATCAAAGGAAAGAGGGACTCCTCCTCTGAAAATAGCTGATGAAGGTGGTGTAGTGAACCCTCACTGCAACACCCAGCAACACAACATTAATCTGCTGCATAAATAATGCTGTCTTGATGGAGGATGCTTGGCCTCAAGCCTGGATGTGAGGAAAATGAATAAAAATCCCTCAAGAGACCTCTCAAGAAGGAGAAGGAATCCTAAACAGGAATTCCCCCGACAATTCTTGCTAAATAGCAAAGAATGCTCAATTGTCTGAATAGACAATGAGATGAATAATACAAAGCATGAGAAACAATGGTTGCCTTGTCCTCCTTTTAAACAAATTAAAGCCCCTCTCCATGGGTCCCACTCCTTTTAGGGTTTCCTCCACCAAATAACCCTTTCCTCATTCATACTGCATTGCTTCTCTAAGTGTGCTCCACCTCTTGGCCTAGCGTTGTTGACTTGGTCAAACTTGACCTTGTCCACTTGCAAATAACCTTGTTCACACATGAGGATGTGAAAACCAGCTCCAATGGTGATCCCCTTTCATACTATGAGGGATTTTATTGAGATTATCACTATGCATGGGTCTCCTTACCCATTTATTTTCCTCCTAAGTGAAATCAACAAAAATTAATGTTCCAAATTATTGTCAGAAAAATTTGGAACATTACAGTCCTCCCCTCCCAAATTTTTCTTGTCCCCAAGCAACTGCAAGGACAGAACTGGAAAGCCACCTCCCAAGGCATGGAGTCTATGAAGTGTTTGAGGAACATCTTCCTCATGTGGATCCTCCATCCCCCAAGCAATCATCCATGAAAAATGAGTCACCTCCCAACATGGGAACTCTTGAAAGTCATCTTCCACCTCTGGCTCCAGCAATGTAGGTGGGCTGAAAATCTGATCCTGGTAGAAAAAATAGCCTACCCCACGTTGTCCTCCTCTCCACTTAGTATAAGTGTAGAGTGTATGTTGATCCTGGGCTGAAAAATACTTTCCCTCAAGTGGCAAGATGAAGACTAAATCTCCAAAGATCTCTTCTCCAGCGTTATGAAACATGTTGGCCCAAGTCATCTCATATGTGATGAGTTGGAAGTCATCATAATATGGCATAATATTCCTCATATGGCTCACCTAATAAGGAAACAAATGAGCTTCTCTAGTGGCCATACCATCTCTGATGCTCCCCCTAGAACATGTAGTGCAAAGTGTGTGGGAGTTTTCTCCCTCCAAGGACACATCCATCCAATGTGCCTCTCCTCTAATCATGCTCCCAAGGAAAGCTCTAGCAATATCAACCAAGGGAACCATAAGGAGAATCATGCTGGCTGCCATGTGTAGTAAAGGAGAAGGACAATGGTCCCTCAAATGAAGCCAACGCTGTTTGACTCTCCACTGCCATAGAAAATAAAATGATGGATGGCCTCTCCACCATTTGCTTGCTGCCCCATTCTCCTGGAGAAAGTGAATGATGTAATGTGCATATTTATGTATGTTCTCCATGAGAAATTTCCTCCCTATCTCCTCTTAGGGAGTGATCATCCATAATGGCCTTATGTAGACCATAAAATCTAGAAGGAAGGATATTCCTTCTTTGAGCAAATTCCTGCACATATATGGTTAAGAGATGCATATATATATAGACAAATCATTATGCAATCCAACAATACTCTTACCATATGTTTTGCTCATATAAGTGGAGTGGCTCATAGATGAGTCTCCCCTCATCCTCAAAGGTAAAATAGTTGACTGTGCTAACTCCTCCATCTCCTCATGATCCATGGGATGCCTCCTCAAGTTCTTCAAGTGGTTCCTCCCACAAGAAGTACAAAAATATAATTTGGCATTCATGGTTGGCCCATGGTTCCTCCTGAAATGTACAACATGTATAGTAAGGAGAATAATGCTCCCAATGGGCATCCTCAATCTCAAGCCCACTCTCCAAATAAAGCTCCCCATAAACATAAACATATCAGCAATACATGGAAGCATAGTACAATAAGAACAAGTTGTAAAATGAAAACCGGAAAGTGGATCAAGGTCCCTTCCATGGAACCAGCGCAGTGCAACCTTTGCCCACATCCAATCAAACAATAACAAGTGCTCTCCCAGCCACTTTCTTTCTGTCACAATCATCTCATAAGATATAAACATGTAGGTAAAAAAGGGTGTCAGTGGTGCACACCAAAAATCATGTGGCCTCTCCCACAAACCACCAATGAGATAGCAAATCTCAATGCTACAAATGGCTCCAAGTACATCATTATACAATATGCAAGAAGGAATGATCCTCCTTGGTACAATATACTGCTCATAAAAAGAAAATAAGTACAAAACATAAAGTAAATTTGTACATCCTCCATTATGTACTCGAAGGCTTGAGCTGAAATGGCTCAACTGAAATTGCTCCCTTACTCCCAATGAGTAGAAAGGTGGCTGTGACATCTTCTCCATGATCATCCGGGCTATGCATCTCTGCATATGCTGATATATGTCCTGTTGGATTCCCTCCCAAGTGAACTTATCCATAAAATGGAAATATGCATAAAAGTGCATAGAAGAGAAGTCCTCATGTGCTGCATGTAGCAGCTTCTCCTTAAGACTAGAAGATCTAGTAAAGAAGATCCTGCCATAGGAATAGATGATCACATCATCCACTATGTATCTATCATCTCCATCCAGGTAATCAAGAATCATGCATGCACCAAGATCCTTGGAGTACTCTACCAAAAGCTGAGACCTCCAATAAGGATCAATCCTCCTCAAAGACAGCGAGGGTGATCTAGCATGTGATGCTCTCCTCATGATGTTGCCTGCTACCTTGACATCCCTTATGCCAAATTTCTCCTCCAAACTATTCACCTCTCCAAAATCCAAGAGCGGTGAATCCAAATACAAAATGTCTCTCATCAATGATAGATCAGGTGGCCTCCCTGGTGGAATGCCTCTATGCAATGAGACATCTATGTCAAGAGTGGACTGCACATATGGTTGGGAAATATTTCCCTTGCTCTCACAACGCAATACAGTCTGCCTCCTCTTTTCAGTAGCTCTCTGAAATAGAGAAGGGTGTGTGCCTCTCATCACATGATGCTGCTCTTCCTCCCTTCCTCCATCTTCCAACTGCAGTGCTGCACAATCATGTTGCTCATTGATTGTGCTTGGACCTCCATGTATGAGATCCTGGGGACTTCCTTGCAAGGCTGCAAGAATCCCTCTAGTTGGAGCAAGAGCTCCTCTTCCCTCTGCATGAGGTGCTAGATCAACTCTAGAAATGACAACATTGTTTCCCTTAGCCTCCTCAATATGAGTGGGCAACCCTCCAATGATTAGGTCCTCTTTTGAAAAAGAGATCCCTTTGCCTCCTTGTGCCAAAAATGAAGATCTTGCCTCTAATAAAGCATCATTCAAGATATCAACCTCCTTCATGGTTCTCTAAAATGTTTCTGATTCTATGGTTTCCTCCATCACATGCAAGGGTTTTGTTTGTTTGAATGTGTTTGTTTCCTCCACATGTGTTTCATAATTTCTTCTACCAAATCTCCTTATCAAAGTTTGAATGAACATTGCATAGGAAGAGGTATTTTCATTTTTCAAATTAAAAGACTCAAATAACCACCATGCATATACCTTACCTCCCAAGTGCAGCGTTGCTACTCTGATGTCTTCATCTTCGGAAATCTGATGCTACTGCAAAAAGGTGTCTAGCTCTTCTATCCAAGCCCTGGCTGAACAAGTAGGGGAACCATCAAAGATAGATAGAAGAAATATATCCTCATTATGCTGCTTGCTCCTCCTCACCATGATATTGCAAAACTCTAGAAAATTAATATGATCTCTAAACCTCTAGGTTTGAGATTCATACTCATGCAAGAAACTTCTAAGAGTTCCTCTCTTCGGCTTTTCTTCTTCTTTTTCTTCTCTCATGGAAAAAATGGCCATTTGACTACGCTGTATATCATAGGGTGTAGCTGCATGCCCACATCCCCTACAAGAAAATCTAGAGTTTGACTCAGTTTCAAACCCTCTTGGATATCCTGTACAAATCTCCCTCATTAGCTTCTCGAATTCTTCATGAATGCTCTATACAGATTTTGGAAGAAGCTCAGTAAGCTTGTCTTCCCTTTTCTCTCCACATAATGGAATCTTCATCTTTTCTCTCCTTGATAGAATGATGGCTGAGATCCACTGGCTGGGCCAGAGATCATGCTCTGATACCACTGTAATGTTCCCAACTAAGGAAAATGCTACAACAATGAGAATATCTCAAGATATTCTAAAGTTGGAGCTCTAGCAATAAGCAAGCACAATAATGGTGCAGCAGCAACACTCAACTCATAGAAACATGAGAGAAATCCATAGCCATTTCATTAAATAATAGCAGCAACAAATGAATACAAGATCTTGAGGAAAAAGGGTGCTCAAGATAGGCAATGCTCAGCCTCAAAGAACAAGTACATAAACCATGATGAAATACTGCTTGCATGTGAACTCAAGCTATGACAGTGTAGTTTTATAGAGAAACTGCATGCTACATATGTCAAATACATGGATAAATCAATATATGGCTCAATACAACATTATAAGTGAAGATATCAGCTCCCAAAGACTACCTCATGTCAATCCTGGAAGGATTGGCAATAAAATACAAAAACTGCAAAATGCTGAAGTTGCTGGGTAGCTGCAGCAACTCAAAAATAGAACTGGATGGAGATGGCTCTAAATGATACCCAAAATGAAAGTGCCTCCTTTAATGGATCTTTAGGATGAAAGGCTGATCCCTTCACCAAATATCTCACCCTCCAACAATCTGCAAGAGCCCCACTGCAAATGCTCCTCTCAAAATAACGCAGTCACTGGATGGAACCTCATTGTAGGGCTAGGAAATGAGTTGGCCTTGATGCCAAAGTCTGCAATATGCTCTGAAATTCCTCCAATATGATATCTCAAAGGAAAGAGGGACTCCTCCTCTGAAAATAGCTGATGAAGGTGGTGTAGTGAACCCTCACTGCAACACCCATCAACACAACATTAATCTGCTGCAGAAATAATGCTGTCTTGATGGAGGATGCTTGGCCTCAAGCCTGGATGTGAGGAAAATGAAGAACAATCCCTCAAGAGACCTCTCAAGAAGGAGAAGGAATCCTAAACAGGAATTCCCCCGGCAATTCTTGCTAAACAGCAAAGAATGCTCAATTGTCTGAATAGACAATGAGATGAATAATACAAAGCATGAGAAACAATGGTTGCCTTGTCCTCCTTTTAAACAAATGAAAGCCCCTCTCCATGGGTCCCACTCATTTTAGGGTTTCCTCCACCAAATAACCCTTTCCTCATTCATACTGCGTTGCTTCTCTAAGTGTGCTCCACCTCTTGGCCCAGCGCTGTTGACTTGGTCAAACTTGACCTTGTCCACTTGCAAATAACCCTGTTCACACATGAGGATGTGAAAACCAGCTCCAATGGTGATCCCCTTTCATACTGTGAGGGATTTTATTGATATTATCACTATGCATGGGTCTCCTTACCCATTTATTTTCCTCCTAAGTGAAATCAACAAAAATTAATGTTCCAAATTATTGTCGGAAAATTTTGGAACATTACACCATCTTATGAAATCTTTACAAAAACCCAACTTTTCTAACATTGAGAAGAGAAAAGAGTGCCTTACCGAATTGAAGGCATTGCCCATATCCAATTTGATTATTTTGTTAGACTCTCATGCTTCTTCATTGGAGTGGATTGCTTCCTGCACCAGTATGATATTGTCAATTATTTTCCTATGTTGCATGAAGCTACCCTGATTCTCTGAGATGATGCTTGGAAGAATTTTTTTTTCAGTCAAGTTGCTATGATCTTGGTCAATATTTTATATGCAAAATTTCACAGTGATATTGGCCAAAAAATTGAGAATTTCATTGGATTTTATTCCTTTGGTATGAGAGTGCGATCTTGTCTTTCCTTCTCATAGTATTCAACATTCTGACCAAGTACTTTTCTATTAGATTCAATAATGTTCTATAAATGATTGGAAATCCATCTAGCCCAAGAGCCTTCTCTGGGTTCAGGTGCCAGATTTCCTTCATAACTTCTTCCTCTTCAATCTCTTTTATTAGGAGAGCATTGATTGAATCTGACACTATTTCTTGAATGCAGTGAAGAAACTTTTGATCCTATTTTGAATCGACTCCTCCTTCCTCACAATATAGAGCTTGATAATTACCATATGATTCATTTTTAATTTCTTCAAATGAGTTTATCCTTGGATTTTCTTCTGGGGTTATTTCTTAAAACCTAGTTTCTGAACTCACAATATTTTTTTTGTTTTTGAAAATAGGTCGTATTTTGATCATTTTCCTTTAACCACAAAATGTGTGACTTCAACCTCCATATTTCCTACTCTATGTAACTTGTATTATAAAGCTCCCTCGTAATTGATTTTTCCTTTTCCATAAGCCAATACTCCACCTTGCTATTTTCAATGAGGAGTTGCTGATTCTCGAACTGCTCAACTATCTCTTTCCTTTTTTTCCTAGGCCGCTTATACATCTCCTTAAGCCATACTATTAAGGATTTCTTGAAAAATTTCAGCTTTGATTCCCTTACTAAGGAGGGAGGGCCTAAGACTGTGGAATTAAAGATTGCTTGTATACTTTCTATGACCCCGTCCTCCTTCAACCAAGCTATATTGAATTTAAAAGGAATGGGACTGAGATATTCTGGTTTGTATATGATTAATATTATTGGGAGATGATCATATTCTCCCTATGCTTTTATTTAGGAAGTTCTCTCCATGCCTTTTATAAGCCAATTATTTTGAACCAAGAATCTATATAATAGGGTTGAGATATGATTTTATCCACTTATTTTGTTTGACCATGGGTATTTACAAACCTTTGGGAGGATGTCGATCACATCCCACTCTTAAATTAAATCCTCCATACACTCCTTGAAGGGATCCCAAACAAGAATTCCTCCTTTCTCTTTTATCGATCTAAGCACAATGTTGAAGTCTTCACCCAATATGCAATTATGATGTCATCCTCTCTCTTTGATGATACTAAGAGAATTACATAACTCCATCTTCTCACCATAGAGCACTGGAGCATAGACATTGATAATTGGAATTCATTCTCTGGTGTCATTCCTTTCTAATATGATTGCAATCCAGTTTGATGTTTGCATGCTATCTATTAAAGTGAAATGAATATCTGACCAGAAGGTACCTATACCTCTAGATGCTCCTTTGGATATTTGAACGATGTTGCTTCCTTCTCTCTAGAAATTTTTGGCTGCAACAAAGGATTCCTTCTCTTCTAACTTAGTTTATTGAATGAGCATAACCCACGATTTCGCTTGTTTGACAGATCTTTTACAGAGAGAGATTTGTTGGGACACCCCAAACTCTAGATGTTCCATGAAAATATATTCATAATGTATTTGATAAGGATTTAAAGGATCCTCCTCTAGTTCTAGTGATTTTGATCTCTTGCTTAATTCAGCTTCAATATCTCTGTGATTAATGTTTGATTGCCAAGTTTTTTATTGAGCTATACTTCATGTTCTCGCACTATTTTTTGTGTGGCCACCCTTTCTTTTTCTTACTGCTCTATGTTTTGTGATTACTTCCATCCTCTGCCCAAACTAAGCTCTATACCATATTTCAAGTGATGACCCCCATTTCCAGACCTTCATCAACCTCTATTAAGGGATCCATACCCGCATACAGTTCTACACTCGGCTAGCTTGTGATCCCAATAATAGATTACACTTTTGTTAGGGTTTGTTCTAGGCATTGTGGATCCATCACATTTTTTATACTTGGAGAATCCTCAACTTCATGTATTTCACCTTCTTCTTGCTCCAATGGTGCTTCGATCTCTCCCACATTGCTTATATGTTTTGTTTTCTCTTAATCATTCTGAAGGACATCAAATGGATTTGCTGAAGTTGAGGCTCCATTTTTTTCTAGGAGGATTTTGAACTTTTCTAATTGTTGCTTTCCTTTTGTTCTCTTCATGACGTTGGGTTTGCCATTGTTCTAGTTGATCTAATGATAAATTTGAACCCTTGTTTGACATTACCTTTTTACAGTCTCTAGCAAACTACTCATACTTGTGGCTCTAGCTCAAGGCTTTGACAGTGGATCTAGTTCTTGAGTGTAAGATTGATATTTTAGGGAAATCCTTTCTCTAAATTGACTTTGACACAATTTTTTTCACATGAAAATTGGTATCATTTGGGTTTTGCTTTGTCAAGGTATTTTCTGGCTCCATTTCCAATGGCTTTGAGGGAATCATTGCTCCAACAAGAAATAGGAAGCCTTTGTAGTTTAACCTAAACCGAAACTACATTTGGCACATCCTCATTTGGGTTGAAATCTAAAGACCATTTGTTTAGATACATTCCATGTGATCCAAATAAATAAGGTCCATTCCTAAATATCACATCCTTATCTTCCTTCATTTCAAACGGGAATGCAAAAATCCATTCCTGCATGCATACATAGTGATGTTGCCCTTCATTTTTTGCCCCTAGTTTTTAGCGTTCCAATCATGCATTGATCAAAGGGATGGCCACATCCCTGTAAAATTTTCGATCAGAGCTCAATCGGTGAAGGCCAAATAATTTTGACGCATTGTTGTGGGAAGGGATACCATGGGGATTGAAGCAAATTTCTTCATGAATTTCAACTATGATTCCTTATTCTTAGGCTTTGATGTTAGAGGCTCCATTAAAGCTTGGAAGGCATAATCTTCATCGACAGGGTTGGGAGGGGGGGGGGGGGGGGGCCTCCGGGGTCATCATTGGAGGGGAGGGTTTGTGATCATAGATTTGTAGATGCAGAGCACAATAGCTTTTATTCTAAAGATTATTGAAAAACATTTTTTCCCTTTTTTTAAAATTAAGGGATTTTTTTTAAAGAGAGAAAAAAGCATTAACATATAAAATTAAAAAATTAAAAAGAAATAAAACAAAAAAACCTTTCAAAATAAATAAATAAAAAAAGTAACTTATAAAACATTTTAAAAATTAAAAAATATTAATATATTTTAAAAAAATATAAAATAGGAAGAAAATTATTTTAAAATAAGAAAATATATTATAATTTAAATTTTAAAAATTTACAAATAAATAAAAAATAAATAAGATTTATTTTATTTTAAAAAATTAAGAAAATAAATATTAAAAAAAATTGGGGAGGGGTGATGTTGTGCATCTCTCCTTCACACACAATATAACAATTTGTGTACTATGTGGGGGGGAGGGTGATCCAATTTGTGTACTATGTGTGGGGGAGGGTGATGCCTGGTAGGGTGCATAACAACAGTTCATGTCTCCCCCACACAACACACAAAATGCATGAATTTAAATAATAATAATAAAAAATTGTAAGTTTAAGTTGTATTATGTCAAAATGTTGCCAAAACATACACATTTATACATCATCATTATCCAAAGAGTCACTATGTAGGTGGTCTCAATCTTCCCAATGAGAGACCATATATTTTTTAGCACCGATTAATAGAGTAGTTTGTCTAAAATTCATGAAGTTTTAAAAGTTCAAGTAGAACAAGAGTATCTATGTTTGTGCTATAATACCAAAAAGTAAAAACAAGAATTCAGACTCAAGTATCAAATGAAGTAGCACAAGATCTCTAATACTAGGACCTGGAGGGTCATGAGAAATAGGTCCACACTTGAAATGGAGCTCAATGTGAGCTAGCCTCTTATCCTTCTTCTCAAGAAAGAACCTATGGTTTTGCTAGGCTTGTTTGATGTCCTCCATACTGGGATAGATATTATATATTTCAGCCTACTTGTCCATCCAAATCCTACTTAACCGGGTCTTCATTTTTCATTACTTCTTCCTTGGGTATGCCCCAAGTTAAGAATCCAATGAGTTATATCTTCTAAGATCTCAGAATTCGAGAAGAATTGTCTATCACCTACCACATGAGACTCAAATTCTGAATTTCATTCTCGGTTTTAGGAGGGACAACTGCATGAAAATTGTTAACTACTTCTTGGGCTTGCTTCTGGGCATGATTTTGGCCCTGAGGGCCACGACCTCCCATGACTCCTGTTGTGTATGCGTTGAAGTTAAATTCCATGCAAATAAGTATGATCCCTATGGTAAATTATCAGTAAGCATGACACCAAGCCAAAGATATCCCATATCCAATAACAAGGACTCCACATATGCAAACTAAAATGAAGACACCCTAGGTATGAAAAAGAGTAACACAAGCCCTGGAAAATCCACCCCCAAAAAACAAAGACCAACACGAGAAACCAATAGAAAATATCAATCCAAGAGAGGCACTGATCAGATTTGGATCAAGGACTTAAGTATTAGCTCAAAATTCAAATTCTTAGGAAGTGTGTCAAACCCAATCAACCGGATAGATCTCGTCTTCTTGATTCTGGCATTGCGAACGGTTCGAAAAACTGACACTGTATGAAGAGGTTATTGTGATTTGAAAAGTCCAATAAACTAAAATTTTTGGACTTTGACCAAGTTTGACTTGGCCTTTGAATATTCAAAAAAGAGAATATTCCAGGGAATATTCATAGAATATTCCTAAAAATATTCCATGGAATATTCCTTCTAGGCGAATGGCATGTTGACAAGTGGCGGATGTTTACTAGTAGTTGGATTGTACGTTTGGTTTTAATAGCCAATCAATGGGCGACACGTGGCCAGCCTTGAGGCCACCACGTGTCCGATGGAATGTGGTCTAAAATTTTGTGAGGTCTAGGGGATTTGACCCCGTGACCTCCAGGCTGCGTGCAACATCTTCCACCAACCACGCTACCAGTTGAGTCTTAAGGTTTCGCAAGCGGCCCGTTGTGTGTTCACATGTTACCGCAACAACAATTGTTAAAACTGACGGTTAAACTGATTGCAACCGTTTCCTATTTGAAACCTGTCAAATGGAAATGTGTTAAGTTTTATGCGATGGTTTATTATCTGCGTGATTATTCCACCGACAGGTTCGTTAACCCAACCATCTCTGCCAAATTGCAAGGTTGTCACATGATTGCGGTTAATGCCATCCCCGACGGCTTTTGCACAGTCCGCCGAAAGTTAAGGGTTGAAGATCGTGTGGTTTGGACATGTGTCCGACCACTAAACACTAACCGCCCACATTTAGTGTTGGCGGCCAGACTGAATAAAGTTATGGCAGGCGCCCAAAAAAATGGCGGAGATGCCAAACTTAACTAGAGTTATGTGTAGTCTCTCCACATTTGGTGGGGGATTTTTAGGGGACACTAGGCAAAATGAGTTTAGGCTCTATCTTGAGCTATATTCATCCATTCTGAGAGTGTGAATAGTCAATTTCGACTATCTCAGACATTCCAGACTCATTGGCGAGGGTTGCAGAGCCATCGGAGGACTTTTGAGCAGGTTTTTGTACCAGATAATTTTTAGGGGCCACTAAAGCCACCATGGGCCAGCATTAGTTTGAGGCCTAGCTAGAGCAGCTAGAGGCTTTTTTCAACAATAAAATAGTCAATTTTGGATGTTTCAGACATTATGGAACTAATGGTGTGGTTTTCAGAGCCTGTGGAGGACTTTGAAATCCGAGATGCTTCAGAGAAGTTACAGGGGCCACTAGGGCCATTAAGTGCCACTAGGAAAATGAGGCCTATCCAGAGCAGCCAGTATCCATTCTCAACAAATCAATAGTCTATTTAGACTGTTTTGAGCCTTTTGAATCCAATGGAGGAGTTTGTAGAAGCTTTTGAGGACTTCTATAGGTCGATAACCCACATAGAAGTTTTCAGTGACCCTACAGCCAGGGGGTGCCACCAGGTGTTGGAGGTGAAACCGGAGCAGCCGGAGACCAATTTCTGCAAGTGAAAAGTCTATTCTGAATATTTTAGACATTTTGAATCAAATGAAAGGATTTTCAAAACCATTTGAAGACTTCTGAAGGTCAAAGATCCATAGGGAAGTTTTGCGTAGCCTAGGGCCATCAGTGGATGGAGGCCTAGATTAGGGAGCCAGTGCTCTTTTGGAGAAAATGATCAGTCCATTTTGGAGGTATGATATGTGCTGAAGATAGTAGGTTATGTTTTAGGGACAGAAAAATATTTCTGAGGGAGTTAGTGCCATAGAGAATCTTACGGTAGCTCAAGATCACTAACTCAAGGAGACCAGTTGAAGGGGACCTAGATCTGTTTTCAAAGTGATGACAGCCATGAAAGGGATATAAATGTTATTCTAAACCCATTGGTTCAGTTTAGTTAACCATTGGAGTTGATTTTGTAACTTGTAAAAGAAAATTTTCCATAATCCCAAAGAGCCAAGTTAAGATGACAAGAGCTCAAGGAGACGTAGCCCACGATATTCGGGTGAACTCCTAGATTAAATTTTATGTTATGTGTTGATGTTTATTTGCTGCATTATATGGTTTTTGCACATGTTTAATTTCACCAAAAACAAATGGACTTAAAGCACTTAAATAGTTTAAAAAACATACACCTGTTTCAAGTATAAAAATCCGTAAAAGGCAAGTATAAGCTAGATCTTTTATTTGTTTAACTAAGTGGCAGGTTCTTGAAAATCATAACAAGTTATCCAACCCATTTTCAGATCAGGCCGGTATTAGAGCTCATGGTTGCTTGATTGACAGAGCACAAGTTTTCTTGTTGACTTGAAAGGTGTTTGCAGTTAAAGAATTTGACTATTTGCAAACTAACTATTGCTTGAGTTTGCTAGAGGTGAAGGGAAAGCTACTGTTAGCTAAGTCCAGAAGAGGACAAGAAGGAAGAAGGCATATTCCTTACCCAAAGGACCTCAAGGAAACCCTTGAAGCACAAAAGGGTTTTTTTGCAAAAGGCTGCTTGAAGAAGAGCTTGACTCTAACGCCATTTTGTTTTGAAGCTTTGTCAAATTGTTTTGAAAGCTTTGGAATTGTTGATTGAAGTTATTTTGTTCATTTTTATAAGGTGACAACTTCTTCAAGTGAGGTTTCAAAATCCTCCTCCTTCACAAGATTCTTCGATGAAGACATGAAGCGAGACTTCTACATCCTGTAGGATATGGTGCAAATTCTATTGAAGATAGAAGAGAAAGCACTAGACTTCACAAGAATTTGGTTGCTATGAAGCAAGAGAAAGAATAAATTCTTCAAAGAATTCATGAGATGGAGATGTAGCTCCATCAAGCCCAAGAGGCCTTAACCAAGAACATGCTTGAAGCAGAAGTAATTCACTCAAATTTGTCTCCAGTTTCCTCTTCATAAAGATGTGTAGGTTCATTTGAAAAGCACACTAGAGGTATAAGGTCCAAGTTAATGTTTAAAATGGGCTATGAAGGCAAGGGTTTAGGCAAATATGCACAAGGCATCACTGATCCTATTTTGGTTGAGGAGAGACCTAAGAAATTTGGTCTTGGTTATGTTCAATCTAATGGTGAAAACTCCAAAGCCATGAAGGCATGTGAGGCAACTTCAAAAAGAACTTTTGTCGCCAGTTCTAAACCACAAAAATGTCAAGTTTGTTTTCAAGTTGATTGCCATTGTTTGAAGCCTATGTTGTAGCAAGGTGTTTGTACACATGCAAATTATGGCAAAGTTGTAACCTCTACAAGCTCATCTCCTCATGAAGGTAAAAAAGATGGACATGCAAAGCAGCATTTGACGTATAATTCTTCCCATAGTCAAGTTGATTATGTTTCTGCAAGGCATGAAAATTATACATGCTTGAATGAAAGAAAGAGTTGTTGTGCATATTGTGGTTTGTTTAACCATGTTTTTTCAAAATGTTGGAAGAGGTGTATAAATTATATAACTTATGCGTTGTATATCCAAGATTCTCCTCATCACATACTATTTTACTTCATGCACAATACAGAATCTATTCCACTATTGATCATCACATGCGGAAATTAAATCAATTGCAATGCACACATGAAACCATAAAAATTCACACACATTAACACGGTTGTTTAACGGGAAAGCCTGAAGCTAAAAACCCTAACTATCTGTATATAATATATGTCATAGAGATCATGTAAAAATCCTCATACAAAGCTGATCATATCAAGCTCTCGGTACAATACAATCGCTACACACTAATCAGGCTAGATCTTGCAAATCCATGCACCGATCTCTGCCACCTGCTAGCCTGCCTCTACTGCGCAATCCCTGCTGAAGAATGGCTCTGAATGAACTTGAATCCACCAAGCTTGCACTGCGCAATCCTCATTGGCATCTCCACTAAGTGTTGGATGCAATCAATGTATCACTATAGTCACAAGAGATAGTCTATCTTTCCCTTTCACCTATCTCTCCACTGGTCTCCACTGAAACTGCAATGCACTGTAGTTAACTGTTGTATTGTTCGGTTGATTAATGAGTTATTATTTGTGAATTAATTAACTAATTAATTCACTCCACTCTCACTAGTGTATCAATCAGTTAGACTAGATACAACTAGCTCAACTGAGTCTAATTGAGTTAAACTAAATACAACTCCACCAACTACTTCTCCAACTCCACCAAACTCTGTCACTTGAGTTCTAACTGGGACCTCCATGCAATAGCTCCAGTAAAACCTCAGGAATAGCATAATTCCTTCTGTCAGCTATTGTGCCACATCTGTGCACTGAACTGAAGTGCTCCAAGAGAATAAGATAATGTTTAGAGTCCAAATATTATTAAGAGCCAATAATATTCGACATATCTATTTTAAGACTAGCAGTCTAAAATTAGACACTGCCCAATATGTCTAAAAATAGAAGTCCATCTATTTTTCCAACTTGACCAACCATCCACAAATAACATCCTACAACTCCTAGAATATGATCGACATGTCTAAAAATAGACTTTGCACCAAAAATAGCCTGCGAGCCCACTTAGTGAAGGCAACTCTTTTCACTAAGCTCATCATCTTGTTAAATCTCAACACTCCCTCTCAACAAGATAGGGATTATCTGCCACCCCGATCTTGTTTCTATGGTATTCGAATTTTCTCCTGGTGAGCACCTTCGTCAGAATATCTACATCTTGATCCTCCATAGGAATGTAAGAAAGCAACATGATCTTCTGCTGCACACAATCTCTGATATGATGGTACCGGATGTCAATATGTTTAGATCTATCATGAAATACTGGATTAACCGAGAGTTTAATGAAACTTTGATTATCACAATATATCACGGTAGGATCTAAGTGAGAACCGAACAAACCGACCAGGATCTTCCTCATCCATATAGCCTCGCATGCAGCCAAACTTGCTGTCATGTACTCGGCCTCCACCAAACTGAGTGCCACGGATCTTTGTTTCCTTCTGTACCAAGAAACTGTTCTAGATCTGAAACTGAAAATCCCTCCAGATGTGCTCTTTCTATTTGTTGGGCTTCCTGCCCAATCTGCATCCGTGAAGCCATGCAGATTCACCTCATCCGACTGTCTGTACCACAATCCATACCCAAATGTGCCCCTGAGATACCTCAGGACATGCTTGTCTTCCTTCCAAAAGAGCTTGGTAGGCTTCACCATCGCTTGTGAAAGTTGGTTCACAACATAGCATATGTCCGGTCGTGTATTGACTAAATACATGAGTGAACCAACCAACTGTCGATAAACAGTGGCATTCACTACCTCTGTCAATGTAGCATCCTCTTCCCTTCAACCACCAGGAAGAGGAGTGTCGATAGGCTTGCAGCCTTGCATGTGAAACTTCTCCAGTATCTCCCAGGCATACTTGCCTTGAGACACAAACAATTCACCTTTCCACTGCCAAATTTCCAATCCCAGGAAATAATGAAGGAGGCCCAAGTCCTTCATCTCGAACTCCTTTGCAAGATCTACCTTGCATGAGTGTATCAACAGTTCATCACCCGTTAGTATTAAATCATCTACATAAAGCACAATGATCAAAAGCTTACCCTCCACCACAATCTGGTATAGGTTAGGATCCGCCTCACTCTTGGCGAAACCAAGTCCGGTGAAATAATTGTTTATCCGTGTGTACCAAGCACGAGGTGCTTGTTTCAGCCCATACAACTCTCTTTTGAGCTGCACACATGCAACTCACTGCTGAAGATTTCGAATCCTTCAGGCTACTCAATGTACACCTCCTCCTCAATGATTTCGTTGAGGAATGCAGTCTTCACATCCATCTGATGAATGTTCCAACCCATCTGCTCTGAGAGAGCAAGGATGGTCCATATGGAAGAATACCTTGCGACAGGTGCAAAGCTTTCTTCATAGTCGATCCCCTCGATCTATGAGAAGCCCCGGGCAACAAATATTTCCTTATAATTCTCGACGCTCCCGTCGGCAGCTTGCTTCACTTTGTAGATCCATCTCGAACCTAACATTGATTTCCCTTCCGGCCTTGGGACAATCTCCCATGCATTGTTTCTGACAATCGAATCATACTCTTCCACCATGGCATCTACCCATGCGGGATCCTCCACAGCTTCCTCGAAAGAGTATGGCTCTGTCACGATACACTTTCTCATCAAAGCCATGTATCTAGTAAATCGGTCCGGTGACTGTCTATGTCTGCGTTGTGATGTAGGAGCTCCTACATTCTGCACTGCATCAAGATTCAGTTGCTCAGCTTCTATAGTGTGCTTCTGCCCTCTGATGTTTGGCGCTGCATGAGTGATTTCTTTCACTCCATGAACCTCCTCTTGTGGCTGATCCACATCCTGAGGCTCATCCTTAGGAACTAATAGCTCCTCATCTGCATGCAAGTGTGGCTCCCTCTCAAGCGAACACTTCATGGCTTTCTCCTCATGAAATTTTATATCCCGTCGCACAACAGTCTTGCGACTGTCTGGAAAATACACACGATAGTTGTGGGGTGTATCAGTGTACCCCACAAATATCCCAACCTCTATGGTCGGCTCCAGCTTCTTCCTGGCATCCTTCGTCACATGAATGTAAACAGGTGAACCAAAAATCCTCAAATGGGAAATATCAGGCTTCACGTAAACGCTTCTACCATGCCAAGTACTCTATGAGGACAACGGTTTCACATAAATCGCAAAGGTTGCATGCCTCAGCCCACAAGTGTATGGGAAGGCCCTGATCATGCAACATCGCCCGTGCAGCACCCATGATCGTTCTGTTCTTTCTCTCCGCAACCCCATTCTGTTGTGGGTTATGAGGCGCTATGAGTTCTCTTCGAATTCCTTCTTTGCTACAGAAGTCTTTGAATTTTCCAGAAATGTATTCACCACCATTATCGCTCCTTAGAGATTTCACCTGCTTCCCTGACTCTTTCTCAACCAATGCCTTGAACTCATAGAAATTTGAGTATGTCTTGCTCTTCTTCTGCATGAAGAAGATCCAGCACTTACGAGAAAAGTCATTAACAAATATCACATAATACCTGTGCTTTGTTGTTGAAGCAACCGAGAAAGGTCCACACATGTCTGTGTGAATTCTCTCAAGGATCGTCGAAGCACAACTATCCTTCTCATGAAAATTGGTCTTCACAAATTTTCCTAAAGTACATCCCTTGCACTGATTTGACTGCACAAGTGTACCTTTGGGAAGCCCGGTAGAAATCTGCTGCAAAATTTTCAAAGTGCTATGGTGAAGATGGCCCAATCTCCTGTGCCACAATTCGCCCTCATCTCGGCTCACCACTCCTTCTGCTTTGCCTACCATTGCAGCGCAGCCATCTACCTACAATTGATAAAGATTCTTAACTCGAATCCCTATCCTCCTGGTTTGACCAGTTGTTTTATGTCGCAGGAAATATTTTCCCTCGCTAAAAACAACATCATAACCCTTGTCTTCCAACATCGCCACGGAGATCAGATTCTTCTTCAATCCTGGAACATGCATGACATCCTTCAAGATGAAAGTTTTACCGAACTCCCTATCAAAGGAAATAGTCCCGATACCAATCGCACTGTATCTACCATCATCGCCCATCTCGATGTGCACTCCAAGATCCTTTTCCTCGAGATCACTAAACAAATATTTGTCTTCAGTCATATGGAAAGACGCACCACTGTCAAGAAACCACATTGATCCCATCACACTTGAAACCAAGCATGCGATAAAAGAAAAATCTAGCTCACAATGTGAGGCTAAGGCCTCTCTAGCTACAGATCCGGCAACCTACTTATTCTTCTTCTTCTGTGGGCAATTAGTGGCGAAATGCCCATGCTGGTGACAGTGAAAACACTTCACCTTGGACAAATCTTGCTTCTTGCCTTTAGCTTCGGATTTGGAAGATTTCTTCCCTTTTCCTTTCCGAGCTTTGGCAGCCAAAGCAAAATTTTCTTCATCTTCATTCTTCGATGAAGATCCATCCCTGGTACCCTGCCTTATCTCCTCCTGCACAAGATCCGACCAAAGTCGCTCCCATCCTGGCAGTTTCTCCCATCCATTAACAGAGTCTTTGTAGCTATGCCAACTCTTTGGAAGCCCAAGGAGAGTCAAGCTCACCAAGTATTATTCATCAACAGTAACCCCCACACTTCCCAGCTCATCCTTGCAGTGGACAAACTTCGTGAGGTATTTTGGAATACTGTCACCTTTCTCCTTTTTTATTTTTCTAAGCTTGTCTTTAAGCACCAACTTCCTCTGGTCACTTCTGCTTTGGAACGAGTCTGTCAAAGCCTTCCACATTAATAATGGAGTGGATTTCCAGTGAAGGCTAGACACAATGTGGTCCTTCACACCTTCCAACAGAATCCTTCGACACTTTGCTACCTTCTTTTGCCATGCGTCAAGTGCGGTTGCATCGCTAGAAGCAGGCTTCGGAATATCAGCATCTATGAACTCCTTTAACCCATTATCATCCAGCACCGCCTCCATCCTGTCCTTCCATGCTATGTAATTCGAGCTCCCATCAAGGGCATACTCCAATCGCAATCCGTTGAAAGACATTTCAATGAATGCTCAACTTCGACACCAAGAAAACACTGCAGCAAATTCGAATTCCACCAGCACAAAACTCAACCACTTCAATAATTGCATTCTCCTGCAATGATCAACTGCTCTGATACCATGTATAAATTATATAACTTATGTGTTATATGTCCAAGATTCTCCTGATCTCACACAATTTTAACTTCATGCAAAATAAAGAATCTATTCCACCATTGATCATTTGCGGAAATTAAATCAAGATTGCAATGCACACATGAAACAATAAAAATTCACACACATTAACACAGTTGTTTAACGGGAAAGCCTGAAGCTGAAAACCCCAACTATCTGTATATAATATATGTCATGGAGATCATGTAACAATCCTCATACAAATTTGATCATATCAAGCTCTCAGTACAATACAATCGCTAACACTAATCAGGCCCATCTTGCAAATCCATGCACCGATCTTTGCCACCAAGCAGCTCGCTCTATCGCGCAATCCCTGCTGACGAATGGCTCTGAATGAGTTCGAATTTCTCTATCCTTTCTCACGCAATCCTCATTAGCATCTCCACTAAGTGTTGGATGCAATCAATGCATCACTATAGTCACAACTGATAGTCACACTTTCCCTTTCACCTATCTCTCCACTGGTCTCCACTGAAACTGCCATGCACTGTAGTTAACTGATGTATTCTTCAGCTGATTAATGAGTTATTATTTGTGAATTAATTAACTAATTAATTCACTCCACTCTCACTAGTGTATCAATCAGTTAGACTAGATACAACTAGCTCAACTGAGTCTAACTGAGTTAAACTAAATACAACTCTACCAACTAATTCTCCAACTCCACCAAACTCTGCCACTTGAGTTCTAACTGAGTCCTCCATGCAATAGCTCCAGAAAACCCTCAGGAATAGCGTAATTCCTTCTGTCAGCTGTTGTGCCACATATGTGCACTGAACTAAAGTGCTCCAAGAGAATAAGATAATTTTTAGAGTCCAAATATTATTAAGAGCTAATAATATTCGACATATCTATTTTTAGACTGGCAGTCTAAAAATAGACTCTACCCAATATGTCTAAAAATTGACTTTGCGCCAAAAATAGCCTGCGGGCCCACTTATTGAAGGCGACTCTTTTCACTAAGCTCATCATCTTGTTGAATCTCAACAAGAGGATGAAAGCATACAGGAAATAGTTGAAGCGGAGGCAACTTGCAAAGAAGGTGCAAAAGACATTAGGGGAATTTTGAGGTCTAAAATGGGCCTCCTAAAAAAAATGTACAACAAAAACAAACTTTATAAGAACCAATAGGAATAAATATGGTGATGTCAACCATGGGGGATGAATCACCATTTTTTAAGTAAAAGGGTAAAAAGATTAAAAATTAATAAAATAATAAAACTACTTTTTCAACTCGTATTTTCAACTTATCTCCCAAATTTTTTACTCAAATTTTGAGTGGGAGTACTTGTTGGATGTAAAATTTAATTCCTCATCCAAGGAGTACCCATGTTGCATACTTTCAATGGATCCTGCTACATGAAAACTGAGAAATACATAAAAAAAAACATCATTGTAATCACGTTTTTCATGTATTTCTATTTTTCTTATAGCAGGGCCCATCAAAAGTATGCAACATGGGTACTCCTTGGATGAGGAATTAAATTTTTCATCCAACGAGTACTCCTGCTCGAAATTTGAGAAAAAACTTTGGGAGATAAGTTGAAAATATGAGTTGAAAAAGCGGTTTTTTCTTTTTTCCCTATAAAATTTGATGATGTAATCAAATATTATTTTATTGTTTTCACTATTATTTTATAATTTCCTTAAGGGGGCTATTTTAGACCTCAAAATTCTCCTAATGCTTGCACACATTGCCAAAAAAAGGGACATGTTGTTTCCCAATGTTGGACACTGCATCCAACTAATCATCCCAAGCACATGAGGCAAGAGGATAGAAAGACTGGCGAAAGTGGAACCAAATATTTCATCATTGATGTGAGAACAGATGTTTCAGATGAAGAATATTTTTAGTAGAAAAATTTGTCGTGGAAGTGGCTTGGTAAGAAGTGGTTTGACTTCTTGACTCAGTAAGACATACATTCATTTGTACATATGAAAATTTTAGTTATGTATGCATGTTTTCTATTGTAATCTCACGTTTTTTTGAGCCACCTTGGATCGATGATCAAGGACACGATGTTCAACTACCTTCTATCAATTTCTCACCAGAAATTTCTAGGTGATTTCAAGGAAGACAATTCTTGACAGGAGGACAAGAGCATTTGTGAAGGGAAGTGTTGACTACCTTCGAGTTCTAGTTCAAAGGCACTAAGCCATGCAAGGCAAAGTGTATGGAGGCTAAAATGTGAGGGTGATGTACTCTCATCTACTGAACAGATCAAGTAATCAGTATTTTTGGGTCCAAAATATTTCCAAAGGGGAGGTGTGATTAGATTTGGATCAAGGACCTAAGTGATAGCTCAAAATTCAAAGTGTTCGGAAGTGTGCCAAACCTGAGCAACCAGATAGATCTCGTTTTCCTGATTCTGGTGCCATGAGCGGTTTGAAAAACTGACACCGTATGAAGAAGTTATTGCGATTTGAAAAGTCCAGTAAACTGCGATTTTTGGACTTTGACCAAGTTTAACTAGCCCTTTAAATATTAAAAAAAGAGAATATTCTAGGGAATATTCTTCAAAATATTCCCCAAAATATTCCTTCTGGGTGAATGGCATGTTGAGAAGTGGTAGATGTTTATTAGCAGTTGGATTGTATGTTTGGTTTTAATAGCTAATGAATGGGTGACACATGGCCAGCCCTGAGGCCGCGACGTGTCCCCTGGACGGTGGTATAAAATTTTGTGAGGTCTGGGGGGTTCGACCCTATGACCTTTGGCCTGCGTGCAACGTCTTCCACCAAATACACTACCAGTTGAGTCTTAACCATATAAGGTTCCGCGTTACTCTTATGGTGTATAACATTGGAGTTTGGGGTTGGGACCGTCAGTGGCCCGTTGTGTGTTCACATGTTACCGCAACAACAATTGTTAAAACCGATGGTTAAACTGACCTCAACCATTTCCTATTTGAAACTTGTCACATGGTGATGTGTTAAGTTTTATGCAATGACTTATTATCCACACGGTTATTATGCTGGTAGGTTTGTTAACCCAACCGTCTCTGCCAAATTGCAAATATGTCAAATGATTGCGGTTAATGCCATCCCCGACGACTTTTATACAGCCCGCTGAAAGTTAAGGGTTGAAGACCATGTGGTTTGGACATGTGTCCAACCACTAACCACTAACCTCCCACATTTAGTGCTAGCAGCCAGACTGGAAAAATTTATGGCGCGCGCCCCAAAAATGGCGGAGATACCAAACTTAACTGGAGTTATGTGCAGTCTCTCCACATTTGGTGGAGTATTTTTAGGGGACACTGGGAAAAATGAGTTTAGGCTCTATCTTAGACTAGATTCATCCATTCTGAGAGTATGAATAGTCAATTTCGACTATATCAGACATTCCAAACTCATTGGTGAGGGTTTCAGAGCCATTAGAGGACTTTTGAGTAGGTTTTGGCTTTAGAGAAGTTCTAGGGGCCACTAGGGCCACCATGGCCCAGCAGTAGTTTGAGGCCTAGCCAGAGCAGCTAGATGCCTTATTCAACAATCCAATAGTCAATTTTGGATGTTTCAAAAAATTTGGAGCTAATGGTGTTGTTTGCAGAGCCTATAGAGGACTTTAGAAAGCTGAGATGCTTCAGAGAAGTTACAAGGGCCACCAGGGCCATCAAGTTCTAGCAAGAGAATGAGGCCTATCCAGAGTAGCTAGTATCCATTCTCAGCAAACCAATAGTCTATTTCAACTATTTTGAGCCTTCTAAATCCAATGGAGGAGTTTGAAAAATCTTTTGAGGACTTTTGTAGGTTGAGAAATCACAAAGAAGTTTTCAGTGACCCTAGAGCTAGGGGGTGCCACTAGGTGTTGGAGGTGAAACCGGAGCAGCCAGAGGCCAATTTCTGCAAGTGAATAGTATATTCTGACTATTTTGGAAATTTTTAATCCAATGAAATGATTTTTAGAGCCATTTGAAGACTTCTGAAGGTCTAAGAGCCACAAGGAAGTTTTGGGCAGCCTAGGGCCATCAGTGGATAGAGGCATAGATTGGGGAGCCAGTGCTCTTTTGGAGCAAATGATCAGTCCATTTTGGAGGTCTGATATGTGTTGAAGATAGTAGGTGAGGTTTCAGGGACAGAAAAGGATTTCTAAGGGAGTTAGTGCCATAGAGAAGCTTAGGGTAGCTCAAGAGCACTGACTCAAGGAGACCAGTCTAAGGGGACCTAAATCTATTTTCAGAGTGATGACAGCCATGATAGGGATATAAATGGTATTATAAACCCATTGGTTCAGATTAGTTAACCATTGGAGTTGAGTTTGTAACTTGTAAAATAAAATTTTCCATAATCCCGAAGAGCCAAGTCAAGATGACAAGAGCTCAAGGAGACATAGCCCACGATATTCGGGTGAACTCCTAGATTAAATTTTTTGTTATGTGTTGATGTTTATTTACTACATTATGTGGTCGTTGTACATGTTTAATTTTAGCAAAAACAAATGGACTTAAAGCACTTAAACAGTTAAAAAAACATACACATGTTTCAAGTATAAAATTCTGCAAAAGTCAAGTATAAGCTAGATCTTTTATTTGTTTAACTGAGTGGGAGGTTCTTGAAAAGCATAACAAGTTATCCAACCCATTTTCAGATCAGGCACCAAGATTATCCAACGAAAAGACCAGACCCTAGGTAGTTTGCAAGCTAGAGGATGGCGGGAACACATATGAATATCTAGAACCCCAAACCAAAAGAGATTGAAAACAAATAGAATATAAATTGTGAAAGAGATAAGTGGTGGCTACTAGCTTAGGGCATATATAGGAATTGAAAATATGAGGTTTGTTCAAAAAATTGTGATCATAGATAAGAACCCTTTGAGACATAAACTCTCTCTATTTGAAGAACTTAGAAACATTCAGGATAAATTCACGTGAATTATACCAGACATTGTCTACAAAATGGGGATCCTGGTTAACATATACCAGGAAAAGTGATGCAACCAAATTTGGAGTCGCTGCGACAAAGCCCAGAGTGTCAAACTCGCCAGGAAGTCTCGCTGAGCTTTTTATTTTTTCCACGCGACTAGTTTTCCCCCATGGCCACTTCACCTACTCACTCCACCATGCAATACTCAAAACAAGAAACTAGCAATTCGTTTTAGAAGTTACCCTCTAAGAGCACCAATCAATCCAAAGCTAGAGAATTTTCTACTGGCCTTTCCTATAATTGCCTATAATTATCCTAAGGCAGAGGGCTAGGCTAGTGCCCCTCTTCTAAAAAATGCAAACACAACTTGCTCTCCAAAATACACATCTAACAATTGTGCATCGGGCCAGGAAAAAATCAATTTGCATGCTTATGCATGCGAGGTGGCGACCATGCCTCCCCTGACATGAACCACATTCTCCACTTTGGGTTGGTGGGCACAACCCCCTATCCTCCCATTTTCGTTGAGATTCACCCCATCAGGGTTTTGTTTTTTGTTTCTTAAATAAATTTCACTTATTTATTTTATAATTACTTATATTTGTTTTATTTTTATGATTTTTTTATTTTTCTTTATTTATTTTAATTAAATAAACTTTATTTTAAAAAATAATAATACTTTGGGTTTTTTTGGGTTATATATTTTTATTTATTTTAATTTTCTTTTCTTTTATTTTTATTTGTATTTTATTTATTTTCCCAAATTTTGTTTTTTATTTTTATTTTTATTTTTTAATATATATTTTGAACTTCTTTTGATTTTCAAAAAAATATTGTTTTTAAATTTGTATTATTTTTATTTTTATAATTTAATATAAGTGTTTTTTTTTGTAAGTTGGATAGAAGTACATCTTCATCATTTTGTCTAATACATATCACCCCGATCAGGGTGGGGAATTGAACCGGTGACTTCACATCAAGGAGTGTCTTAACAGAGCATTCAATCACAGTCTATCCAAGACCCCGTGGACTAATATAAGTGTATTTTTAACTTTACTTGTTTTATTATTATTATTATATATTTCATTGTTTTTTAAATCATTTTTTAAAACTTCCCTTTTTATTTTAAAATTACCTTAAATTTTTTATTTTAATAATTTTTTAGTTATTTTTTTTTATAGATTTTTCATATTTTGAATTAATAAACTATAAAAAAAATTGCTTTACAACTTTTTTAAAAGGTGTTTTTCATGATTTTGTATTCACTAATGATGATTTTATAAGTCATAGTTCAAAAATATTGCAATTTTAATGCTCCATTGATAATGGGTCAAGTTGTCTTAGGCTAAGATCTCGAAAGAGCTATAACTTTACCATTCAAAAATATTGCTCTTGGTATAATTACTTTTTGATTTACCTGTTGATTTTTTAAGGTTTTTTAGTCGTGATATTTCTATTTGGTTTATATTCTCATTGTTGAAAAATGTCAAAGGAAAATAGCTTAAGTGGTAGCTAGCGGGTTAATTCCCCTCCACCTGGGTTATATTCTCCAAAGGCATGTTATCGTGTGTGGCAAAAATTTGAACATGTTGGAAATCCTGATGAAGGGGTAGGCAAATTTCAATATCTTGGTATTGAGGTGAATAGTGGTAGCAATTGTGATTTGATCTTGCGGCTTGCCCATAATAGTCCTCCAAGGTTACCGATTCATCAATTACCATTAAAAAAAATGTCATGGTTGAAAAACGTTGAAATTTTAAGAATTTTTATGCCCATGATATTTGGTTTTAATTCCATTGCTTAAAATATAATAATTTTAAGGTTTTTTTAGAGTCATGCCATTTGATATTTAACACCATGGATGAAAATTGTTGGAAATTTAAGGTTTTCCATGATCATGATTTTTTTTTTTAGGTTCGACTGGTGAGGCATGTCCAGGGGGATTGAACTTCCGATCAGTTGGATTTACAAGTGCTTGCCAACATGCTTTTTCCCAATTGTGCTACCACTCATGGACTCCATGATCATGATTTTGGTTTTTAATGCCATGGATGAAAAATGTTGGCATTTTAACCCTAAAAAAAAGGTGATGCAACATCACTTTTCAATTTTATGGTGTTTTTCACGTTTTAGTGCAAAAATAGGTTCTCTTGGGCTAGAATTCTCATTTTAAAGTTACGGTTCTCTTTAAGTTGGTAACATTGTTTTTCTTAATTTCCATTTATAGAAAGAAATTTTCATCTAGTAACGAACGTTAGATATATATATATATATATATATATATATATATATATATATATATATATATATATATATATTCAAATGTAACATTATGTTGTTTTTCTTTCCAAGAAAATAACATATTTTTATTTGAGAGAAATAAAAATACAATATTCAACTGCTCAAGCCACAAGACACAATTCAAAAAGAATCATCCAAAAATAAATCTCTTTAAAATATTTCACGATAGATCTAGAAACATCTATAATCTTCATAATATCAAGTATATTATCTATCAAGTAATTAGAAACAAACATTAAAGTTATTAGTCACATGTATTAACATATTGCAAGTTCAAAAGGAGTTCATAAATGATTAAATGAAAATTGTTGTAAACATACTATATGACCATCTTTTACTTCTTCCAATGAATGATAACACTTAGGTAGTTGAATTCCTTCCTTTGAAAGTTAATATGAAATTGTGTTGTGTTTTCTATAAATATGAGTATATCTAACATAAATAAACTGATTACATATTACCTTTTATTGTGGTGCTTTTGGAAGGAAATAATTATTTTGTAATTGGTGGCTTCCCTTTATCCAATTAATGACCATTTATGAATCACCCATGACCTAAATCTTATGAATCCCTCTCTCCAAAGTAGATTTTAGTTAGTATTATAAGGCTTGCATAAGGCCTTGAATTCCCCTTGGTTATCTATTCCTCTTCCTATATTACGTTTTACTTGAAAGCTATGTATCTTTGAAAGATATATAATGGAGTATATCCCATTTGATAGAATATAGACCTTAAATAGACCCTTCAAAATATGTTGGGAATTGGATGATTCGGTGCTCCCAGTTTATTTCACGACATGTGCTTAACCGCCTCTCAAGGATATATTAACTCTGGTAGAGCTTTTGTTGACTATCACTTTCGAGTTTTGGTGTAATGAAAATTGTGATTCCAACAAGTGGCATCAAAGCTAAAGGTCTCAAGTTCCAAACACACCTGGGTCACGTTGGGGGGGGTATTTTTAGGCATTGGATAATCTAGCACTCCCCTTATGTTTCACAACATGTGCTTAAACACCTCTTGAGGATCTATTAACTCTGGTGATGTGTCTATTTACTAATAGCTCCGGTTTTTTGTGTAACAAAAATTGCAAAAAAATATCCCCAAGCTAAAGAGTTGTCCACATATATGTCCAACATAATTATCTATGGTTTAACCTTTGGAATAACCTTATAATGTGAAAATAAAGAATTAACCTATGAAGGTTTATGAAAAGAAGACGTCATCTTCTCTTTAAATAAAATAGAGTTTCTAGCTATCCATATTCTCCATATATCTAGAAATGGGATTACTTTAAATCTTATTGAGTAAACCAAATAATTGAGACAAGTATCTATGGGTTCAAATTTCTAAATATTTTGGATACCCAAAAGCTACTCGACCTTAACCAAGACGATTCGAAAAAAATATGCAATGCATGAACAATTTTGAAGTGTTTTTCTCACTACACCTACAAAGTAAACAAATATTTGGGCATGCTCTATTTTTTTGCATAGAGAGCTTCCCATGTTAAAAAATTATTGTTAAATATGAAACACATAAAAAACTTATAGTTGGGAGGGGCCTTAAATTTCCAAATTTCATGCCATCGCCATTTCTCATTACTTTGTTCTATTCCAAAGAGAGTTGAGTATCTAAGACTAGGGGTATAATTTCCCCTCGATTGATTTGGAGCCCAAATTAATTCATTTGGAAAATTTTCAATCTTATATGTGCCTTCATAATTTTTTCTAAGTGATCCCACCTTTGGGTCAAATGTCCTTCTAGAACAAGATTATTTTCCTTTCTCCATCCATGAAACCATAAAGATGTGTCGTTTGGGTTGGAAATCAAAATAAATGTACATTCATCAACTACTTGAAGGTGTTGTGTGGTTTAGCGAGGGAATAATATGTCTTTACCACATCTAATTATTACATCTACCCCCACTCTTACTTTTTATCCATCCCCCACCTCCCATGCTAGATAAAATCCTATGTTGGGGATGCTAGTGTCAATGTTATTCATTGGTTGGATATAATACTTTCTAAACTAACCCAAAAACATTCCTATGTATTTCCATATAAATTTTTCTTTCTACATGCTCTACTTCATGGTTACATTCCATAATGATATTTCTATGAGAGATTTACCAGTAATATTAACTTGTTATATAACTCATGATTTGTAGACCAGTTGGTTTGCATGGTATTTAGACTTTGCCATGTCTCAAGTTCAAACCTCATGGGGAGGGGTTGAGAATGGAAGCCACCACGAGGGAATTAAAACTATCCCAAGGGGAATCCAAGCTCAATTTAACTTTGTGTAGAAATTATACAACATGCATGTATATCATGGATTCACCCGATCTAACAACGTACTAAATTCAAATATTGAATCGCTTCTACAAATCTTTTGCGGAATTAAAAACACAATCGCCAATCACATGAAGTAAAGAAGAATCAAATCAAATGACAACACAGATAATTTCTCGGGGAAATCTTGTTGCTCAAACCCCACTATATTCTATTGTATATTCAGCATGGATCATGGAACAATTACATACAAAACCCTTCTCACAAGAGCCCTCTAGTACTCAGCTAATTTTCTCACACTGTCATACATAAATCTGACTAATACTTAGCCAATTTATTGCATCCAGACAGCCTGCCTTGCTTTTGAAATCCCTAATGAATGAAATCCCTAAAAATAGGAATTTTTGCCTTCATTGATTGTGCAATTATCATGGGTACTCCCAATGGGTGTTTGGTTTCATGGGTGAAAATCGACAATCCTACAACTGATAGTCAACTTCCCTTTCACCTAGATCTCAATTGGTTCTCCATTAGATCTAACATGCATGCAGCTAATAATAGTAAATCCTTAGTTGCATGTGAGATCATTGATTGTGAATTAATTAAGATTTAATTCACTTGATCTCTCACTAGTGTATCAAGTAGTTACAACTAGCACAACTGAGTTTAACTCACTTAACTGAGTCAAACTGATTACAACCTTCATTAACTAATGCACCACTACACTTGGAACTATGTTACAACTAGAAGTACTCTGCATGCCTCACCAACTACCTCTAACTCGAAATCCATGAGCTAACTGAGTTTATCACTCTCGGTTAACTATTACAAGTTATTTTTTAGACTAGATTACATTTTATTGTCCATCTTAATTAAGGGATAACTAAAATAGACATGCACCAAAAATAGCCCTATGGGCCCCACCCTAGTGTAGGTGATTAATGCACTCGGCATGGGTGCTGAAATTTTCTTGTTGGATCTCAATACTCCCTCTCAATAAGAAATGGATTATCCTTCACCCCGATCCTGTCTCTATGGTATTTGAATTTTCTCTTGGTGAGCACCTTTGTCAGAATATCTGCATCCTGATCTTCTGTGGGAATCTACTGAAGCAACATTATTCTTCTCTGCACACAATCTCTGAGATGATGGTATCAGATATCTATGTGCTTGGACCTATCATGAAACACAGGATTACTCGAGAGTTTAATGCAAATTGTATTATCACAATGAATCACTGCCAGATCCATATGATAACCAAATAAACCAACCAAGATCTTTCTCATCCAGATAGCCTCACATGCAGCTTGACTTGATGCCATGTATTCTGCTTCCGCTGAACTAAGTTCCACAGATCGTTGTTTCCTGTTGTACCAGGAAACTGTTGTCGATCCTATGTTGAAGATCCCTCCTGATGTGCTCTTTCTGTCTGATGGACTACCCGCCCAATTTGCATCCGTGAAGCCTTGAAGCTTCACTCCCTCTATCCGTCTGTACCATAGACCATACTCTGATGTGCCCCTCAAGTATCTCAAGACGTGCTTCCCCGCCTTCCAAAAGAGCTTGGTAGGCTTAACTATAGCTTGACTCAGCTGGTTAACTGCATAGCAAATGTCTGTTTTGGTGTTCACTAGATACAATAGTGAACCAACTAACCGCCTGTTGACAGTAACATCCACTACCTCTCCAAAAGTAGCATCCTCTTTCCTCCAATTTCCTGGAAGAGGAGTATCCATGGGTTTGTATCTCTCCGTGTGAAACCTACCCAGTATCTCCTTTGCATACTTTCCTTGAGACACAAAAATTTCACCATCCCGTTGCCATATTTCCAGTTGAAGTAAATAATGAAGGAGGCCCATGTCCTTCATTTCGAACTCCCTTGCAATATCCTCCTTGCATGAACGTATCAGCTACTCATCACTAATCAAAATTAGATCATCAACATAAATAAAAATAATCAATAGCTTACCCTCAACCACAATCTAGTACAGGTTTACATCTGCTTCACTTTTGGTAAAGCCCAGTCCGGTGAAATACCTGTCTATCCGAGTGTACCAAGCACGGGGTGCTTGCTTCAGCCCATGCAGTGCTCTTTTGAGTTGGTGCACATGCGACTCCTTGTTGAAGATATCAAAACCTTCATGATGCTCTATGTACACCTCTTCCTCAATGATCCCATGGAGAAACACAAGTTTCACATCCATCTAATGAATGCGCCAGCCCATCTGTATTGAGAGTGCAAGGATGGATCTTATGGAAGAGTACCTTGCAACATGTGCAAAATCCTCATCATATCGATCCCCTCGATCTGTGAGAATCCCCAGGCCACAAATCTAGCCTTGTATTTCTCCACACTCCATCAGTAGCTTTATTTACCTTGTAGATCCATCTCGATCAAACCACTGATTTGTCAATCGATCTTGGGAAAATCTTCCATGCTTTGTTCTTAACAATGGAGTCATACTCCTCCACCATTGCATCAACCTAATTCGGTTGTTGCACTACTTCTTGAAAGGAATATGGTTTAGTCACAATACATTTTCTCATAAGAGCCATGTATCCAGTAAATCGGTTAGGAGACTGTCTTGGTTTGCGCTATGAAGTAGGGGCTCCTACACTCTCCGCAACATCAAATCTCAATTTATCAGCTTTCGTGGTGTGCCTTCTGCCATTTCTGATGGATGTCTCTGCATAAGTGTTTTCCTCCACTTCATGTTCCTCCGCATGTGTCTGATCCACATCTTGAGGCCCATCCTTGGGAACCAACAGTTCCTCCTCTGCATGCATGTCTAGCTCCCTCTCAAGGGAAAACCACGTGGCTTTCTCCTCATCAAATTCTATATCCCGTCGCACAACAATCATTCTATTGTTTAGACAATACACACAATAATTATAGGGTGTTTCAGTGTTACCCACAAAAATCCTGATCTCAGCTGTCGGTTCCAGCTTCTTCCTGGTGACTTTGGTCACATGCACATAAACATATGAGCCAAAAATATTTAAGTCAGGGAAAATTTAAGAGGCTAATATTCGCAGGTGGGCTAATTTTCCATGCTTTTTCCAAAAAAAATATTCGCCAATATCCATTTTTTATAAGAATGATTTGCCCAAATTTTACAGTATAAAGTTATTTTACCTTAAAAATCGCCAAATTTTTTATAGAGACTTTATGACATTATAATAAATTTGAATATTTTACAAACATATCGCCAAAAATTTTATAGTTTTCATATTAGGGACTAGTAAGATTCGCCAAGGTTTCTAAACCTTAAAATAATTTTCCACCCTTAAAATTTTCCCTGAAATTTAAAGTGTGAAACATCAGGTTTCTTACCATTGAAAGCCTCTTCAGGTGTACTCATACCAAGTATCCTATGAGGACAATGTTTCTGCACAAATATCGCAGTGTTGCATGCTTCCGCCCACATATGCATCGGTAGGCCTTGATCATGCAACATCGCTCTTGTTGCACCCACGATCATTTTGTTCTTTCTTTCTGTGACCCTATTTTTCTGTGGGTTATGAGGCGCTATTGGTCCTCTTCGAATTCCTTATTTGCTATAGAAGTTCTTGAATTCGTTAGAGATGTATTCTCCACCATTATCGCTCCTAAGAGCCTTCACTTTCTTCCCCGACTCTTTCTCCACCAGTGATTTAAACTCAAGAAACTTAGAGAATGTCTGATCTATATTCTGCATGAAGAAGATCTAGCACTTACGAGAAAATTCATCAACAAATATTACATACTACTTATGTTTTGTTGTTGAAGCAATAGAGAATGGTCCACACAGGTCTATGTGAACTCTCTCAAGGATCCCCGAAGCTCAGTTTTCCTTCTCATGAAAGGTGGCTTTTACATATTTTCCCATAGTACATCCCTTACATGTGTCTGACTGCGCAAGTTTACCCTTGGGAAGACCAGTAGAAATCTGTTGCATGACTTTCAAGGCTCCATGGTGAAGATGGCCCAATATTTTGTGCCATAATTTTCCCTCATCTTGGCTCACCACTTGTTTTGCCTTGCTCATCATTGTTGCACAGCCATCTACCTCCAGCCTGTATATATTCTTAGCTCGAATCCCTATCCTCTTGGCTTTTCCTGTTGTTTTATGTCGCAGGAAAGCTTTTCCTTCACTAAAAACAACATCATAACCTCTATCCTCCAACATTTCAACTGAGACTAAATTCTTTTTTCAAACCTAGTACATGCATTACATCTTTTAATTGAAATGGTTTACCTGAATTCCTATGGAAGGTAATGGTACCAATCCTTGTAGCATTGTACCACCCGTCATCACCCATTTCAATATGCATCTAGAGATTCTTCTCCTCCAAGTCACTGAAAAGTTTCTTGTCTCTCCTCATTTGAAAGGAAGTGCCACTAACCAAATACCACACCGATCCCAGTGCAATTGAAACCATGCATGCGATCAATGATAATTCAAGCTCAAATTGCGAGGCCAAAGCCTCACCAGCTGCAGACCCTCCAGCCTTCTTGTTCTTCTTCTTTTGTGGATAATTAGTAGCAAAATGCCCATGCTCGTGACAGTGGAAACACTTCACCTTGGACATGTCCTTCTTCTTGCCATTCTTGGACTCGGATTTGGAATGGAATTTCTTCCCATTCCCCTTCTTCGCCTTGGTAGCCAAAGCACAATCCTCTTCATCTTCATTCTTAGATGAAGATCCATCTCTGGTATTTCGTCTGAAATCCTCCTGCACCAAATCCGACCACAGTCATTCCCAATATGGCAATATTTCCCTTCCGTTGACAAAGTCTTGATAACTGTGCCAACTCTTGGGATGTCCTAGGAGATCCAAGCTCACCAAATCATCATTAACAAAATTTATACGAACGCTCCCTAGTTCATCCCGACATTGGACAAACTTTGTTAGATATTTTGGTATGGAGTCGCCCTTCTCCATCTTGATCTTCCTGAGTTTATATTTGAGTGCCAATTTCATATGGTTTTTGTTGCTTTAGAATAGATCTGTCAAAGCCTTCCACATTGCATATGGTGTGTCTTTCCCATGGAGTCTTGAGACAATGTGGTCTCGTACTCTCTCCAATAGGGTCCTCCTCACCTTTGCCACTTTCATTTTTCATTCATCAAGATTTGCAGCATTTTTCAAAGTGGGTTTAGGAACATCATTGTCAATGAATTCCTTCATGCCATTGTCTTTGAGTACTTCCTCCATCCTATCCTTCCAAGCAATATAGTTTTAGCTGCCCTCGAGTGCATACCTCAACCTCAATCCATTGAAAGCAATTTCAATCTTGAATTAGTTGTAGCACCAAGAAATTCTTTCTACAAATTTGAATTCTATCCAGTCACAAACTTAACTCCTCCTTCACAATTGTGATTTCATGTGCTCTGATACCATGTATAAATTATACAACATGCATGTATATCATGGATTCACCAATATAACAATGTAATAAAGTTAAATACTGAATCTCTTCTACAAATATTTTGTGGAATTAAAAACACAATCACCAATCACATGAAGTAAAGAAGAATCAAATCAAACCACAACACAGACCTTTTCTTGGGGAAAGCTTGCTGCTCAAAACCCCACCATCTTCTATTTTATATTCAACATGGATCATCAAACAATTACATACAAAACTCTTCTCACAATATCCCTCCAGTACTCAGCTAATTGTCTCACACTGTCATACATAAAACTGACCAATACTTATCCAATTTACTGCCTCCATACATCCTACCTTGCTTGCGCAATCCCTGATGAATGCTATCCCTAAAGATAGGAATTTTGGCCTTCCTCGATTGTGAAAGTATCATGGGCACTCCAATGGGTGTTTTGTTGCATGGGTACAACCTAATAATCCTACAACTGATATTCAACTTCCCTTTCACCTAGATCTCAACTAGGTCTCCACTAGATCTAACATGCATGCAGCTAATAATACAAATCCTCAATTGCATGTGAGATCACTGATTGTGAATTAATTAATATTTAATTCACTTGATCTCTCACTAGTGTATCAAGCAGTTACAAATAGAAAAATTGAGTTTAACTCACTTAACTGAGTTAAACTAATTACAATCTACATTAACTAATGCACCACTGCACTTTGAACTCTGTCACAACTAGAATTACTCTACATGCCTCACCAACTACCTCTAACTCGAAATCCATGAGCTAACTGAGTTTATCACTCTCAGTTAACTATTACGAATTATTTTTTAGACTATATTACATTTTATTTTCCATGTTAGTCAAGGGATAACTAAAATAGGCATGCACCAAAAATAGCCCTGTGGGCCCCACCCTAGTGTAGGTGCTTAATGCACTAGGCGTGCTGAAATTTTCTTGTTGAATCTCAACACTTTGCACAATCCTTGTGATAATAATATCTTCATGGGTTGATAATTATTCTTCCATCCAATAAGTAGGTTATCCCAAATCTAATATCAACCTATTCTCCAAATTAAAAACAAAAAATTAAACTTAAACTTGTAATATACATTTATGTATAGAATGGTCTATTACACATTGGTAAAACCTATCATAATTGATCCAGATTGGATCATTATATTGTTTTTCATCCATATTAATTCTTTCAGAGTGGAAAAAATGGAGGAATAAACTTGTAGGACCCTTTTTACCAGTGAGACACAGTTTGGAAAATTGGGGTCTAAAACCTCTCGAGAGCATTTTGAGGCATCAAATGATGTTTTTTGAGGGGTAAAACTTTGTGGCTTTAGCATAGCGCCTTTTTCTCCCTATTATACACATATATACCTTTCCAATGGCATAATAATCACGTCAATCAAATTTTGTATGAGAAATTTGCCACTCAGAAATTGACCTTCCTTTTTTCACCACCATAATTCGAGAGGATGTCACATCAACCCCCATATTTCATGGAAAAGGGGATAGCCACATGATTATGATGAAGAAGACTCTAGAAGAGTATATATTGTAACTCTTGTTAAGAGTTGAAGTAGTCAATCATAACCACTAGTAGGTTATCTGGTTGTGTTATAACTGGGCCACTAAGAGGAAAAGAGGTTCCATTCTTTCGAGTGCATTGTTATAAATGTAGCAAGAAAGGATAAATTTGACTTGTGCCTTAGTCAAATTTAGTAATTCGATTTTCCACATGAGCATGATGACTTGGATTGTAGTTAACTTGTGTGACATGGCTTTGTCTACTAGTTTACTCAGTAAATTCGAGTTATAGGATAGAAATTGAGTTGTGGATGTAGTGACTGCTAAATTTTAGCAATCTAGTTCATTTATTTTCAGTTTGACTCAGTTAACTTATAAGCTCAAGTACCTAGTTGAGTTATTTGAAGGTCATTTGAGTAGTAGAAATATTGTCAACCCAGTGATCTCTGAGTTAAATTAGTCAATTAGCTCAAAATAGCCCAGACATGCATGGAATTTGAATTTCCTATTTGGAGTGGAGGAAAAGGCACATTGTAATTATCTATTGTATACTAGTTAAGTGTACAGGATTGGAAATTAAGCAAGTGAATAATTCCTTGGGAATTGTGCAATGAAATAGGAGAAAAATCCTATCTTTTAGGAGCTAATTTCCTCCAATATTTCACAAGGAAATAGGAGCAATTTGTGGCCATGAATTGGCTAAGTGTTGGCCAGAGCAAGACAGTAAGTACGAGAATAGGTTTACAGTGCAGGTTGTGTTTTAGGATTGAAGCAATACATTGTAACAATTTCTCATTCTCATATGATTAATGAAAACTAGTAGAGCAGTTTTTCCTAGTGGTGTTTGAATGGTTGCATGTGATTGCATGTGTTTCTATCATGTGTTTTCCTTTCTGCAGAATAGTTCGATTTCATTAGGAGTAGAAAATTTCTTATAATTTCTACATGGTATCAGAGCATAAATCACACTAGAAATATCACAATAGATCTTCTCCTTTAGATATTTCAATTTTCATATTCAGTGAAGTAGTTTTCTTTCGTGCGGGGGAATTTCTTTCAATGGATTAATATTAGAGTATGCCCTTGAGGGAACCTTGAATTTCATAGTCTGGAAGGATAGTATGGAAGCAGTGTTTTATGATAATGGTGTGTTGCAGTACACCAACACTGACATTCCAAAACCAACAATATCGGATGCACAACAATTATCCCAGTGGAAAAAGGATACCACAAAATCCAGGAGGATCATCCTGGAGGGTATGAGAGACCACATAGTTTCAAATTTACATGGCAAGGAGACTCCCTTTTCTATGTGGAAGACATTCACCAAGCTATTCAAAAATGGTAGTGATGCCAGTAAATTGGCATTGGGGGACAAGCTCAGAAACATCCACATGTAGAAAGGAGAAACCATTCCACATTACCTATCTAGGTTCACTTAGTGTCGAGATGAGCTTGGAGGAGCTGGAGAAAATATTCCCTCTTTAGAACTAGTGAGCCTAGCTCTCCTAGGCCTTCCAAAATCCTAGCACAACTACCAAGACTCTATAAATGGAATGGAAAATTTTCTAAATTGGGAGATACTGATCCAATCTAGTGCAGGAAGAAATCCGATGAAACACTAGAGACGGATCAACATCCAAATCTGAGGAGGAAGAGAATTTTCCTTCTTGGACCTTGATTCTTATTCGAAACCAAAACCAGCCATGATGAGGGGGGGTATTTGCTTATTAATCATCTCATCCAAGGGTTTTCTTCTTTCCTAAAGCTTTTGATATTGGTACAACTCTTTATTTTACCTTTCTAAGTCTTGTCTCAATGAGAATACTTCAACTTGTATTCTCTCACACAAAGCTTCTCTTTCACCTAGCTGATTGGTCAACATCCCATTTAACCTGCTAGCCTCTTCCTATTGAGCATTAAGATTGACTATTGTTTTTCTCAACTTGTCATTCTCAAGCTCATATTCCTAAAACTGCTATTTTTTATTGATATTATATTTTGATAGCTCCTTGATCTCTTTTAGATTAGAGGTCAAGTTCTTCCTAAAATAGATCCTTTCATCTAAATCCTTTCCTTCGCTATCAGAGGTGTTATTTGAGCCTCCAAAGAGATATAAATCTATCTTTTTGTTCATGGAATCTTCCACAGGTATGAGGATTATTCTATCTTCATCACTTCCAATGATACCCCCATTCTCTTCATGGGATATACTCTTTTCTTCTTAAGAGGATCCCTCATTTGTTATTGTTATAAATGTAGGTCTCTCTTCATAACAACTAGATTTACTTATATCTCTTTCTTCAGAAACTTCACATGAATATCGAGAGGATAAATGAACTATATTTTTACATTTATCGCAAAGCAATAGCTTACCTCTTGGTTCTCCATAATTAGCTCGAGAGTGATGAGCAGTATCTTCCTCACTAGAAGAAGGATTTTCACCCTTTTGAGCTTCTTCCCTCTGAGATGCCTCCTTCTTCTTCTTCCTTCTCTTCTTCTCATTATCAGTAGCCTTTATAGGTTCAGGCTCACTGCTTGAGAAACAAGGTTCATCAACCTCCTCTGTTGCTGCATAGATTTCTCCTTCATGTAGACATCGTAATTTATCCAAAATTTCTTTTGTTGTCTCACACTCAGGCCTTTGTCAAAATCTGACTTTGATAGCCCTTTCAAGATAATATCCTTTGCTTCTGCATTAAAATCATTCCTCTCTCCATATATCACAGACAACCAAATGTTTTCATTGATTATCATCCAATAGGATTCCATTATAATATTCCATATCTCGTAGTCTAATCCATTTAGAAATGGAACTCCTTTTGTTGTTAACCAAATTAATTAGGCATTGTTTCCATTTGATCTACCTTCTAGCGATTAAGTTATTCCTGAAGGAACCAGGGTCTGATACCAATTGTTGGAAACAATTTTAATACTGAGAGGGGGTGTGAATCAGTATTAAGGATAATTTTAACTTTTATGCCAAATTATTTTTCGTTCAAACTTGAAAACCATCCATATAACCATCAGCAACATATCATGTGGAAGAAATATGAAATCATCACATAAACACACACCATGATCAGCATACAGATTGGACACATAGGCTTAACTTGGAAACCCTTCCGGGAGAAAAACCACCAAAGATTGTTTTGTTATTGATGCAAAAATAAGAGCACCTACTCTATTACATCAATATGTTTGTGAGCCCCCACTCATAGGAAGCACCAACTCCCCTTGATTTTTTTCTATCACCCACTAGCAAGAAGCACCAACTCCCTCCTTTTGTAGACACCTTATTAGCTTACCAGAAGCACCATGTGAAGCAAAAGCTTCACGGATTTTTTGCAAGCACCAACTTGCAGGAGGAACCAACCCCTAATATTTCTTAAGTCACCCACTAGAGATGGAAGCACCAACTTCCCGTATGTAGGTTCCAGCCCACACTCACTAAGGAAACTAATGGTTATTGTACATGGTAGCCACTTTGTGTGATATGAATTTTGTTCTCCTATGCACTCGACCCTCTATTCTTATCAATAGCAGACACTCATCATAGTCCTCGCAACATCTATCTCCACTCTACACACTCTGCAACAGCACATTGTACTCATCCCTATGCTCTCAACTGCATAGACTCAACTCTCAGCAACCCATACTCATCTCTCACCCTCTTTTATTCCACAAGATCTCTTGGCCTCTTCTCAACAGTGCAAGCACCCTTGGCCTTCTCTCAGCAACACTCACACACGCAGAGCTCTCCTATGAACTCACTTGACTATGTTGAATTCACCACCTGCTCAATTGTAATCCTAAGTTTTGTTGCATTGTTGCACAGTAGTCGATGTTGTCTATATTTTCATCCACATTGCCCAAGTTTTTACTCTGTGCATTGCTTCCCATACTTCATAGGATAGGTATGCTTGATTATTCTCATAATTGTATCAAGGTTATCCATTCTGTTGTTGTGTCAAATTGCTTGGTCATTGCAACTACATTAAACATAATAATGGGCGCCTATTTTTTTCTCCATACTGAGAATTAGTTCTCAGTAAAAATTCATATGATAGTTAGGCTCCCCATGATGATTAATTTACCACATAACTTAGATTTTACTTTAGGCATGGCTCTCCAGGTACATGATCATAGGCATTATTTTCACTTGAATTATTCGTGTCATGCAAGAAGGCTTCAAGGATGGTCAATTATGTTTCAAGACAAGATCTGTTAATTTTATCTTGTGCATCATGGCCCTTCACTGTCTTGAGTTAGAGTTCTTAGCATTCACCATTGACTCAAATAACAATTTCATTTAAAGACTCATCCATGCTTGTTAACAAAGAATGTGGTGTAATGCCACATATGACACACTTGCCAAATATGGTGGAACCCTACTAGGGGAGTTGTTGACTCATTCATCGAAGCACCTAAGCACTTTACTATAGACCCTTAGGCGTTTCCAAAATTGCGCTGCCAAATTAACTTACCTTGGACCCTTTTTACTTTAATTTCAAATGTTACCAATTCCGTCGATTTTGGCCTTTAGCTCCTTTTGTTGGCACGCAGCCTCTTGTCCACCACAAGACTCAGTGTTGTGACCATTGAATGATCCTTTATGCATTAAGTTTCTCTACGCCCTTCTTGGGCCAAATTCCCTTTGTTAATGGTTATGCACCATTGGTCTCATTTCCACACGAAATTACCAAGGCCTGGCACAAAGGCTAGAGCTCCCAAGTCCGACACTTTTATTTTTCCCCTTTTTCATTATGTCACGCCCTTGGCCTTATTTCTACATGAAATGACCAAGGGTCAGGGCTTAGTCCATAGCCCTTTATATCCTGACACATTAATCATGTCCCTCTTTATACACCCACCGAGGTCATGTCATCGGGTCAACGTGTCCCATGGGGACTGCCCAACCTCATTCTCATTTGTTGACACTCTACCACAAGGCTATCTATCAGTCCTCCATGTCCTAGCTCTTTATATTCTAGGGCATTCCTTAGCCACTCCCTTTATAAACCACCAAGTTCATTCCTATGGGATGATCTATCTGGTAGGGTCTGCCTACGCTTTCACTAGCCAATCAAAGGCCCTGTCAAGATGAGTTATCTAACCGACATGTCCCTATACTTAATTCTCAGCGCATTTTCCATTGGCTCGTGCTCTGAAAAAACCACATATTCCTAATGCCCATTCAAACCATTATTTCCTCTATGTACCTTTCTAATCCTTCCAAGGTAGCCCTTTTTGGATGATTTCATGCCTATTTCATCAACCCCACATGGCGGCTCCAGTGTGGTGACACATATCACCCAAATTTTCCCCATTAGTACACCAAGAAACACTAAATATTCCTACCACATGTCCCCCGTACAACCATCTCATGTGGATGCCATCTGCCACCATCAGCTCCTGAGAGCCAATCAAATGTTGCCATGTTTCCTATGTCAGAGAGGAGAGAGAATGGTATCGAGACCTTGGGTTTTCACTCATTTTCTTTGCTAAACAATAAACCATTGGGTTCAAGAAATATTCTCTCGACACCACTTCATTACGGTTTGTGGTATTAGGAGGATTGGTCCTAGGTTGATCCTTTGTCGTTGATCAGCACAATTGGTAATTTTGGAAACCAATTTCCATGACCACCAAGCCCGATAAGATTGACGTCTCAAGTTCTATCAAAATATCATTGCTTGGCCTAGCACCAATCTCCTAATGCTTCCATTTTTTTCCCCTTTGCAATCCTCTGGGATGCATCTGTCGAGGTAACTCCACCGGGATGAGCTGTCAAGTGAGGACCTCCCAATGCCTCTATCATTGGCTGTCATTGCCAAAATTACCGCCATCATCATCCTCCTCAACTCTCATTAATATATGATCTATCATGTTGGTTTGATGCTTCCTCTATGGCTCAGAAACTTACCTCTCGGTGCTTAACTTTATTCACCCCTTTTAATCGTGTTGGGTGATTATCTCCAGGCTTCTCCTATAGGGCTAGGCTCTCAAGTGGGCTCTGCCTGTGACCAATGAAATTGCTTCATGTTGTTGTACTGGCACTCCTTGTCATCTCGCTCCATTCATCATAGCACTTTAACTTATGTTCCATTACCATACTACCAAGGTAACTCCATCGAGTTCACTCCACCTGAGCCAATGAGAATTGTCTCCTATGTTACGTGTATGGCCATGTCCATCTGGTCCTCCTTTAGTGGCCCTACTAATTTTTCCACTACTTATTTTGTCAAAACACCAAACTAATGTGCTTCAAGGGGTCCTAGCTCTGCCACTTTGACTTTGATGCACCTCAACTTTGACCAACTTTCGATACATGGGGCCATTTGTAGACTTCCAAATACCGTTGGAAATTTCTTTCCAAGAACTATCCAATTGTTCCATATACAAGAGTATCTTAGTTGGTCACTTGAGGAATAATCTCCTCCAAAGCATGTGACTCCCAACCATCATAAGCATCATATTATGGATTCTCCAATAAGCCTGCTACTATGATGATTTTCTACAAGATATTGTAGCAACCATTAGAACTCCCTCGAGCTTGGCACAACAATACTAGCCCAGTTACCATCACAGCTAGGATAGTGGGCACCAAAGCCAACATCTGTTGCCACAAACATCCATGCTAGTCTGGTTGAAATCAATGCCAACACTCTTTCCAACTATTAAGCAATGCCAACTTCCCAACACATATCCTAGCATGATTGTTGACATCAATGCCAACACGCTTACTATTGTTGAAAAGTGTAACTAGGTTCGGTTTTCATAATGACATGTAATTATGATTTTATGTAATAAAGAGACAAAGATAATAAAATATATTTATTGTAATGCTTGAATCATGGGTTTCATGAGCAAGATATTTTATTATAGGTCAAAGACTTATTCTTGATGTATTTAGGATTTTTTCACCTTGTCATAAAGGTAATTAGGGACATGTAAATGAATTCATGTTACACTTGCGTAAGGAAACTTTTTTGATTGAAAGAGTATACTCCAAGACCTTGTCAGTAGGCCTCTTAGAGTTGACTTAAAATTTGATGAGAACTCTCCTTGATGAAGTCGACTTACACTCCTCCTATCATGCCGGCCTAGGAGATGGAATACAATCCCTATATATAATATGGTGCTACCTCATTATAGATCATTGATTTTGGTCAAGGTCTGCAATCTAGATCTAAATTGCAATACGAAAAGAAGAGTGATATACAGCGAAAAGAAGAGGCTACAATGCATGCAAGGGAGAGGACAAGTGGGAAGATAGGGTCTACTATCAGTGCAAATAAAGGAGGATAGTCATCGAAGGAGGAGAGACATACACATCTCTGTCTTGCGTCTACTCTATGCCTCGCAAATATCAGAAAGGCTGAAGCTAATTATAGTGAGGAAGAAGGTGCTCACAACGTGAAGGAGGACTGCTACAAGTTTGGTCTTGGGCTACTAGATCTCGGATACATTTCAAGAAGTTCAATGAATATCATAGCAAGAGAAGTCTCCATTGTTTGGTCTTGTGTTACATCAATAAGGAGACTGAAATCTCAGTCTAGTATTCCAGTAACAAGGAGACCGATAAGTGTGGTGCACGGTGTAGAAATAAAGGGATCAAGTCTCTCAAATAGAAGCAAATAAGATAATGACATGGAGAACATCAAAAGCTAGCGACAAGGGTCTTGGAGGAACACTTAAGTCAATGGTATTTTTCATGGTCTTATTACTCGTCAATTGAAGGTCTATAAGAATAATTTTTTATCGGGTTTTCCTCTCAAAGAGTGAGAGGTTTTGTCCATGTCTTGCAAGCCTAAATATTGTGTCTATTGTGTATTTGATAATTGAATTGATGGATAACATCATAATCTAGCAAAGACAAGATCTAAGAGAAAGAAGCATCAAATTAAATCACAAGTAATTATCAAGAAGAGAAATTGTAATAAAAGGCCTAATTTCTCAACATGGTATCAAAGCTAAGGTGATAGTCAAGGAAGGGCTTCCAATCAAAGATACACTCAAGGACCGAGTTTCAAGAAAGGAATCTAATAAAATCAAATGTTTTCAAAGCAACTGATCAAATCAATTTGAAGGACATATTAACACAAATCAATTCTCAGGTTTTTCCTCTAAAATTTTAGTGTCAATTCACAGTCCAAAAGGACTCAGATCATCTTAGATCATAGAACCTCGAAAAAAATAATATCACAGTCAAGAAGATGAATATACAGATCTTGGTACAATGCATACTACTTGGAGAATATTTTTGGTGGTATCACAATGACACTCCTTCACTGTATAGGTGATACTATAATGCTCTGTGTTATTCAGTGATGAAAACTCATAACTACTTCCTTGGTTATCACATGAATAAAATATCGTGGTGCTAGAAAGAAGTCTTATGTGACATGTCAACAAAAATGATTGGATCCCCTACTGATCTCATCAAGTTAGAGAAATCTACAATGGAAGTAGAAAAAATTATAGATAGCCAAGAAAAGTATTTCAGATCTACACTCATTCACCACCGAGCAAGTATAAGTATCATAAAGGCTAAAATGCATTATCATCAAAATATATAATACAAGTTCCTATCATTGCAGTAAGGATATAATATTTATCTTTTTTTATCCAAGGAAGCAACAAAACATCCTCATCAATATCCTTCATTAAAGAAGACATTTTAAAAGAGATCAAGTTGAAGATTTCATATTCACTTGTCAAGTAAGTATCTTTCATTCTTTAATAAAAATTTGGTAAAATGACTTCGTGTTTGCAGGAATATCCATAAGATGGTTGGTTCATCGAAACTTGTTGCATGAAAAATAAGGTTATACATGTTCCTCAAAGAAAGTGAAGTTCCTCGAAGAAAGTGAAGTCATGGAAAAAGCTCTCCTTTGATTACATGGAAAGGATTCATATGAAAGATCTCATAATATAGAGAGATCCCATCATTGAAGACATCAAGGGAATATATGATAAGTTGAAAGAAATATTCTTTGAAGATGCAGTAAAGAAGGTCATATCACTTAGACATGATGTACATAAAACTAAAGGAATATCTTCATAGGATCTCAATTGTGAGATCTGAAGAAATGATAAAAAGATAATTATCACTATTCTAAATAATGGGCAAGGTAACAAATTTCCATGGGACAAGAAAGTAACCTCATCCAAAAACTGGTGGCTTCTATAGAAGAAGACAAGTTGAGGGAAAAAGTGTTGAAATTTAAAGGACTCAAATATTATAGAAAGGAAGCTCATATCACCGGAAATATGGAGGAATATGAAGAAAAGAAGATCAAGGAAAGAGGGAGTAAGATATGTCTACTATGATTAAGATAGTCTCCCTCACAAAAGGTCTTGTCATAGCTCCTAAGTATTATGTTATAAGATATGACTATGATAAATAACAAGATGCATTGTGGAATCATGGAATCATTAAAAAAACAAGAGCTCGTGACATAATCATGGGAAATAATGAAGGACAGGAAGAAAAAAATCATGGCAATCAAATATGAAGAATATATCTCTTGGGAACCTCATTGATATTGAAAGAAAGGAAGTCATCCAGGAAAAGGATCATCATACATCAAAATAAACATTTTTCGGATAAGGATATGTAAGATCCTAAAGATTCTTTGATGGAATCCTCGTCGAAGGATTCATCGATCTATATAGGAAGAAATTTTTTCATCAAGAACTCCAACTTGTAAAATTCATGAGATGGCGGTATGATGTCATAAGAAATGAAGGAGATCAAGGGATTGAAGATATTTCAATCAAGGAAGTTGTCGAAAGAAGCCTATATGACCTGAAGGTAAATGAGGTATGTATGATTGTATTTACTGTTATAATGTCATGGAATATGGTTGCAGGTAACATGGATCACTAATTATATCTTAAGAAGCATGATCGAAGGAACCTCATCCAAAAGGATGCGGGAAGGCATAGCTCACACTACATGAAATCAACATAATATGTCCTCATGTGAAGTATGAGGTGGTTGACTACAATCAAGGAACTCTAATTGGAAAGATCCTAGGAATGAAATGTGTGAAGAAAGGAAGGAAGACGAGATATGAAACCATGGTAAAGGAAGTCAACATCCAAGGAAATCAAGAAGACTTGACTAGGAAATGTCCTGGAAATATATGTAGAGTTTGATTGAAGTCTGGAAAAGATGGAGACCCTTGACAATGCATATCTTTAGGATATGTGTCAAACTATATGAAGGATGTTGATACCTACAAGAAGATGTCATGATGAAAGATCATCACTAAGGTAAATTTTTATTTAAGTGTCCATATGTATAATTTAATTTGGATGAGCTTATGTAGGGCTACCAAAGGGAATTATATATCTTCCACCATTAACAACCATATGGAAAGGATGAAATATCCTTGAAAGAAATATTGTATCAAGATAGCAACATTACATGAAGCTAGACCAGATAAGAAGACTGATAAATAACTCTTTTATGGAACGAGGACATGACTCGTGGATGAAAGTGATGGATGATCTATGCCCTATTAATAGATCCCAAAGATGAAGACTCCTCAACAAAGATGAAATTCATGACATTTAATAAAGGAGGTCTTCAAAGCAGCTTGATGTCCCATTAATTTCTTGAAGAGATGTTGTGGGTCACTGATTAACAGGGAGCCTGGAAATAAGTTTACGACATGGAAGAAACTTGTTAATTCCTAAGACGAGAGGGAGCTTAAGCACATTCCTTTTATAGGAATGAGTACATTTGAATATGTCCTCCCTAATTGAAAGGGGAGTGAAATATATGGTTCTCTAATTCATGTGTCATGCACTAGACTAGGACTAGTAGTCGTCAGTCTTAGTGAAGGCCATGAGAGGGAGAGATAGACATATCATTCTTGTCTTCACTTGAGAAGAAAGAAGGGAGGATTGGGTAATCATCTGGTATCTTATGCTATTTGAGGATGTATTATGGAATTCAAGGTAAGAGTAGTTTTGAAAGGACCTATATTCTTTGAGGACTCGGAATCCAAGATAAGAAGAGTCTTGGACATACTCTGAATCAACCTGAGTGGGGTATGTTCCAAGAGAGACAGTGATGAAGGTGCCTATTAATCATTTGTCTCACCAGCATTGGGGCTCAATCTCTCGTGGAGATATGGAGTTGTAATTCAAGGCCTTTCTATGTGAAAATGTTGGTTGATATGATTTTATATAGATGGGATTACCAATTTCATTCTTCTTATAATATTATTCAAATTGAGGATGGCCAAGTACCATTATGAATACATACCTAGTTAAGAGGGAGGGTTGAAAAGTGTAACTAGGTTCGGTCTTCATAATGACATGTAATTATGATTTTATTTAATAAAGAGACAAAGATAACAAAATGTATTTATTGTAATGTTTTCATCATGGGTTTCATGAACAAGATATGTTATTATAGGTCAAATACTTCATCTTGATGTCTTTAGGATTGTTTCATCTTGTCATAAAGATAATTAGATTCATGTAAATGAAGTCATGTTACACTTGTGAAAGGAACTTTGTTGATGGAAAAAGTATACTCCAAGACCCTGTCACTATGCCTCTTAAAGTCGACTTAAATTTGATGAGAACTCTCCTTGATGAAGTCAGATTACACTCCTCCTATCATGTCGGCATAGGAAATGGAAGACAGACCCTATATATAAGATGGTGCGGCCTCATTGTAGATCATCTATTTTGTTCAAGGTTTGCAATCTAGATCTGAATTGCAGTACGAAAACAAGAGGGATATATATCGAAAAGAAGAGGCTACAAGGCATGTGAGGGAGAGGATAAGTCTGAAACAGAAGTGCAAGTATAGGGTCTTCTATCAGTGCAAATAAATTAGGACATTCATCGAATGAGGAGAGGAATACACATATTTTTCTTGCGTCTACTTTATGCCTCCAAATCTCAGAAAGGTCTAGGGCACAGGGGCTTCACTCAATGAACCTGTGACATATCACGTGAATTCATGGCATACTAAACAATACCCCTAATTTGAATACATATTGGAAAATACCTCTAAAAATCACATTATTTAACCCCCTACCAATATGAACCCAATACACCTTCCCAATTTTAAAAATCCCTACCTTCACTAGATATTATAGGTATCCATTTTTTCATTAACATTTTTTATACCCCTTTATATTTTTTCATTAACTTTGAGCTCCATTTTTTATACCTGTCAATATAAAAACCATTTACCCCCTATATATCCCCCAATATATTATGTCATTTTCCCCTTAATATATATCCCCCAATATGAACCTACGTGGTATGATATTGCTCCCTTAGTGAAGCCCTTGTGGTCCAGGGTAATTGCAGTGAGAAAGAAGGTTCTCACAACGTGACGGAGGAATGCTACAAGTTCAGTGTTGGGTAACTATATCTCGAATACATTTCAAGAAGGTCGAGGCCTATCACAGCAAGAGAAGTCTCCATTGTTCGATCTTGGGGACAACAATAAGGAGACCGTAATCTCAGTCTAGGATTGCAGCAACAAGGAGACCGATATCTATGGTGAAATACGGTGTAGAAAGAAAGGGATCGAGTCTCTCAAAGAGAATCAAAGAAGAGAAGTGGAAGGAAAGCATCAAAGGCTAGTGACAAGGGTATTGGAGTAACACCTAAGTCAAGGGTCTTTGTCATGGTCTTGTTACTCGTTAATTGATGGTCTATAAGAGTAATTTTTAATCGGGTTTTCCTCTCAAAGAGGAGAGGTTTTGGCCCTGGATTGCAAGCCTAACTATTATGTCTCTTGTGTATTTGATAATTGACTTGATGGACAAAATAATAATATAACAAAGAAAGATATAAATCACAAGTTAGTATCAATAAGAGAAATTGTAATAAAAGCCCTAATTTCTCAACAACTACCACTATCCATTTATGAAACGCCAATTGTCCAACACCTTTATCCTTCCTCGGTTGAACACAATCATATATCCATCCATATTTCAATGTTTTGAATCAAGAGAAGTGTAATATTATTCATGAGCTTTATATTTTCAAAGTATATTTTTTCATCTATGTGTTGCTCTACTGCCAGCAGGCCTGGACAGTACCCTGGCAGAGTCACTTCAGGAACATAAAAATTGCTCCACTTCCAGTGGTCCCGATCAGTACCCCAGTGGAGTTTCTTGCTTCACCTCCCTTCACAAGAATCCTTTCTCTTATTTCACCCTTTATTTATTTATTTTATATAGGATTGTGCATCGACACTTATTCATTTCATGGGGCAAAAGAGGGATCCTGACTTATTGAGAGAGAAAGAGGTTGTTCCTTCAGAGAAGCATATATAAAACCACTGATATTGGTTTTCTCATTTATATTTTCCCCTTTTCCTTATCTACTTGATCATATCTTCATGGAAAACACCGAAACATAAAGAACCAAGTGTAAGCATGATGTTTCCATAATAGACATGTATTTCATGGTTTGACATAAATCTTTGCTTATGCAAGGGTTGTATTTTCCATCAAAACATCACCGGCCAAAAGGTATGAACCAAGACAAAGAAAAAGGACTAAAGGTTAGCCAAATTTTGTAGTGTCACAAAGCCCTTTGTTATTTTTCCACATTGTCTTTCAAGATGAAGGGAACATCCTTCATTCATAGTCTCATTAAAAACATACACAGAAGAAGAGACAAGACACAACAAGGAAACAAAATCAAAAGGAAAAATAAAATGAAGGCTAAACTGAAAACATGATGTTATACAAAAGTAAGGAAAGACAAGAAAGAGTATAGAGAGCGACTTCCAGATGAATGTGCAAGGAAGATTGGTATGCAGCTAGACATCATTCTAACGTAACCAACTATATGGTCAGGGTCAAGTGTAATGAATTTTCCAATGTAGCCATCGTAATTGCTCTTCACCTGCGTACACATAGAAACAAGCGATTAAAATAGATATAAAACAATGTGCAATAGAAAAGATAAGTGCTTGAATAACTTGCACAAGAAATTAAAGGTCTTTCCTATCAGCAGAAAGATATGTCATAGCCACTACTTCTAACCATCTCGCACTCTTACCTTTTTGATGAAAATCGTAATTAAACAAACCTCAAAACTTCTTGCGAATGTATCTTCATCTGTATTTTCCTCCTCAGCAAGCATGAGAAAAGATCGAAACTTGATATTTGTGATGGAGCTTGCCAAGTAAGATTGTTCCAACCATTCAGCCATTGGATCGTGAAATTCGAAACAATCCTCTTGAGAACCTTGAGATCCTTGAAAATATGAATTTTCAATTAAAAGCATGGGATTAGAATGAGAATCTTGGAAGAAAAAATAAATCTGATCATATTCAGAATGCTTTTCAGGATAGTGAGGGTTTGACATAACCATCAGAAAAGGTTGAAATGCCTCAATTTCTTAAGAAGTATTTGAATAGTGAGATAAACCATAAATATTAATCAGTGTGAAACAATTGTCATAATATATACAAGTGGGAAAAGATAAATCGAATGATAGTTAATATTATGATCATATGGATCGTTTGTGGCAAGAGATTCGTTGTTAATAAACAAAAAATATAGATCATTTTGAACATCTTTATGAATGTCTTGAACAAATGAATCATCTTCCTCACATGATAAATACAAAAACCCATTTCCTTGTAACTGGTTACACACTGCACTATCATCGTAATCGTCGAAAGATGTGAAAAAAGATGCTAGTATAGCAAACACATTAAACAAGTCATGGTAAAATGATTGAAGAATAATTTGATTCTCCAAATAACTCATGCATTCATTAGTACTCAAGAGGATTCCAGGTGCGATGAAGAAACAGATTAGTGGTATATCATTCACAAGGAAAACTAGGAGCTGACTATTCTGAAATGCATCTAATAAGCATGATTCCTTCAACCAAATATAATCTTGGAAATGATCAACTTCATAGTTCCATGCTTCTATGATAGATACACATTTTAAACCCGAGTTAAGTACAAGAGCTATATCGAATCCGATCAAAAACTGAATCTTAATAGTTTGAAAGACTACATATGAAATACCAAACATCTTTCAAGAAGGAATTTGCATCGAGGGAAACCATGCAAAGAAAAATGTTTTGTGAGAAAAAAACCTGATCTAACTTAGTTCAGGGATATTACCATAGTTGTGAGACCCTGACATAACCATTAACGAAAGTTGAAGTGCCTCAACTTCCTGACAAGTCCCGGAACTTTCAAGGATCATAAAATCACATTTTGAAGATTGAATCAGATCATGCATGATGTGAGGATAGCTACTTCCATTGATTTCAAGGAGACCACTAATAACCAGATACCAGTTAGCTATGTCACTGATTTGATCAGATCTTGAAATTTCAACAATTATATTACTCAAGTTGAAATATTCTTCTAATCGCAAATCTAGAGATGTATAAATCAGAGAAATTTCATGAGCAAGATGATTTGAAGAGTTTTCCTCATGCAAAACAAGAGATGATGGGGGATGGAAAGTGTTAGGTCCCTATAATACTAGTGTATCCCCTTATTATTATTGTTAAAATATCCCCCTTATTGTTATTAGTGTGCCCATGTAGTCCCCATATTGTTATTATTGCGCCCCATAGAAGCCCACTATTGTTATTTTTGTGCCCTTAAATTGTTATTGCTATGTCGACTATGATTATATTGTGTCCCATTGGACTCCTATATATATAAAGAATTTTTTTTCATTTATATCATTCAAGAATTGTTCATTTATGTAATGTAAAGGAGGTTTCCCCCTCGACGAGGCTGATTTCTAAGTTGTTGATCTATATTTTCTTCTATTTTGTGAGTTGGTTGCATAACATTTGGTATCAGAGCTTGGGATTCTAGGGTTTCACTTATTCAAATAGGGCATATTGTAATTTTCACTATAACGTTTTTTCTACACATCTTAAGAAGCCAAAAAAAATTCCGTGTAGAGTCAAAATATTGAGGAAATTTCTGTAAAAATTGCAGACCTTGGTTCGCAATATTTTCAGAGATATGATCTATGGAAATTAGGGTTTTTGTAGGCTTCAGAATTTCATCTCAAACAGGCATCGGATTCAAATTCTGTAAAAAGTGGTCAAAATTTCACAGACTGTATTATTTTTTGTATCGATTTATGAGTTTAAGAATGAAACAGTGACACGTGGCACATCGTAAAACTTCAATCTACTGAACCAGTCCAAAATTAGGACATTGTAGAAGATTAGGCATAACTTTGTCTTGAAGAATCCAAATTAGGTCTGACCTATGGCATTAGAAAGAAGACTCAGAGGGATACTACAGGACCAAAGTTAAAATCTTGGGGATCCAAAATCACATAGATACATCAGGTTCAATATCGAGCTCCTCAAAAGAAAAGAAAAAAATGTGTGTTTTAAAAATAAAAATTGCATAACCTTTGTTTAAAAAAATAGTTTGAAGTGATTCAAAGGGCATATTGAAGCATTGTTATCAGTATTGGGTTCTATAATTCCTCCCAAAAATAATTCCACACCCATTAATCCCTCAGAAATCTCTACTATGACGCATGAAGAGGAAGAAGTGCAACATGATATATGAAAATTACGAGACCAAGTGCAACAAATTTTTCTCTCGGAAAAGTAACCAAAAATGAAAAGAAAGCTAAAATGGATGGTTTGAAGAAAGGCATGGAAGCTAAGATCAATGACATGGAAGCTAATATGGATGGAATGGAAGCTAAGATTGATGGTATAGAAGAAAAATTGAAAGGAAACATGGAAGACATGAAGAATGATCTAAAAGTAGACATGGAATGTTTGAATGAAGGTTTGACAAAGTTTCTACAAGAAATGATTCCTAATGGTGAAATGGTAGTAGATGAAACTCATGATGAGAAAAAATAAATTTCAATCATCAGTTCATAAAATCTAATGTTGTATTTAAGACCCATCATATCCCAAATATCGATATGAGGAATTTTTATGGAAAGGATCCCGTAACATGGATACTATAGATGGAGCAATACTTTGATCTCCATAATTTGCAAAACATGCAAAAGGTATGCATTGCAACTTTACATTTAGAACCCAATACATTTGTATGTTATCGATGGCTTTTCTCTCGTAAACAAATTTTCACTTGGTCAATTTTTACGGAGGAAATGATAGCACATTATGACTATACAAAGAGAAACACCTTCTTTTTCCAAATGATAAATCTCAAACAAAAGGGTTAAATGGTGGAGCACATTGAGTACTTCCAAAAATTGAATATAAGGGTAAAGGATATTCCAGAGGAGCACAAGATTGATGTCTTCATAGGAACTTTAAAGGATAACATCCAACATGAAGTTTTCCTTTGGGAACCTAATTCATTGGAGAAGGCATTAAGGTTGGCAAGAAAAATTGAAAGAAAAATTATGGCGACAAGGAAGCCTACCACTCACAACTATAAAGATGGAAGTGTTACTACTCCTACTTCCACAACCGACAAGGTTGACACACAAGAATTAGAAGAAAAAAGAGAAAAAGGGCTTTGTAATATTTGTGAAAGAAAATACACTAAAGGTCATAAGTGTGCTGAGGAGAAATTATTTTACATAAATTGTGAAGAGGAGGAAGAAAAGGAACAAGAAACTTCAAAAGTAGAGGATATACACTAGGAACCAACTCTAGAGGAAGAAGAAATGAATCTGACCATATCTTGTAATGCATTGGCAAGAATTACCTCTCAAACTCTCAAGATAGAAGGACATATCAAGAGGAAAAATGTAATAGTGTCGATTGATTCGGGTAGTACCCATAATTTTATTCATTGTAAGGTAGCCAAGGAATTGAATTGCTTCATATACCCAGCACCAGAGTGTCAAGTGATGGTTGCAAATGGAGGAACTATAAATTTCTCTAGAAAGTGCCATAATATCAAGTTAACCATGGGATGATATGTATTGAATATTCCAATGCTCTCCATTCCAATGGGTGGTGTCGATGTTGTACTAGGAGGAAAATGGTTACAATATTTGGGGACGCTAGATTTTAATTTTCAAGAACTTTTCTTGAAAAAAAAATTGGAAGGAAAGGAAGTTGAATTACGAGGTATCGCAGGGAAGATGGGAAAGATAATCAGTTCTAATTTCATGAAAAAACTTTTGAAGAAAGAACAATGAGGTGTAATTTCACAATTATGCTCATTATAGGTTCAAATATCAAAATCATTTATTTCTCCATATCTCCAAAAAGTATTGGACAATAATTCCAAGGTATTTGAGACTTCCAAAGGACTCCCACCTATTCGTGATCATGATCATGTTATTCATTTGATTCCAGGAAGTGTTCCTCCAAACATTAGGCCTTATGGATATCCTTATTCTCAAAAGAGTGAGATTGAACGTATGGTTGCAGAAATGCTAGAGGCTGGTATAATTCAACATAGTCAAAGTTCTTCTCTACTCTAGTAGTATTGGTGCACAAGAAGGATGGATCATGGCATATGTGTCTAGATTATAGGGAGCTAAAACAGCTCACTATTAAAGATAAATTTCCCATCCCCGTCATTGATGAATTATTGGATGAATCACATGGAGAAATTTACTTCACCAAGTTGGATCTTCATTCTGGATACCATCAAATTAGAATGAAGACTGAAGACATTTCGAAAACAGCATTCAAAACTCATGAGGGTCGTTATGAATTTTTGGCCATGCCTTTTTGCCTTACTAATGCACCTTCCACATTTCAAGGCTTGATGAATTCCATTTTCAAAACCTTCATTAGAAAATTTTTGTTAGTATTTTTTTATGATATCCTAATCTACAGCAAGTCTTGGAAGGATCATGTTCAACATGTTGACAAGGTGCTCTACCTATTGGAGGAGAAACAATTATATGCAAAAACCTCCAAATGTTTCTTTGGGGTATATGAGGTGCAACATTTGGGTCATATTGTATCTCATCAGGGTGTTAAGGTAGACCCTAGCATAATCAAATCCTTTAAGGAATAGAAAATCCCCACAACCATAAAGCATCTTTGAGGATTTATGTGGTTAACAAGGTATTATCGCAAGTTTGTTAATAATTATGGTAGAATATCGGCACCTCTCACATCATTACTGAAGAAATATGCATTTTCATGGACTCTAGAAGTAACTAAGGCCTTTGAACATCTTAAAGTGGAAATGTGCCAAGCACCGGTCTTAGCTACGCCAGACTTCACAAAAAATTTTATTGTGGAATGTGATGCCTCAGGAAATGGAATTGGTGCAGTTTTAATGCAAGAAGGAAGACCCATTTCTTTTGATATTCATCCAATCAAAGGAAAGTATTTACATAAACATATTTATGAGAAGGAAATGTTGGCAATACTACATGCACTAAAGCAATGGCGGCCTTACCTAATGGGAAGGCATTTCAAGGTGCAAACAGATCATGATAGTCTTAAATAATTTTTGGAACAAATATTATCCTCAGAAGAGCAGCAAAAATGGGTCACAAAGATGTTGGGTTATGACTTTGAAATCATATACAAAAAAGGGAAGCAAAATGTTGTTGCAGATGCACTCTCAAGAAAGGATGATGATGTGGAAGCATTGCTTTGTGTCATTTCTATTATCCAAAATGGATAACTAAAGAAATAGATGAATGGAAGAATGATGAAGAGATGTGGACACTCATTCAAAATTTGCAGCAAGATCCTAGTACATATGAAACAATTAGCTGGAAAAATGATTCATTATGGTACAAATATTGCTTATGTATTTGTAAGAATTCCCAACTCAAACAAAATATTCTTTTGCAATTGCACACCTCTCCATTAGGAGGGCACTCAGGATTTTTAAAAACTTACCACAGGGTCAAGAAGGAATTTTTTTTATGGCCTTAAATATGATATTCAAAATTTTGTGTCATAATGTTTGGTTTTCCAACAAAATAAAGTTGATACAATTAAGACCCTAACTTTGTTACAACCTTTATCCATTCCAAGTCAACGTTGGGAGGAGGTTTCAACGTATTTTATCACAGGTTTACCCAAGTCCGAAGGAAAGACTGACATCATGGTGGTAGTTGACAGACTTACCAAGTATGCACACTTTTGTTCATTATCTCATCCATTTAAAGCCAGTACATTTGCTACTACATTTATGGAAACAATTGAAAATATACATGGAAACCCAAAGATAATTGTAAGCAACATAGATCCCATGTTTACAGGAAATTTTTGGACAAAATTACTTTCTTGTTTGCGTACTCAATTAGCTTATAGCTCATCATATCCTTCTCAATCTGATGGGAAAACTGAGATATCGAACAAATTTTTGGAAGGATATCTTTGTTGATTTGTATCTGATAAAAAGACACAATTGGTCAAGTGGTTACCTCTAGTTGAATGGTGGTATAACACTTCCTTCCATAATGCAGCAAAAATGACCCCATTTATGGCACTTTATGGATATCATCCGCCTTCCATCACTTCATCTTTAAGAGAAAATTATAAGGTTCAAGCAGTGGAAGATAACATTAAGCATCAACAAAAAGTTCTCCAACTCTTAAAGGATAACCTCACTTTGGCGCAAAATCAAATGAAACAACAAGAAAATCAACATCACAGCGAAAGAAGTTTTGATGTAGACGACTGGGTATTTTTACGGCTACAACCATACAAACAAATGTCCCTCAAGCAAGCTAAGAAGGATAATAAATTATCACCAAATTATTATGGTCCTTACAAGGTGTTGAAAAATATTGGTACTATGGCATAAAAACTGGAGCTTCTTGCATCTTCCCGAGTGCACCCAGTTTTCCGCGTTTCATGCTTAAAGAATGTTATAGGTGACAAGCTCCCAGTTCAAACAAAATTTTTATAACTTGACGAAGAAGTAAAAATCATATTGGAACTTGAAGCAGTCACAGAAACAAGAACTCGGCAGCTATGAAATCAATCAATTTCAGAGTATCTCATCAACTAGAAGAATTTACATGTTGAAGATTTGGCATTGGAAGATTTGACAGAAGCATCCAGAACTACTCAAGCGTTGAGGACAACACTTTTTTGAAGGAGAGGGGAAAGCTAGGTTCCTATGATACTAGTGTATCCCCTTATTGTTATTGTTAAAATAACCCCCTTATTCTTATTGTTGTTCCCATGTAGTCCCCATATTTTTATTATTGTGCCCCATAGAAGCCCATTATTGTCATTGTTGTCCCCTTACATTGTTATTGTTATTTCGGCTAGGATTATATTGTGATCCATTGGACTCCTATATATAGAAAGGAGGTTTTTTCATTTGTATCATCCAAGAATTGTTCATTTATGTAATGTAAAGGAGGTTTCCCCCTCGAAGAGGATGATTTCTAAGTCGATGATCTATATTTTCTTCTATTTTGTGAGCTAGTTGCATAGCAGAAAGAATACTCCATGATTTGATTGAATTATTTTTCATCATGGAAAACCTCACAACCTTATGTCAATTAATAATTTAACTCATCGATGAAGAACTTGAAGATCATGGAGTATCTTCATCGCATGTATATGCATCGCAAATGGTAGAGCACAAGGGATAGTGATATGGAGAGGAAGTTTCCACAAGGACATATTCTTTGACCGAATCAGATTCTAGATTTAAGCCTTTCAAATAAAAATTTCCTCGAGGAACTGAAATATTAGTTGGTACACTTAGACATTCATCATCGCATACATCAACAGAGTCATCATCATCATAATTATTGTTGCGGAGACTATGGATTTGAACAAATTTATTTCATTTGGTTCACTACCGAGATTAGCAGGTTGAAAATCATCCAAGAAAGATGGAACAACATTTTGACATATAGGGTTTTGAAAGAGGGAAGAGAGGACAAAAGTATCTTCGCCTTTTTGTTCCTCTACCTCTATAACATGACCATCTTGTTCTTGATCGCAACTTGAAAATCAAGAGTGCGTGATGAGTTAGTTGGTGGAGCAAATTGATGAAGCAGATCACAGTACAATGAGTCATGGCATGTAGATGATAGAGGATGACAGATGTCCCTCGAAGAAGTAACAATTTCAGTGGAACCAGATTCAAGATTGAGGTTAAGATCGCTAATGTCATCTTGAGAAATGAAAGGATTGGTCTTCACCCTAGGATCCATGAACCATTCCAAGGTTTCCTCCATTGGATATGAATCATGAGAGGTGGATGAAGGTTGAAGAGACGGATTGGTAATTTGATTTGCAAATTTACCAACTTTAGAATTAATGCATATAGGCACCATGATCGGTACTCAAAAAGGAGGAGGAAAAGGAAAAAAAGGAGTAATAGAGTCCTTCTCTGAAATTAGAGGTGTATCATTATTTACAAGAGTTAGGGAAGCATAAACATGAGGAGTTTAAGATTCACCATGCAAATAGATATGAGCCAAATGCTCAAAATTTTGTTTCAAGAAATTCCAATCCATATCTTCTTCATTAAATTCATAAAAAAGGTGAAGGAATCGATTAGAGAAATCCTCAATTGATTCATTAAGCTTAATTCTTAGTTGATTGATTATTTTAATGAATGGAAGTGGGTGGTAGGGTATGACACCATCATTAACTCAACCTTCAAGTGTGAGGAAGAAAATAATAAAATCCACATCTTCACATTCAATTTCATATTGTTGACAAAACTTAAGAAAAAGATATGCATGCTCGGTAATGGGTGTATCACACTCATTATCAAACTTAAATTGAGACAAGTTATCAATTTGTTCCACGGAGATGAAATTTTTACCAGGAGATAGGTTAGAGAAACATTCTAGGATTATGATTTAGGTATGGGCCATTTAAGATAAGAGACTCAAAAAAAACTCAACAGGCACAATTTGTCATTTATCCCTCCTTCTAGTGCCATTTGTTGACAGTGCTGGAAATCCATTAACCAAGGGGGATCTCCTTAAACAAAATCCCAATTTACTTTGCACTATTTGGTGTAGAATCCCTTCTAGAAATAAGGCCCAACTTTCATATATTCTTAGATATTTTCCTTGGCTACAATGTTCAGCATGAGAGATTAATGCATAGGTACTTTCATATTAGAAAGTGAGTATGCCTTGTGGAATGTTTACTTATGGAATGTATCAAGTTTATTCTACCGAAATGGGAGATAAAAGTGAGCCTTTAAAATACAAGTAATAGTACTAATCTAATAAAGACACACGAGCATGTACATATGAATGAATCGTTGTACAACTAGCTAAATAGTTCTAATAGAAGAAACGATTGTTAAAACACATACAACACACCTTCAACAAGATAAGTAACAAAGCTACAGAAATATTTCAATTTCTTTAGTACAATTGAAAACAACATACATAGAAAACATTCAAAGAATATTTTTACAATATTTACGACATACGCATGAAAGTGTGTTGGGCTCAACGAGATTCTGAATTAAGAAAAATTTCCAAGATACATCAAGACATTGAACAACACTAGCTCCAATAGTGGAGCGTCAAAGCAACCACTTACTCCTCCAAAATAATTATTTTCCTATCTAATTCCTAGTAGGAGAAGCCAAGGTGAAAAGTCCTTTACATGAGCGATGAGGGTCTATATATAAAAAATGGGGTGATCATCCACCTCCCTTGTGACTCTTGGACTACCCTCTTGGTTGTTTTACTTCTTTATGACCTTTCGACTCCTACATGAATTTTCACATTCTATACATGTTTCTTGGACTTCCACTTGAAATTAAATTTCTCCAATATTGAATTTACATAATCCACAAATGATTTGGAAAATGATGACTCATGACATGACATGACATGACACTCATGACATGGAAATTTCAAGCCACTCTTCGCTATTGATTTCCTTGTGTCGTATTCAGAGATGGAACATGCTCTTCTTCTTCCTCCTCCACGTCGCTTGAAGATAAGGAGTATTCAATGTGATCTTAATCTTCAGTTATTTTCGTAATTCGGTGTCCCTTTTTCTTTATTGATTGATCAAATTGTTTTTGCAGCTTCAAATGTGTCTTCTACAAGGGTATGCTTATTCATTTCCTTCGTCATTATCTTGTAATAATATGATAAAATACCTGCAACTGAAATGTGCTCATGACAAGAAAGAATTAGTCTAATAAACCCTTAGTATAATATTCTTCTTCACAACCACTGACTTAGCTGGAATTGGGTGGTAGGTTCGAAGACAGACTCAAGGATTATGAAGTTGTGCAGCTCCAGAGGTCAGGGGTCAGGATTGAGCCTTGAAACTACACATTGTGTAGTTCAGGAAGGTCAGGTTGAGGGCATGATGCTTGAGTTTTCCCATTGCCAAGTTCTATTGGGACAAAGGCCTAGGGATTGAATACTTTTACAGTTCAAGGGCTCAAGGTTGAAGCTTGATGCTTGAGACTGCATAGAGTGTAGAGGAAACTTACTGAAGGAAGGGATTGCATAGTTCTAGAGCTCAAGGGTCAGGACTGAGCACTGAGATGACACAATGCACAATTTTGGAAGGTAGGTACTACTCAATGTGCAGTGCCAAGAAGCAAGGTTGAATATTTAGGATGAATACTGTGCAGTTTAGGAAGGTTGAGTGATGCTAAGTTTCTCGATTGAGAATTTTTCTAGATTTGGCTAAGTGTGGGATCAGTGAGACTAGAGCGAGCAATGATAAAACTTAAGTACAATCACACACCTATAAAATTTTACGACGCAACAATGATGTTATGTATAATTTATTAATTATTATTTAAATGTAGTTGTCTTAGGTTTATTAAGTGAAAGGGCATGATCAAAGATCATGCCTCTTCACCAAGGGACACCGTGAGGTTGTATTTAAAGCCTTGGTGACTCCCCATTGTAATCATCTCATATTTTTATCAATAATAAAATATACAATTAAAGTTAAATCTGAGTTTTACACTCCATTGGTATCGAAGCCTGCGATCTTCTCGCCTGAAAAAACAACACCACTCATGTTGGCTACCATCAATCAACCAAGACTGATCGCTGGTAAACACTCCATTGGTCCAGTCCACACATTGCCCCCCATAGCAGACGCCATCCATCTAGTCTTCATGTTACTACCTCTCCCGCATGATCTTCCCACCGCTACCGCCATGCTTATCTCCATTCCACTGCCTTCCATCTTATTCTTCTTTCAGTTGGTTTCCTCGTCCCCCTGTCTGCGGCTAATCGTCCTTCCCCTCCTTCCCCTGCCGTCTCCCCCACCATCCTCAGCCGCCCTTCCTCCCCATCATCACCCCCGTGCCGTCAACTGCCCTCCATTCCCACCGCCATCTCTCCCCGCTATCTGCCTCCCCCGTCCACTATTCCATGCTATCCCCCTAATCTGGTCGTTGTCCCCTGTCGTCTTCCTCCCCGCCGTGTCTCCTGTTGTCCCCCACTGTCCCTCTGTCGTCACCCTGCTGCTACCACCATCCACCACTAACAGTGATACACGTTCACGTGGAATATGATTCCTAACACCGGTGTGACAAGGAATTCTTTTGGAGTTTTAAAACGATGTGAATTTTTAAATCGGACAAGTATTTTTTAAAAAGTGAACGAAATTTTTTTTTTTATTAATAATTATAATATATATATTATATAATTTATAATCCATAATTAATATATATATAATAAAATAATAATAATAATTATTGTTATTATTAAAAATAATAATAATAAATAATTATTATTATTATTATTAAAAGAGAGAGAGAGAGAAAACTGGCAGATAAATATTCACCACCTCATACACGCTCAATGTCTTCATCAATATCGATGGCCGAATTCCAAAAAAAATTGCTGGATCTTGAGAGTAAGATTAATAATAATTCTGATGATGTCAGCAAAAGATTAGTCGATCTTTAGGGTACAGTTTCAGGACATTCCAACGACATCAAAAAGCTTCAAGACACGACAAATCGGATAGAAAGATAAATTTGGCTAAATCATAGCGAGGCCACATAAAATCATATCCAAGCAATGAAAAAGCTAACAGAACTCTGTGATAAGATAAATCAGACACAACGACCAATATTCCTGAATATGGAACATAATCAACAAAACAATTCAGCAGATTCGGGGAATTCAGAAGATCATCATGAAAAACCCAACTCTCACAAAACATCATCCCCACACCATCAAGAAGATAGTAATGCAAATCTTCAAAATAAGCAGCTTTGGAATGCATTTTCTAATCAATACCCCCTTCTCATTCCACCGTTAGCATACCAATGAAGAGCAAAAATCGAGTTACCCAAGTTCGATGGTAATGAAAAAAATAGCGTTGCATGGCTTAGTAAAGCCGAATAATATTTTGAGATTTATGACATTAACAGTGATGACGAAAAAATTAAGCACACTTCCATGAAAATGGAAGGAGAAGCATATAATTGGTATATGTGGTGGAAAAATATGATGCTTGCTATTATTTGGATGAAATTTAAGGATGCGTTCTTTAAAATATTTCAAGGTATAAAGGAAGAAAAGTATTTTTCAACATTCATCAAATTACGCCAAAAAGGAGATGTTGATGAGTACACTCGAGAATGGGAGACCTTAGCAACACGAGTACCTGGATTTTCAGAATCTCATTTAATCCAGTCTTTTGTCTCAAGACTTAAAACCCATATACAAGTAGAGCTCGAGATTCACAACATTACATCAGTAGAACTAGCAAGACAAAAAGCAAAAGTTGCTGAAAAGAAATTTGAAAGGTTGTCTTGGTCAAAACCAGAAAGAGTATATTTGAGACGAAGATTTCCTCAATCTGAAAATATAGATAACACAAAATATGTCCCACCCCATCTTTGTGAAGAAGAAAAATCTAACGTGGAAATACAAAGGATGAGAGAGGGGAAGTGCAAACGTTGCGGTGAAAAGTGGGACCCTAAGCATAGGTGCACTAAAGGAAACGAGATAAAGAACCTGTATAACTGTGAACCAACTAATGACTCTAACAATGATGAATCAGATGCAAACACCCCAGAGTTCCCTCCAGAACTAGATGACGAAAGCATTCCGCAAATGTCATTATCAGCTATGACAGGTATATCACAACCTCACACACTAAAACTAAAAGGACATATTAAGAAGAACAACGTAATGGTTCTCCTTGACACCGGCAGTACCCACAATTTTTTAGATTCAACCATGGCCAAAAGACTCAACATATTTATGTTTCCCATGCCCAATATGAAGGTAATGGTGGCCAATGGTAAGAAGATTGAGAAGGTAGGGAAATGCCATAAGGTCAAATTGCAGATTCAAAATTTTAATTTAGAATCTCCATTCTACACCGTGCCATTACGAGATGTGGTCTTAGGAATTCAATGGCTACAAACCTTAGGTACTTATTCTTCCAACCATCAGAAGCAGTTTATAAGCTTTAAGTGGGAAGGGCAGAAGCACAAGTTATATGGATTCCAAGCACCAGAAAATCAAATTGTATCATCATCCCAGATGATGAAGATGATTCGAAAAGGAGCGCCAGCCTATATAGTACAATGTCATCAGTTATAAATGTTATCTACAAAAAGGATCCGCGAAGAGTCACCAGAAGTACAAGGACTAGTTCAGAAACACGAAAAAGTATTCCAAGATCTGCCAATGAAAATGCCTCTTAATAGGGAAATCAAACATACAATAGAATTCAAGGCAGGATCAAACCCTGTCAACATCAAACCTTATCGCTATCCACATCACCAAAATATTGAACTCGAGAAGATGCTCCAAGATCTTTTAAAAATGTGGGGTTGTCTCAAAAAGCAATAGCCCGCCTCTCGGGAAACCCAAGCATTCGTCAACAATGTCCATCATTACGTATGCTTTGAGGACAAAGCATATTTTGAGAGAGAGGCAATGTTATGTATAATTTATTAATTATTATTTAAATGTAGTTGTGTTAGGTTTATTAAGTGAAAGGGCATGATCAAAGATCATGCCTCTTCACCAAGGGACACCGTGAGGCTATATTTAAAGCCTTGGTGATTCACCATTGTAATCATCTCATCTTTTTATCAATAATAATATATACAATTACAGTTAAATCTGAGTTTTACACTCCAAATGATCACTCAAAACACATGAACAATATACTTCTCTCAATGTGATGACATTGTGATGGCTTACACCAAATGCGACACTAAAGATACACTTTGCGACGATAGTGAGGAAACTTATGTGACAGTTCTTGAAATTTTTTAAATGAGTGTGATAAATGTCTACATGATAAGAATGACTCATTAACACAAATATCATCCCTTGAAACATGTGATGTGTGATGCTTGCCTATACCAAAAGACCACACTTTGATTTTCTTTTAAACGAGACAAAAATACTTAGAGAAAACACATGTGATGAATCTTAACACTTGTGATGACATCATACAAAGTCAAATTAGGCTCTGAAATTTAGATGTGGGCCAAAATTTTGGAGGTTTTTGTAGCAACGACAACAGGATTCCATTAAGCATATGATTCAGAGATGGAAAAATCTTATAATGAAGATGACCAAGCCTTTTATGATAAATATCACAAGGACCTTCTCATAAGGTAAACATCTTGACCAAGTAGCTATTGGGTGTGGAGCATGATTATCTTGTTTACTTTGTATCACAGCATTGGACCCCTGTACCTTTAAAAGGGGCAGCAACACCACCCATAATTAATTGTTGTCGTGGGGGGTCCAAGGGGGGCGGCAGCGCTTTTCAGAGCCCCCCCCTGGCAGGGGGTTTCAGGGGCAGTGCCCCTGAAGCTAAAAATAGATGTAAATTTTCCTTGTAAAAGTATAGTAATTTCTAGTCAATCTGGGCCGTTCATAGGCGGATGATCTGACGGTAGAAGTTATGTTTAGTTTAGGGTTTTTTGCCCTAGAAGGCAACCCCTCACTTTTATGAGGGTATTGTATTGCGGCTGTGTATTGGATGTGTATTCTCAGAGCGAGAAACAGATAGGGAGATTGTGAGAGAGAACAGAAGATATTACAGTGGATCTGCTGTAGGTTTTGTCTCTTCATTTTTTGCTGGATAATAGAAAGGAAGGACTGGCTGTTCAGGGTGGACGTAGCCCAAACTGGATGAACCACGTATAGCTGTGTCTCTTTGGTTTTATGTGTTTTGTGTGCTTGTATTTTCTGCATATTTTTATGTGTTGCCTTGCTCCATAATTAATAATTTTCTAACAGTAGCTTCTTCCAAATAGATTCCTTCAAAGGTGATTGCTTGTCTCTTGTCTCCTTGGTTTTGTCTTCACTTCAGCTTTGATACCATATTCAGCTTCTAGTGTTTTATACTTAGAAAAATCACTTACAACAATTCTTGTTCAATTAGCAATCAATTTTCCAATAAATTCAATATTCCAATGACAGTAAGAAATTGTAGATAGAATAATAATTCAAATTAAACATAAGATAGCCAAGAATAAGAGAGACGTGTGATTTGGTCAAAGACGAGGGAAAACCCCACAAGGGGGAAAACCCTTTCCAAATTCTCCCTCTATTAGATTATCATAAAATGTTCATTGAAGAGATATAATGTTCCAATTCATCAACAATGAGTCAATCGTCAACAACTTTGACTATTCAATTCAACTAACCAATATCAAATAAAAGTTGAACCAAAAATTTAAACTGATCTAAAGTCGAACTCTACAATTTCTGGTCAGAGTCAACTACAGTCAAAGATGCCCTAACTAGTCAATGGTCAACAACTCTCCAAATCATCTTGATCAATAGTCAAAGAAATTAGCCTTCCAAACTCGGTAAAACCCAATCAAAACATCCTCCAAAAACTCAATTAAAGGAAAGAGAGAGCCTGCAGTCAAACTTTCGAACTTATGCGGTCAACGTCAACCAAATTTTGTGGTCAATAGAGGTCAAACAACCCAGAAAAGTTTATTCCAAATCTTAGTCAACTCATCCTCCAAGAATAGGTAAAAATTCAAGTCAAACAAACCATTTTCCTTGTTGGTCAATGCTGGTCAATGTTGGTCAAAGTAGCCCTAGAAATTCAACGTTGGTCAAAATAGAATATCCTTCCCTCCCTTCGCATGTGTGAGCTCGGACCTCCAATTGTAGACATATACGAACCAATCCAAACAAGACAGAGAAGATATGATGTGCGATGATGATTCTCCAAAGTTATGTGACATATGCTCTATTTATATGTGCCTTAGGGGATCAAATTAGCTTGCCAAGGTCGACTTGTACTTTTATGCACATGTGGATTTCACCTTAAAAAAATTATTTTTCATTGACCAAATTAAATTATTCCAAGAGATACGAGGGGTATTTCTTGATGAGGAAGGTTGTCCAAAGGAGGGAATTTATCCCTAAAATTCCAAATTAACACTGTGTTGTGAGACTAATAGTGTTGGAGATCAAGGAATCTGCCTTGATGCGCGCTCCCCAATAAATATTTATGAGCAAGCTAATATGGGGTTCACCCTAACAACATCATGAGCTTCAAAGAAAATGCATCCCAATACCTTCCAGCCTAATTCATGGTGAGAGTTTTAGTGGGTGGAATCAAGAATGTTTTCCCACTCCTCCCATGAAAGTACATATGCTTTGTACAACCCCATCACCCATGTGTGAGTTGTTTGGCCAAGCAATTGACTTGTGCCCACAACCACTATCATGAAATTGGTAACCATAGTAGAATATTTGTTAAACTTTGAATTATAGTATCAATAATATGCAATCAATCAAACCAAATGTCTTTGACTCATCACATGTATGTGTATCCATTTGGCCTCCTACCACACTCAAATAGCCATCGATAGCATTTGTTCATAAGGTTAGTCATGGATATAATTGCATAGGCTAGAAGATCATTATAACATAATCATCAACATAATTGCTAACTAGAAGCAAGAAGATAGTCCTAAGAATATGTAAATGAGGCAACATCTAATGAATTCATCATCATGATTACACATAATCATCAAATAACTACATCATAGTCAACCAATAACAACATCCAATTGGTACATCATAATAATCATCACATCTACTACTACTACTAATAATAATAATAACCAAATCTTTGACCTAATGTTCTCAAAAAATAATGTATTTGTCATAGGGATATATCAAGGTAAAGATAATATCAAAGCCAATCAACCAGAGCATAAAATTACATACACCACCTATTACTATAAACATCATCCCAAAATCCTTAAAACAGTAAATGAAAATGATGAGGCATCTCCTCACTGTCCTCCCAAGTAGCCAAACTAGGACTGTAATTGTCCCACTATACCTTCACTTAGTCCACCAATCACCACATAAGCTATAGAGTTCTCTACTTTTATATGTGAAATAACTTAGCCATCACCATGCCCTTGTCTGAGACCTACAAATGGCTCAAGTCAGTAACATGTAAAGGATATTAAATGTAATGACTTAATATAGACACAGGGAACACATCATGCTTAAGTGCTAATGATGCAGGTAAAGTAAGACTATGTGCAACCAACCCTTTCTTCTCTATGACTTCAAATGGTCTAAAAAATCATGGAAACAACTTTGCTCCCTTCCCAAACCTTATGGATTTATTTTGCACCATACTCTCAAAAACACCCTATCCCCCACTCCATAACTCCAACCAATCCTATGAGAATCCATGTAGCTATTTTGTCGATCTTATGCTTCCTTAAGAGTCCTCTTAATTACAATTTTTTCATCTTTCAACCCTTGTACTACTTTGGAACCTATCAATACATTTCCTCTAGTTGAACCTAACTGAGAGGAATTCTACAAGGCCTCCCATATAGGAACTAGAACAGTGCCATCTAATGGAACTTTGGTAACTTTTATTGTAGGAAAATTTCACGAATGGTAAAAACACCACCCATTTTTTTTTTGGTCCATCACATACATACATAACATAACCTTAAATGTCTAGTTATTCCTCTTTATCTAACCATTTGTCCTGAGGTACTAAGTAGTGCTTAATATCCCGGTAAACACCACTCCCCTTTCCAATATGATCTTCGTTGGCACTTCAGGCAATCTCACAACCTCATCAATGAAAATTCTAGCTATCTTTGGTTCCTTATATGTAGTCTCCATTGGTATGAAATGGGAACTTTTTTCCAGTATGTCTAGTACTACAAAAATAGAATTTTTCCTTCTTGTCGTCATTGGAAACCCCACAATGAAATCCCTTGAGATAACTTCTCATTTAGATTTTTGTATTGTGTAAAGTTTTAGTAGTCCTATCGGATGTCTATGTTCATACTTTAATCGATTACACTTTAAACACATGGCCAAAAAATCTACAACATCCTTCTTCATCCCTCTCTAGAAGAATAGTTTTTTCAAGTCTGCACTCATTTTCTTAACATCCATACGTGACATGTACACTGATCGATGAGATTCACTCATAATCAAATGTTTCACTTCACTATTTGGTGGTATCAATATCCTCCCATAGAATCTTAGTAGGCCATCACTATATAAAGAATACCCCTCATACTTTAGAATCATCATTTCATCTTCCCTCAAACTCCAGCTGACCTCCTTGTACCAAGTGCCCTCAATTTGTAATCTATGCAACTTCTCCCTCATATTTATCTTTGGGGGAATCACCAAAAATATTTAAGGCCTCTGACTTAGAGCATTTTCCACTCTTTTTATTGTTCCCTTTTTTGTAAGTAATATTGAAATAATATTCACTTATTAACTCTAACCATGGTCTTTGTCTAGCATTTAAATGGTCCTACATGAATATGTTTTGTAGTCCACAGTGATCAATATTATGTTCAAACTTCCTTCCTAACAGGTGGTGTCCCCAAACATTTAGTGTGGACACGATAGCTTCTATTTATATATCGTATGCCACATACTTATCCTCATTAATTCTAAGTTTTATTGAAGCATATATTATTATTCTTCCATCTTGCATCAATATGCACCCAAGGCCTTCCTTGGAGGCATCGATGCAAACCAGAAATTCTTGCTCCATATCTAGTACCTTATGGACTGGTGCACTTTTTAACAACTCTTTTAACTCCTTGAATTCCCATTCACATTTTTCATTCCAAAAAAACTTCTTATTCTTACTTTAGAGTTCAATAATGGGTGTTTTTATCCTTGAAATGATTTTTTAATCTGCAATAATATATATACATTCCCATAAAATTAAGTACTTTGTAAACATTGGTTGGTGACATCCCCTCCATGATGACCTTGATATTTGCAAGATATGTTAGCCACCTATAAAAAAATTTATACCAAAAGGTGGCTAAATCATTTTGGAGCCTTCAAGAAACAAATTTTATTGCAAAAAAGTGTTACCTCTTGAAGACTCTTGAAGGCCTCATGCCTCTGTCCAAAATCTTCACTACTGTGCCCATTTTACACTCTAGAGTTCTGCTGATTTCATGAGAACAGACTGCTGCAAAATCCATTTTTCCCCCTCCTCCATTAAAAAACTAACCATCATTCTCTCCCCTTTTCTCCCCATAAGATTCCTCTATTTTCATTCTTCCCCTATTCCCCTTTCATAAAATCCCCTTTACAGAAGTTTAAAACTCGTTTTGAACTATATCAAAACCCTCAAAATCCGTCTAAACATTTGGAAATGTACTAAAAAACAAGTATTTTGACGGTGGGTCTAAGCCCCTTTGGGCTAAAACCAAACCATTTCCCCTCCATGCGCCCCAGCGCTAGAACCAAGTGCTAAGGTCCTAAGCACTTATTGCGTCGGAGCAACCCACAGAGCGCATTTTTTTGTGCGTTAAACAAAAACTCTAATGCCGATTAGCCTTGTATATTATAGCCCCCAATCATATTTCTTTTCATATAGACCAAGGCCCCGCAGTCGGGTGCCTATCCACTTCGTATATATAAAACCATCCCGATGCATGAAACTTTTGTTTATATTAATTTTTTGTGTTTTTTGTAGGGTTTGAAAAGGTTTCTCCCAGTGCGTAGCTTAATTCGCTCCCCACCGTTGATCTGATCTACAGATCGACGGCCCTCAAATCAATCACCTCGGTGGTCCCCACGGTCACTTACTGTTCAAAAACCGGAGCAGTTTAATCACACCGCCTTTGAAAGGAAAGTTGTATTCCCCGTTTGGACGCGATCAATGCCACAAGTCGACACGTGGCCTTGAGAGGTTTGGAGATACCGCCCTCCTCGCGCGTTAAAGGTCGACTATGGGCTTAGCGTGATATTTGCGTATGCATTCCGATCTGAGGTCATCTCATCGGACGGCAATCATGCTCAAAAGAAGCTCGGGGGATAAACTAAGGTACGGCGTGACCCATGGCCCACAATCAATCTCCCTGGTCCCCACAGCCACGACAGCAGTCTGCAGTCCTCCAGAACCGGTGGTCCCCACACCTAGTCAGCATACATGTCAGCGCACACACGGCAGCAACCGATTGGAGCGGGTCTCATTTGATTCCTCGCATAGTCGTGAAATATGGACCCGGGGAGCTTTATATGGCGAATTTCATAAAGATTTCGGGTCACACTCACCCTGACGTCAGTAGGCCCCAAAACGGACCCGGGGAACTTTATATGGCGGATTTCATAAGGATTTCGGGTCACAAACACCCTGACGTCAGCAAACACCTTTTGTGACCTGAAATAGTTATGCAGCTTGGTTTTATCAAAGTTTTAAAGTCTGGGGTATAATATTTGATAAAGGGTGTTTAACATATAATCTCTGTCGTCGATCTTGTAGGCCGATCTCATCCTACGGCCCACAATTGTCCCGAACCCCAAACACCGTCTTTAACCATATTTTCCTCATAACAAAGGTTTTTAACCTTTTTTCATCAAATTTTCGCCATTTATTCGTAAAGTGACTCCCTCGCTTTATTTTCTCTTGATCAATCCCAACCGTCGATCACTGCGCGATCAACGGCTCTGTCTTAATTCTTCCTCCACTTTCCTTTCAACCTCCTCCAAATAGATCTACACCGTTGGATGATGCCATCCAACGGCCACGCTCCTCCCCATACCTTCTAAAGCAGTAAAACCTAAATAAAGCAGGATTTTATAACTATTGTTCGTATTTTGCAGGTTTCAATTGTTTTCCATCATATTAAAGAAAAAGCCAAAGGCTGAGAGTGACGATTCTCCCGCCTTTGATTCATTAGAGGAAATCCATCCAAGGGTTCGATTTCCACGTCTCGTCGATGCTTCATGGGCATTGATGCCATACGAGCCCTGCGCGGCCTGCACATCAATAAGACACAGAGTTAAATAAATTAAAAGAGTATCATTGTCGAAGACAGAACACAGGAACAGAAGATTGAAGAAAAATTTGTGAGGATTATGGCTAAGATTGATTATCAAAAGCCTAATCCTCCAAATTAAAACATAATTAAAGAAAATCATGAGTGTTTTATCAGACAAAAAGGCCTCCACCGCCACATTTGAGGAAAATTGATTCCTCCCAGCTACCACAGAGCCACCTGTTGCCTCAAAGCATTCAAACAGAGGCCGAAGTTATTGATCAAATCAGACATTTGCCTCAGTGCAGCCAAAGATTTAATTCTGCAAATAAACTTAATGAAAAAATATTAGCAGAGTTATTACATCTTGGAACATAGCCTTAAAAGTCAAAAAAAGCTCTCTCTGAGCTCAATTTTAATGTGAAATATTTAATACAGAAGACACATATGTAAGCTTCTTCATCGAGCCCCTCAAAGGCCGAGAAGCCTTTAAGACTGTATTAATTATCTTTGGAGATATTTTATCAGATCTCACATCCTCATTCTTCTATAAATACTACTAGAGAATATGAGAGAGGGGTTGGTTGATCACTAGTTGTGATACTGAAACTCTCTGGAATAATACATAGTCTATTAAAGTTGAAGAAGAAATTGAAGTCTTGGAAGCCCTGATGATGTTGTTGCATGCTTGTTTTTGAGAAGGCTTTATCATTGGATCCATGAGCTTGGCTGTTGGTGAAGTATTCTGAACTGTTTAATGTTTTCTCCTGTTTTCATTCTGTTCCATAATTTCTTACTACATTAGGTTGAAAGTTTTAGGCTAAGAAATGACTCCTGGAAGCACCTTAGACCTGTTCATCCTTCACTGTTTCATGTTTTCTTCTGCTGAGGTATTTTAGAGTCTTTAATCTCTCTCTTTAGTCCTCATGCTTGTTTATTTCTATGATAGTTCGAATAAGTTGGTTTCAGCATGATTTATGGTTCTCCCTGCTTGTCTGCTACCACTTAAAGGCTGTTATTGAAGTCTCCCTTTGAAGTATTTCTGTTTATAGTGAGCCAAGGAGGTCTGTTATGATCTTGCCCTTTGTCCTTGCTTAAACAGTTGGCTTAAAGGTCTTTATAGTTGTAATCATATATGTGTTAGGTGTTCCCTCTTCTATGACTGCAATTATCAGTGAATCTTTTATATTTTCTAAGTCATTTGAAATAAAATCTTTGAGGAAATAGGGTGTTCCCCGAATCTTAGATTTCATTTTGAAAGTTGTCTTGAAGTCATTATTTGCTTAAAGAATGTTTGTAGAATTTATGGTTAGCCCTGTCTATCAAATATTTCTTTATTTTTCAAGTTATGTTTTCAAGTTCCCTTCGTTGAGAATCAAATTTCTCTTTCCAAATCATTGATGTCCATATCATTCCAAAACCAAAGGATCTTGCGGCCAAGTTAGATTTTCCCTCTGATATCCCATATCCATTGATAAGTTTGTTATGACCTCTTTTTGACTCCATTGCCCAATGTAGCTACTACTTCCTCTTTCTACCTACCTTTCCTAGACCTTTCATATTCTGCTGTATCAATTCAACCAAACAAACAATCAAACACCTGCACTTAATAACTAGTTTAAAACCAATATCCAAAGCACACAAGATAAACCTTTGCTAAAAAAAAAAATTTGAGAGATCCCTCTCTGAGAACAGGAGGAATAGATCCTGGAAATCTAAATATTGGTTCTGATGTTGCCTTGTCTTTTGATTTTCCAAACTATCAAAACACGGGACACCAACAAGATATACTACAATAATTTCCCCAAATATAATGTGTCTAATATAATGGATCTTGGATTGGTAAAATAAACACTTAGATAACTCATATAGTTGGTTCTCTCTAAGAAATTATAAAACTAGTCTTAAGTGTTCATCATGCTCCTCTGGGGTCTTTGAGTAGATCAATATGATGTCAATAAAGACTTGAAAAAACTTATCTATATATTCCTAGAATATCTCATTCATTAGGCTCATGAAAACACCCGGGACATTTGGCAGTTTAAAAGGTAATACTACAAACTCAAAACTCCCAAACCTTGTCTTAAAGGTTGTTTTTGGGATATCCTTTTCCTTGATTCTTAATTGATGATATCTTGATCTTGGGTCTATCTTTGAAAAAACAATTTATCCACTCATTTGTTCAAACAAGTTATATCCTTGGTAGAGGTTACTAATTTTTATATTGTCACCTTGTTTAGTTAACGATAGCTAATGCACAATCGCCATGACCCATCCTTATTTTTAACAAAAATTACAGGCACTCGCCACAGAGATATGTTGGATCGTATAAACCCCAAGTCCAATAATTCTTTTAAATAGATCCATAACTCCTTTAATTTTAGATTTTATATATGATATGGATTCTTTTCAATAAGCTTTGCGCCTACTTTAAGGTCGATAATGAAATCAATATCCCTTTTTGGGGGTATCCAAAAAAATTCCTCTAGAAATACATCCATAAATTCAGCAAGAATTGCATGTTTATCAAGATGTTTATATTCACCCTTATCATTGAGTGTTGCAATAAATTACAATTGATATCCTTTTTAACAATATTTCATCAGTTGCATCGACAAGATGAACCTTAGCGACACCCCTCGATTCCTTCCTATCAAGGATTTTCTCTAACCTTCATCATATGTGAAATGTAGTATCTTGTCCTTGCAGTCATGAAATACTACATCATAGGATCCTATGACTATATAATATAAGGAAACCTTTGTCTTACATACACGTATATCCACCTCACAATCCCTTACCAACTTACCTACACTCCTTTTCATCCCACGGGCCATATCTACATGTCTAAAATCATGTTGTGCATTTGATTCATATTTAATTTTTGACAATGCAATTGGAGAAATAAAATATTGAGCTACTCATGGATATAAAAAAATAACAAATCTCATACCATCAATATTGTTTATTTTTCAACTACAATAGGCACAAGCACAAATTTATGAAATATTGATAATTACTTCTAATTATGTAGATCTTTGTTTAATAATTCTAGTTTATCATTAAGAAATTAAACTTCATAAATTCAACCAGAAAGCATAAGGATAGTAGATATCACAATTCAAAAACATAACACAATATTTACCATGGGAAAACCCACTTGGGGGAAAAACCCAACAACATTTTTCTTAGAGATATTCTTCAGCTCAACAAGAGACATCTAATATTTCGAGTCAACTATGAGATCAAACAGATCAATAAGCTATGTTCAAACTTGGTCAAGCAACCCTCTATGAAGTCAACTCAAGTCCAAATTTCTTCCCTAAAAATTTTTCCCCCTCTCGTCTTCCTCGGCCAAATTTCAGCCTCCCAGAATATGCCCAGAAACTCAGCCTTCCCATAATTTCGGCCTGCCCAGAATTTTGGAATCTCTAAAATATGTTGCCCAAAAACACATGTGAAAGCTAAAAGAGAAATAAATCCACACATGAAATTTAGAGAGATGATCTTCACCCTTCTTCTTTGTCCTTCTTAGCCTTATTATTCTTCATTTGTATGCTCGTGAGATGTCTTTCCTATGTGAGGTCGAATGGTGCCTTGTGGAGGAGGTCAAATGTTCTTTATATAGTGTTTTTCATTTGTGAATGGTTGTGTCCCTTCACTAGGGCCAACTTGACTTGAGGTAGGGTCAACTTGACTAGAGGGAGGGTTGACTTGACTAGTTTGGAGCAAAAAATTCAAATTTCAAATTTCAAAATTTCTCTTTTAAATATGACATGAAGAACATGTCTTAAAATAATCCTTTCAAGGGTTAATAAATTAAAAATGACATGAATAACATGTCTTACAATTACATTATATACTTCAAGGGAAAAAATATAATTATGAAGACCAACCATAGCTACAAAATTCAACCCTCCCTCTTAGCTATGGAGGTATTCATAATGACTAGACAGATGTTCTTCATGTTGACAAATTTCTCTAAAAACAAGTTATAAAAAATCATCAATAGTATCATCATCATTCAACTACCATAATTCTAGCCAAATAACTTTGACACATGATAAATCAACAACATCCAAAAATTAGCATAATTATGGTCAGCACCTCTAATATATGGCGTGTCCTCACAATAATCTTGGTCTCCTAACAAATGGTACATCATTAGCATCAACTAGTCACCATAATTCTGGTCTATCTGAAACATGGTATACAAATTAGTCTTGGTTCACCATCATTTTGGTCACTATATTTGACACATGGTGAATCATTGAAGGCCACACTCTACTTGAGTAATTATGTTCCTAATGCTAAATGAGGTTGATTTTGAAAGGACACACTCTATATGAGTAATTGTGGGCCTCAAGGACCATTATTCCTAATTATGGTTAATGTACTTGACATAGGAATAATGATTTTCATTTTTTGGACCATTATCCCTAATTCTAGTCATATATGACGCAAGGAGAATGTCAATCCACGATGTTATCTCATCAGCACTCCCTCTCAATGAGAGAGGAATTATCAGTAGTTCCAATCTTGTCCATAAATTACACAAACTTCACTCTGGACAGAGGCTTTGTAAGAATATCAACAAGTTTCTCATAAGTAGAGACACACTAGAGCTTCATTGCTCCCTTCTGCACCATGTCACGAATGAAGTGGTACTATATCTTGATATGCTTCGACCTGTCATGGAAAACTGGATTCTATGTTAGCTTCACACAACTTTAATTATCACATTATATCATGGTCGGCTCTAGCACATTATCAAATAGTCTCACGAGTAACTTTTGAAACCACATTACTTCACAACTCGCTAAAATTGTTGATGCGACATTCTACTTCGATAGTACTGAGTGCAACAGATGTATGCTTCTTTCTCATTCATGAAATCATAGTGGAGCCAAAATTGAAGTAACCTTCGAATGTACTCTATATATCTTCAACACTCCCTGCCCAACCCACATATGTATAAACTTGCAGTTATATATCACCATTTGAGACATATCTCAAACCATAATCAACAATACCACATAAATATATTATTACATGCTTTGTTGCAATCTAATGATCGTATCTCGATTCCACATGGAATTGGATTAAAGTATTTACTACAAGGAAAATTTTTGGCCTAGTATTAACCAAATACATTAATGAGCCAATCAACTTCTAGTACATGGATGGATCTATTAAATCTGACTCAGTGTCTCTCAACTTTCTCAGATTTGTCACCATGGGAGTCACCATCGATTTACATTCCATCATTCCAAACTTCTGCAGGATCTTAATCATATATTTTCCTTGTCCAAGAAATATTTCATCAGGCTTCATCCATACTTATAGCCCCAAATAATAGTGAATCAATGCAAGATCCTTCATATCAAATTCAGAAGCCAACTTCATCTTACTTTGAATAATGATATTCTCCATGTCTGTCAGAAATAACTCATCAACATATAATAATAGAATCATAGGTTCATTCTTCCTGACCTTAAAATACAGGTTGAAATAAGCATCACTTTTGGAGAAATGAAGTCTTGTCAGATAATTGTCAATTTGAGAGCACCAGGCTCTAGGTGTTTGCATAATTCCATAGAAGGTTTTCTTCAATCTATTGATTTGAGACTCTCTTCCATGAACCAAAAAACCTTGAGTTTGTTATATGTAGACTTCTTTCTCAGTCATACCATTGAGGAAGGTAGTATTTACATCAATCTGATGTAAATTCCACCCCATATAAGAAGTAATAGAAATAAAATATCTAATGGTAGTGTACCTAGAAACCAGAGCAAAAGTATCATCATAGTATTCTCCCTCTTTCTCAGAGAACCCTTTAGCCACAAATATCTCCTTGTATTTTTCAATACTTCCATCCAGTACATGTTTGATCTTGTATACCCATTTTGAGGTGACCATGTATTTCCATTAAGGTCTTGGCACAATCTCCCATACATCATTCTTCATGATTAATTGGTATTCTTCTAGAATTGCATCCTTCCAAACTTGTTGGAAAGTTTATTCTTCATAGGTGGAAATTTTAGAATCAATAAGATTAGTCATTAATGTTGCATAACCAAAATACCTCTTTGGTCTCTAGCTCTCCATAAAGGAGCCACATGGTGTTACATGTCCTTCTGCTTCATGCAAGGTAAATTTAAGCCATATTGGCCTCTTCCTGATATCAGGGAAAACAATTGAATCCATTGGTTTTGTAGGACCTTATAGCTCTTATTCATGATCTATGAGATGCTCTGAAGAATTAGATGAACCACATATTTATTCCTTGGTAGCTTCGTGTTCTTCATCATCATCATAATCCATTGGAACTTCTTTAGATTTCAAATAGGAAACATTCTCATCAAAGGTCATGTCCCTACTAACTTCAACCTGTCTTTGTCCTGGAACATAGATTCTATAAGCCTTTGATGACTCATTATATCCAATGAATATTCCTTTCTTTCCTGAAGTATCTAACTTCTTCTTCTTATCTTTGGGTACATGAAGATAAACTGAAAAACCAAATATTCTAAAATTACCAACCAGAGGTTTATGTTTGGTAAATGCTTCTTCAGGAGTCTTTTCTTCCAAATTTTGACGAGGACTGCTATTTTGAATTAAACAATTGTCATAGATGCTTCACTCCATAGAAACATAAGCAAGTATTGATCATGCATCATTGCCTTGACAAATTCTTCGATGGTTTTGTTCTTTCTTTCAGCAACTATATTTTGTTATGTATTGTAAGTGACTATCAACTCCCTATTAGTACCATCTTATTTACAAAAGGAAATGAACTGCTTGGAGGTGTATTCTCCTACATTATCAGATCTCAGGATCATGATTTTTTTTACCTTTAAGTTTTCCACTTCAGCCTTGACTTATTGAAACTTGTCATCCTTTGTCTTCATGAAGTATGTCTAAGACTTGTGATATAAGTCATCAAAAGAGGTTACATATTACAAAGAGACCCCAAGAGATTCCACTAGCATTGGACCACACACATCTGAACTAGATCCAAATTTTCTTTGGACCTACTTTCGTTGCTTGGAAAGGGTTTCTTGACATGCTTCCCAAGTGCACATATTTTACAAACTTCTTCATATTCTACCTACAAATCTGGAACACCTGAAACCATATGTTTTAAGGCAGGAAAATCTATATAGTGAAGGTGTTCATATCTTCTATGCCAAAGTTCACATGGATTCATGTCATTATGTACTAATTCTTAAGAAGGTTGTTTCAAGAGTATATACAACCTTCATGAACTCCAATTACTGTAGCATATTATCTACTAGAACCCTTAGGTCATAAAATAACTTTTCACTCAACAAAAGATACACTATCTCCCTTATCTTCCACACATGAAATGGAAACCAAATTCTTTTTAAAACTTGGTACATATAGTATGTTATTGAGATAAATATCTTCACCTAATTCTAGCTCAATGGAAGTCTTCTCAATGTCTTTCACTGCATAATTGTTGTTTTCTCCAAGTTATACCTCTTGATATAGTCTTATTTCCATTAAACTAGTGAGGTTGTCACGATCTCCCATCATGTGCCTTGAGGCACCACTATATAATAGCCACATATCATCTCTATCTACAATATAACTTCCAAGAGAAGAAAAGTACAAGAAATATTTGGTACCTGAATATTCAGTATTAGGTTTCTTTGGTATTTCATCAATTTTTGTTGTAGTGGTATGATGTTTTCCCTTTCACTTTTTTTCATTTCATATTTAAGGACAGTTGCTTCTATAATGACCAAATTTGTGACAATGATAACATTGAACCTTTGAAATATTATTCCTTCTTTGAGGTGCAGGTCTTCTTCCTTCAAGTCTTATACCTTCATTTCTTCTTTGAAATCCAAATTTATTTCTTCCTACATCCTTCTTGAAACATGTTGCATATGATTTAGAGTCAACTTCTTCAGTTCACTAAATATTTCCTTTTGAAATGATACTAAATTCGTCTTGAGTAGAAGTCGTTCTTCAAACTTTAGAACTTCTTTTCTAGTGCATATACATGATGCAAATGAGTCCCATGAATTTGGTAAACCATTAATTGTTGTAGTCACCAATTCCTTTTCTGAAATGACTTCATAAATTGCTTGAAGTTGATATATTAATTGAGAAATACTCATTAAATATGAGGCTATGGTGTCATTTCTTATCATTCTAGCATCGTGAAGCTCTTTATTCAAACCCATTCCTTGACCAATTTTTTTGATAGTATATAATCCAATTAGGGAATCATACATATTCTTTGAAGATTCAAGGCTTGTGACATAAGGAATAAAATTATCTTTGATAGAGTCCACAATGATGTTCACAGACGTGATGTCATCCTTCTAATATTTTCTTTTTCCTTCAGCATATGATGGTTTAGTGACCTTGGCTTTAACAATATGTAAGAGATCATTATTTTCAACAATAAGGTCAATCCTTGTCTTCCAAGCACTGAAATTTTTAGCTCCTTCCAAATTGTTCTCAGACTTCATAAAGGAACCCATGATCATAGATAAGAAAATAGATTTTATATATAAGACTTCTTCAAGAGTGTTCTTTTACCAAACTTTTTTCAAGAGTGATCTCAATGTCCTTTCCTTCACCAAATCTCTGATACCATGACAATTTTTCAAGTGCAATAGATACAAGCACAATTTTTTTGAAATACCACTAATTACTTATAATGATGTAGATCTTCTTTTAACAATTCCAATTTATCATTGCACTTCATGAATTCAACCATAAAGCATAAGGATAGTAGATATCACAATGCACAAAAAGAAATAATATTTACCATAAGAAAACCCACTTGGGGGAAAAACCCAACAACCTTTTCCTTAAAGAAATTATTCAGTTCAACAAGAGATACATCTAATGTTGTTAGTCAACTATGAGATCAAAATAATAAACAAGATATGTTCAAATATGGTCAAGCAGGCCTCTAGTCAAGTCAAGTCAAGTCAAAATTTCTGCCCTGAAATTTCGTCACTTTATGATCTAGGTAGGTTGAATTTCGGCCTCCCAGGTTATGCACAGAAACTTGACTTTCCTAGAATTTCGACATGTCTAGAATATGCTTCCCAAAAACTACCTAGAAACACATGTTCGAGTTAGAAGAGAGAGAAATCCTCACATGCGAGTTAGAGATATGATCTTTGTCCTTCGTATCCTTCGTATTCTTCACTTGGATGCCCAGAAGATGTCTTTCTTGTGTGAGGTCGAATGGTACCTTGTGGAGGAGGTTGAATGCTCTTTATATAGTGTTATGCCTTTGTGAAGGGGTGTGTCTCTTCACTAGGGCTGAATTTTTCTATTTGTGGTAGCATAAGATTCACCAGGGGGTTTGGTCTTCCAGAAGTTGATTCACCATGACGTTCATGCTATTGATCCACTGGGGGAAAGTTTTCTCTGAGTGGGAGGCTTGATGGAAAGAACAAAAATTGTCCTTGCTGATTTCTTCAACGTTGAGGCTAGCACTTGAGTTTGACGGGGGCCGGTTCACAGTGGGTTATTCTTTCTGAAGAAATTTTTTTACGTTTTAGCACCTGGGATAGAGTCATTGTTATTCCTCTTCAAATCAGAGACTTTGTTGGTCAGTAACTTGAGGGACTTTGTGATACTTTCGAAATCGAAGGGGTCCTTGTCTTTGTCTCCAGATTTATGGTTTGAGGGTTGGGCTCTCTTCGTGGTCAGTTTTTTATCATCCCGACCATCATGGTCGATGGCTCCTATGGATAGCATATCCCTTTCGACAGCGAGGGTGGTGGTGTAATTTTCCGCCAGGGTAGCTCTAGCTTTGTGCTTCACGAATACAAAAATATCCTGAGGGAGAGCCCACATGTAGTAGTCGATGGTGATGGAATCATCTAAGGCCATATTCGGCGGTAATTTGTTCAATATCGTAGTGAAGCGTTGATTGAAATATTTGACTTTCTCCTTTTTTTGACACTTCAAAGTACTAAGCTCTGTAAGTAGCATGGAAGGATTTTTGTCTTTCGAAAATTTTTGAAGGAAAATACCACGAAACTACTCCCAGGAATAAATGGAAGCAACACGGAGGGATCAGTACCAAGTAGCAGCTTTATTCTCTAAATTATGAGGAAAAATACGGCATGCTATGTCATCAGATTGTACCCTCATCATTTGTAAGGCCAGGTAAAAGTTGCTTAAGTGATCTTCAGCCAGCGTACCCTTTTCGGGGTCGAACTTAGGGAGGTGCTTCTCGGGATGCCGAGCCATGTCATGGAGGGGTCCATGGAGAGCTAAAGGAGATTGTTCCATCCAAGCCAACAGCTGCACATGCCTAGCCTGCTGGTGGCACGGTATGTAAACATGCCCTATTTCACTTTCAGATTCACTCCCTATGCCTGACCTGGATGCTTCACCCTCATGATGGGACTGCAGGTCCTGATTTCTCCCTCGGTTCCCTACATTCCTGATGTTTCTCCAGTTATAAAGGAACAGGAGTCTGTTCTGATTTCGGTGGTGGTGGTGGTGGCCAGCATTCCGGCCTTGTCCACGGCCTCTGATTCCTTTGCCTCTATTTCCCTGGCCCCTCCCAGCTCCTCCCTCAGGGGGGTTGTTTGCTTGAGTATTATCATTCAAATTTTGTTCGGGTTGAGGATCGGTGTTGGGTCGGGGTTCAGTGATTTCGAGACCTCCTTCTTCAGCCCCTCGAGGACTTTCTAGGGGCTCTTCAAAATTATGCTCAACTGCATCTACATAATCTTCGATCATAATACCCACCAGCTGAGGTAGGGAATTGACAAGGGTTCCCTGGCGAGTGTGGTTAGCTGCGGGAGTTCTAGGATTAGCCAGGGAACTAGTGACCAGAGCATTTTGCAAGCCCCTCACGTTATTGCGAGCGATAGGGCGTAGGGCCCTGAGCTGATCTAAGGTGACCTCATAGTAAGGGGCTTCCTCCTCCTGGGAATTTCCTAGGGGAGGAGGAATAGTGTTTTCATACATGATCTCCCCTTGGGGAGTTTGTAACAGAATGTTACTGGTGTGTTGGGAGCCTGCCATCAAGCCCTCCTTCTAGCGCCAAATCTGTTGACGGGAAAATATGCTCAGCCAACAGTAAGGGATCTCCCCGGTGAAAAGTCCCAATTAGACTCTAAACCGTTTGTGATAGAGATCCCGTCTGGGGTGTGGGTCCGGCTACCGTTGAATACTCCTTTTCTCGGACACAAACCAGCCCTGCAGACCTGTGAATGCACAATTATCTGGATGGTACAAGGAAAATGGTTGATGAGTCTCAACGAACATAAAACACTATGAATAGCAAGATGAGTTAAAAGCATGCAGCCAAAGGAAATGTTGTTAGTAGCACATCATTAGGGTCATGCTTGTAAAATTCTGTTCAAACCACAGAAGAAACAGTTCTTTATGGATAGAGCGCCCTTCACTTCCTTAAACAGTTTCCAGAGATGAGATAAATGTTAGTAACATAGTTGCTAACATTTTCTAAACAAACAACCTAACATCATTAACACATTTACTGAGCTGAAATGTATAAATGATATAAGAATAAAACGCAGATGACTTAATCAGAAAGATATCAGATACATAAGAAAAAATATTCACAGTGTTAACACATTAATTCCCATTAGATCCAAGAGTGGAATCAAAACAAGTGCTTGTATTCATTCATAAAAAGTTGCATTCAATGATATACAATTCTCTGCTCCTTTGGAGTCCTCCAAAAAAAGATCCTTTACAATTCCCCGAAGAGGGTATTTATTGGAAAAAATTGACCCTTAGGTATCCATGACTTTTCGTCTTCCTGGCCGTTGGGATGCTCTGTGACTTGATGGAATTTGCGACTTGCGACCTAGGCTATAACTGCGACCTGCGACCCCTTGGCTGTTGCTACTTGTGACCTCTTATGTTTTCTCCAATATGTAACTTGGTCATGGGATTAGTTGGGTGATTGCGAGGTCAGGGACATCTATCTGCTGCTTCTCTTTGAGATAACTCTGCAAAGCCCGATAATTTGCAGCTATTGTAGAGACCTGAGGTGTATCCTCTCTCAACCTGTGAAAACACTCGAGAGCATTTGGAATCAAAGTTTCCCTCTTGATTGTGATCTGATTTGACAAGGAGGCCAGTTTAGTGTAGATCCAGATTGGTGTCACGATGAATTGAACCATGTTTTCTCTTGATGCCAGCAGGTCTTGAGAGGTGGCTGCTTGCCTTATGGGCTATAGTAATGCTTGGATATCTTTGGAAACTTCTTCCCATGTTTTCTCTTCACCTAGTGCACCCAGAGACGGGATGTGGTGTACATCGGCCATTGAGTCGATGCCACTAATCAGATGTTCATATTCGAACATTACCTTCTCCAGATCCTTGATGAGCTTCTCCTTGGATTGTACCTTTATCCGGATTTGAACCTTGTCATTCTGGGTGGCAATCCAATATTTTCTAGGCAAAGTGGTCTGAGCTTGTGGATACCTATTAGACCACTCCAGTATCCTGTCCAAGGCAGTAGAGGCTTCCCTTAACTATGTGTTCCTCCTCTTGGTTTCTGCTTGTGCTTTTAGTAGTGGCGCCATGGTTTGTTTTATTGTGAACAGTTCTTCATATACCTGTTTCATGGTGGCCTCCAAAGTGACCAGATCTCCCTGTACAGTGAGTGATATTTCATTAGTAGGGGTATCCCTAGCCTGAAGTTGTCGGACCTCTTCTTGTAGCGTCTTATTTTCTTGTTCTGATTTAGCTGTCTTGAGTTTGGAGGTCTGTAGTCTATTTTGCAGGGATAGAATTTCTCTACTCATCTTGCTCACGTTCTCCTCGGTAACTGCTACAAAAGCGGTACCGGCTGATGCAATCATAACCAGATTGGTCCTGGCATCCAAGACTATATCCTTCTCTGTAGTGATTGTAAGGGGTGCAGCCAAACATCTTCTCTTTTCCTACCTGATCTTGTGTGTGAATTGATCGTAGGTGAGTCTAGTGAGATCAAGCACTCCCTCATCTAGATCCTTGAAGGTACCCAATTCCGAGAGGGCAAAGTGCACATTAGTTGCAGGAGTTGTTTGGGGTACCTCGATGTGTGGCAATCCGGTCTGCTTCTCTATCTCAGGAGGCGGTGTCTTACTTCCTTCAGTTCCTTTGGAGGAATCTTCCTGTGACTTCCTACTTTCTTACTCCTTCCTCTTATGTTTTGTTTTAGCTCTATGTTGTTCTTCTTTCAATTGGCGCTCTGCTTCCACCTTGTCTTGTTCTTCCTTTAGTTGACGCTCAGCTTCTGCTTTATCCTGTTCTTCCTTTAGTCAGCACTCAGCTTCTGCTTTGTCTTGTTCTATTTTTAGCTGGTGCTCAGCTTCTAACTTTTCTTCCTCTTCTTTCTTCTTGCAGTTTTCCTCTACCCACTTCTTCCTTTGCTCTTCTTTCAGTTGTTTCTTTCGTTTGTCCCCCTCTTCCCTTGCTTTTTCTTCGGCCTCTTGTTTAGCTTTGGCCTCCTTTTCTCTTTGTTGGATGGAAGGGTTATGGCCTGTACCAGTCCTTGGCTTCTTGGCTTTGGAGGATGAGGCTCCTCCCAGCGTATGAATCCTTTCTTCTAAAGTCTAGTTGTCCTACTCCTCATGATCACTTGATTCTGCTGAAGTGGCCTCTCTATCCTTGTTGTACAAGTTCTTTATTCTATCTTCAGTCGGACAGTCAGTAATAAGTATGCTGATAACTCCATTTAAATTTGGCCCTCTTGCAGTGTGCGGGGATGATTCTCTCGGGATCATATGTCTAGTGTGCCAAGGGAGGCAAATAGAATCCCCTGATTTGTTCGGATTCTACTTCTACTTCCCTAAAATCCTTCATTGTGTAGCCGTCGATGGTGAGCGATAGAGTAGGCCATGGCTTCTTCTTACCCTTAGTGAGGACTTTGGAGAAATCGCCTGACATCTCATAACAAGTTTCCTAGAGGAGAAGTTTATCTGTTACGAACCAGGGCAATGCGAGAGGGGCCTTGAGCGACCTGAAAACTTGGATGACAATGCTATCAGTGTCAAGAAACCAGTGGGCCACTTGGGTTATTGTCTCCATGGCTCGCTTAAACATGCACGGGGAGTATTTTCCAAATAGTTTCACGTAGAGGGCAGGGATGAAGCTACCTGCGATTGACTCCATGTCTTGCTTATACCTGGAATCCTAGAACACCATTAGATCTTTGTGAATTGGACCGCCATGCTCTGGGTCCCAGTTATGCGACCACCCCTCAAGTGGTACCTTGCACACACTGCATCCAGGAGATAAAATGCCATATAGAATTCTGACGCATACCCTTCATCACGTGCCAGTGTTGCAGATATGTTCAACCTGAGGGCTGCTACTATCATGTTGGCCCAATTGAAGCGGGTACCATACACAGTGATGGCGTACAACAGAGAGACCCAAGCGTCGTTGAAAAAGGTTGCATCTGGGCGGCCATACATCCTACATAGCATCGTGGCTACAAATTTGTAGACCTTCTTGAGACCTATTGTCTGATATTCCTGGCCCTTCTTGAGCCGAAACTTTTCTGGGTCCTCCCACCATCCTTTTAAAGTCTCTGGTATGGAAACTGCATAAGTAGTGGCCCATTCATCAGTGAAGGTCTACTCTCGGGTGGGAAGCGCATAATATAATTCTGCATCTTGCCCCTTTAGATTTGCGAAGGACTTCAAGGCATGATCTCGAATGACCCAGATCTTGGGTTCAACCCTTTGCAGGATCCATTCAGTCAGCTTGGCACATGGGAATACAGGCGGATGGGCCCCCGCGTAGTGCAGCTTGGACCTCTTAACTTGAACGTATACCTGTCAGTCTGGGAGGTCCTCTGAAAATTCAGGCTTTGTAAATTCTTGATACACCTGATACCAACTCATACTGTCCCCTTTGCCGAATGTGCAGGCAGTGTCTCCATAATTAGGGGGAAGAGAAAGAGGTATTTCCTCCTCTGATATTTCTATCTCAGGGCTTTTGTTTCTTTTGCAAACTGCTGGAGGCCCCATATCACTCGAGGCTGATGAGATGGATACACACTCTAGCTTGGTTTCAAGGTCCCCTGGGATGTTCATAAAACAATCCCACGATAAGACATATGCCATAATTTATAAATATGCGGGTTGCTCCTACCTCTGCTCAATTATTTTCAAGGAAGTGGGTGAACCTGCAACCTGGCGACCTTGTGACTGGGTTGTTGGGTCGCTAGGTCGTGTTAGTTTAAACTTTCACACAAAGGCGACTTGCGACTAGGTCGCTAAGTAGCTGAGTCGCACTGGTTGAGATCCTCATGGAAGTGCGACTTGGCGAATTAGCGACTCGAGACTAGGTCGCAAGGTCGATGAGTCGCGTCATTTTGAATTTTTCCTAATATGCGACCTAGCGACCCTACGACTTAGCGACCGAGGTCGCGGGGTTACTCTAGGGCTTGGCGGGCGTGCGGTGGGAAAAATGTTTAAAAAAACACACACGGTGACCATAAGATCGTCCACCGGGTCATAGAAGTCTTCATTGGTGAGTGAGGCAAGGTCCCTGAGGGGGGGTAGGGGTAGATAAGATTTTAGAAAGATACACAAGGATCTGAATGCGTAAAACTCCTGAAGGAGGTAGGAAAGTTTGCAGAGAGATTGCCGAGGAGCTTGATCAAAGGCATAACAGGGTTAAAATAGGTTAGGGGCAAGGGGAAGAAATAGAAACAATTACCTTAGAAAAGAAACAACAGGAGGATTAGGAAACTTACCCGATAAAATCGCACTCCAGCTGGCTTGTCAGAGGCGTTTCTATAGGGTTTCCCCCCCTTATACTCTAGCATGATGAACACTATGCTTAAAAAAAATTAATACTATTTTAAAAGATAAAACAGTAAATTAGAAAATTATACTATAAGCATACAAAAGCTGGTAACACAAAAATTAAATCACTTATATCAAGGTTCATAAATTTAACTTTATAACACATACATCCATTTAACTTGTTGATTATAGGCAAAATGAAAGCATCATATATAAAAACAATATAACTAACACATGTATCGTTCACCCTTAGACGAGAACCAAACTTGACTTGCCACTACTTGAACTCATTTGTTGTCATCTACCTCCAAGCCTGAATGTTTTCGTGCTTAATCCAAATGTAATAACCCACCGGTTGACCTCCCAGCCTACTCCTTGGGTACTCTCCTTCCCCGTGGACCCCCAAGCTGCAATGGGGTTGTACAACGAAGGAATGTGCTAGCTGATACAGGTGAACCTCTCTAGGCTCAAGAGTCCCCTCTCTATAATACTCTATCTCACCAAACTCAACTATATCTCATAACCACTCAAAATGACATAATCTCATCCATCCCACAATAGGGTAAAAACCAAAAAGTCTTTTTCCCTTCCATTTCCCTTTCTTTTATAGAATGCTTCATAGGTGACACTTGGAATTCCATGCATAAATAATTATTTTTTACTAACCCAAAATTTGATTATTCACCCACCCATGTGTCACCCTCTAATCAAGACTCTCCCAAAATAATTTACTTAATTATTCATTTAAAATGGTATTTTCCTCAACCCAACAAGACTTCCTATTTCTTCTCCTATTTGTCTCTTGATTCCCCCTTTTCTACTCCTTAATTTGTGTTTATTACTGAAGTTAATTGATAAGTCTCATATTTGGTCCCCTAAACTACCTCAATTTGTCTTTATGATGAATATTCTTATGTTGGCTCTTGCCACATGGAAGTTATCTAATTTCTCAAATTTTAATTTATTAATATTATTTTAATTCACCACTCTCTTCTCTTAATGTAGTTTTTAATAAATCTTTATACTTAACTCTATGTCCCTCTTTCCCCCTTTTTTCCTAATTAAGTTACTTATGTACATTATCCACTTAATATTTTGTTTTAACATGGAAAGGGTAGAGTTATCATGGTAAAATATTTTATCTCTTCCTATTCCTCCCTTACCCTAAGTTTTATTCTTGATTTAATTCCTTTTGTTCTAACCTCATATATCACTTGATATGAATTAGTTGGATTTTCATATATTGATTTATTTATTAGTTTCTTTAATGATGTCGAGGTGTCAAGTCTGGCCATGCCCTTCAAGAACTTCCATTCAAAGTTCCAAGGGTGCCATGCCTAAGAATTTATTTTTGATACCAAGGGTGCCAAGTCGGTCGTGCCCTTCAAGAACTTCTTCTTGAAATTCCAAGGGTGTCACACCACTTGCCCTTCAAGTATCCAGTGGTTACGAGGGGAAATTATATGTGCAATGACAAAGACCCTTATCATCTCATATGTTTTCTGCTATAGTGAGACTAATGGTGCTGGGGATCAAGGAATCCGCCTTGATGCGTGCCCCCCAGAAAATCCTCATGAGCGAACCCAATTTGGGACCTGCCCTCACGACATCGTGATCTTCAAGGCGAAGGTATTTCGACCTTTCCAGCCTAAGTCACAGCGGGAGTGCTAGCGGGTGAGATCAGGAACACTGTCCCACCCCTCCCATGTTGTTCCATCCAATTGTACAACCCTATCACCCATATGTGAGTCATTCAGCCAAGCAACTAACATGTACCTGCAGCCATTGAAATATCATCAGAGTATATATATTTAGCAAGTTTCAAATGGGACTTAGAATTTCAAAGACAAAATATTAATTTCCATCAAACCAGATGTCATGAACTCATCATATGTGAGTGCCTCTGGCGGTTTCCTGTAATACTCAATAATCATCAGTAACCAAGTTTCTCAGTGTTAGTCATTTTCATCACAAAATCATCAACATGACATAGTCATCCACATCATTGTTTATCGTGAACCAGAAGTAATGTAAGTAGACAACATAAGGAATACATCCATCACAACTATCATCATCATAACATCAATAGAAAAATACATATCCATCAAAGCCACCATCACCCTAACACTGACTAGGAAATAAACACATCCACTAATAGTAGAGTGAAGTGTCTGTATCTTCCACCTAAGGTCCTCAAATAATAATGTGTGAGCCTTAAGGCTAAATCATTGTTAATGTCATATCAAGGTCAGAAATCTAGAGTGGGGCACTACATTTTCCTTTCTCCGTCGCGCAAGTTCAATGCAACCTATGAGACCCTTCTATATATAAAAGGGTCGCACGTGTGGGCAATAAATAAGGGTCGCAAGGTCGCAAATGAGCTGTGTTGATGAGATGTGTGACCTAGCGACTCTGCAACCTTGCGACCTAGGGGGTCGTGGGGTCACAGGGTTGCAAGGTCACAAATGTTTGGTTTCGGGATGATGTGCAATCCAGCGAATTTGCGACCTGAAAGGTCGCAAGGTCGCGGGGTCGTAATTTAAAATAGTTAACCAAATTTTCGAATTAGCGACTTGAGATTTTGAAAAGGTGAATTTAGGTCTGACTCCATTTTTCAAAAAGGTTAGGGGCTCAAAAATTTAAGAAGAGAACAATTTTCGAGGGTGTTGTAGCAGCTAAAACAAATGGCGATTCACTGGTAGGACCCAGGATCTCTGTCGGTGCTTCATCGAGTGGGGGGTGAGGGGGAGCTTACCCTGCTGATCCTTTCAGTTCATGTGTCCCACTACTTTTGTCTTCGGCCCTTGCGTGTTTTCTCCACCTATCTGCATGTCCTAGGGTGTTGGTCCACCATATTTCATTCTGGAGACCGGACGAAAAAGGTTGGAGTAACCTTAGAGATTTCCAGGATCCGGTATAATTATTTTTTCATCATCGTGTTGCTCCACTGCCAACGAAGCTGGTGGTCCCAGCGGAGTCACTGCCTAGGAGTCACGGATTTTTCTCCGCTGCCAGTGAGCATGGTCAGTAACCCGGCGGAGTCGTTTCATTGCCTCTCTGCGTAGGAAGCCTTTCTCAATCCTTTACCCTTATTCATGTGCTAATTTGCACTTATTTTAAATGTGCTCGGGGCACTTATTTGACTATGCTCAAGGCACTTATTTGATTGTGGAATTTATTTCCTGGGTGGATGAGGGATCCCGACTTATCTTGCTTGCAAGAGAGGTTGCTCCTGGTCTATATGAGGACTTTTGGGTTTTTCCATATGTCCTTTTGTCTCCTATGGTCAGCTCTGTCCCCTTTCCATCCATTGACCCATCACACCGATACTTTCTTTTGTATAGCAGTCCCCTGGGCCAGCATACTAGGTAGGCTACCTGTGCTTGGTTCCTGGGACTTGGTTGTGTTTCTCCATTGAGTGCATATCACAGGCAGGCTCGTGCCACTTTTGCGTTTTAGGGGCGATTCTTCACCAGCGTAGATTCCGGCACGGCATGCCAATTGAGTAACTTCTACAGCTCTCCTTCAACTTGGGATGCTACAGGGGAACAGGTCAATGGGAGCCTACTTGGAACAAGTGACTTATTGAAAACAAAACAAAAATGAGAACAATGGAAAAAAACAACAACAAAGAAAATGAAACAAAATAATATGGTACAGGGTATGATGACGACCCCCCTGGGGCTGTTAGGTGAAATAGTGTTTAAGGTCGTGCCCGTTTACCGGGAGGACCTCAATCCTCCCTTCAAGGGTCTCCAGCCTGTAAGTGTGGGAGGCGACCTTTTCTTTAATCTGGAGGTGACCTTTAAACACCATTCGGGGGCTCCCTTAAATCGGTTAAGGACCAATTGGACCCTAAAAGCGTGAAAGGTGTTTATTTGATTATGTGCTCTTGCGGGACTCCCTACATTGGTGAAACTGGTCGGTCGATTAATAAGAGGTTCCAGGAACATGTTGCGGATATTAGGCATGGTAGAACCAAGTCCTCTGCGTTAGCTAAGCATGCAGAAAAGACGAAGCATCACATTTGTATGGAGGACGCTAGAATCCTTGCTAGGGTTGACCATTTCCATCACCGGAAATTTAGGGAGGCGATTGAGATTGAGAAGAGGTTCCGCACGTTGAACAGAGATGATGGATGGAAAGTGAGCAGTTGTTGGATTCCATCTCTTCATTCCCTGTAAGGATCATGTTTTCTTTGTTTTTTCTTTGTTTTTATGATTTGATCTTATTATTATTTCTGTTATTTTATTTATTTATTTATTAATTAAAATAAATACATTTAATTTATTTATTTTTTATTTTTTATTTTTTATTGAAGAGGTTTTTTATTCATTCATAATTTATTTTATTGATTTGTAAATTATTTATTTTTAGTTTATGACTTTGACTTGATTTCTTTGGTTTTTATTTTATTTTTATTGGGTCCTTTTATTCTTTAGTTTTATGATTTGGTCTTTTTATTATTATTTTGTTATTTTATTTATTTTTATTATTATTTTATTTATTGATTTATGTATGTTAATTTTTATTTATTAAAATAAAATACTAATAATTTATTCTTATATTTTTTTTACTTTATTTTTATTTTATTTTTTTTATTTTAATTCTTGTTTCTAAATTTATTCATTCATGTATTTATTTATTATTTATTTTATTTTATTCTATTTATTTATAATTTATTTATAATTTTAGACTTTGACTTGAATATTTTTTCACTTAATAACCTGTTTTTCTTGTTTCTATGGGGGAGTTAATTTAGTTTTTAGGGTTGATTTTATATGAAGGGGTAATTTTTTATTTTTTTATTTATTTTTTTTATTTTTTTATTTTTTTCGACCGTTTTTAATTTTTAAAGGTTGGTAGTTATATTTTTGGATTATTTTATAATTTTTCTTATTTTTTACCGTTTTTTAACTTGTTGGGTTTTGACCATTGCTTCTCTCTTTAGGGTATAAATGTGTATGTCAGATCAGCCAGTCCTCATTATCCTGATGATGAACTACAGTTGGTAGTTCGAAACGCGTTGGTTCTAAAAATTCCGTATGTGATTTCTCGAAAGATTTATAATTATAATGTTATGGATCACAGAAGCTTGCACTCTCAACTTTTTTTCTTTTCTTTTCTTTTCTTTTCTTTTTTTTTTTTCTTTTTTTTAATTATATATATATTATTTTTATTTTTATTTTTATTTATTTATTTATTATTTTTATTTTTTAGAGGAAGGAGAATAATAGAATTACAAATTTACATTTAGTTAAATAAATAAAAATACTAAAATATAATAGGTAATAAATAATTAAATAATAACGAATTAATAAAGAAATAAATTATTACAATAATAATAATAATAATAATAATATATAATAAAATATAAAGATTTATAAATATATTTTATTAAACTTTTAAATTAATTAAATAGAACTAGCCGTTATAATTTTATGTAATAATTAAGTAAATAATTAAATTAATTAAAATGGAACAAGTGATTATTAAATTTCATAGTCAAAATAGCCGTTATCATAATGGCTAGTTTAGCCATTTCTGCATCTATTTAAACTCAATGTCCAGATCTGATCTCTCACCTAGTCTTGACGATGAACCACACTAGTTGGTTCGAAACGCATCGACAATGTTCATTTGAATGTGATTATTACCGAAAAAATTCTTCATAATTTTACGATGGATCACAGAAGCCAGAATTCTATAAAGATGAAAAATATGTTGCATTATCAAAAAACAAGGGAGGTTGGAACGCCAAACCTGATCATGATGTGTTGGGTGATGAAGGCCATTACCTCTTGATCATTGACTTGACACAACGGTATCGCTTCAACCCACCTTGTGAAGTAGTTTGTGGCTGTGAGGATGTATCTATGTTGCTTGGAAGAGTGTGGCAAGAGTTCCCTAATCACGTCAAGCCCCCACTGCTGGAAAGGTTCTTCCACCGCGACGGACTGCAACAGGGCGGAAGGTCGTATTTCCCTATTGGCGAACTTCTGGCACTATGGGCACTTCCGTACATGAGCATGAGCATCTTTGAATAGAGTAGGCCAATATAAACCGGCACGAATGATCTTGTGAGCAATGGTATCTCCCGCATAGTGTCCACCCGCCGGACCATCATGGAGTTCCGTCAAAACTTTCTGTGCCTCATCATACTCCAAATAGCGTAGCAGGACGTTGTTGTGGTGTTTGCAGAACAACTTATCCTACACTAGTTGGTAGGATACAGCTTTCATCCTTAATGCACGTTTCTGCTGAGTGGTCAAAGTGGGCCCCATGGTACCATGTTTCAGATATTGCTGGAGATAAAAGTACCATGAGGAGGTATTCTATCGGGATATGCTGTCAGTTTGATACATTTCGATTTCGTGTTCCCAACTCTCTTCTTCACTACTTGCGAGTCTACTACTTCTACAGCCATCCGGCATAGTCCTTGGCCCTTTATAGTGTGTGCTGGTTTGAATTATAGGTCGTATTCTTGATGGCACATCATCTAGTTTCCTCATCTCTCACCTAGCTCTTGCTATACGAAAAGTGAGCGAACAGCTGGGTGAGGCACGAAGACTGTGACGTGACTCTTCAGAATATATGGCCTAAAGTGTTTAAATTCCTTGTACACTGTGTAAGCCTGCTTATCAATATCTGGATAATTCAGCTCGGCACATTGCAATCCAGCACTCATGAATGATATGGGCCGCTCATCGTTTTTATCATCTTTCTAAGTGAGGACAGAAGCCAAAGATGAATCGGAGGCAAAGGTGTACAAGATAAAGCCTTTGCTGAAATCCGGACTATGAAGAGCACGCACTTCCATGATGGCCCGTTTGATGTTATTGAATGCTTCTTTTTCAGGAGGATTCCATTTGAAGTTAGCGTTCTTCTTGATCATACCTTGCAATGGCTTCAAAATTTGGGTGAAATCTTATATAAATTTTCGCACGAAGTTGATTTTGTCGAGAAAAGACTACATGGCTTTCTTACCACTTGGGGGCGGTATCTGAGAAATGACTTTCGCACGTTCTAGATCCACTATTATGTCGTCCCAAGTTATTATGTGCCCCAACAGGTTTCCTTCGGAGACGGCGAAAATGATTTTCTTCGAGTTTAGTGAGATCCCATATTTCCGACACCTTTCAAAGATCTGCTTGAGGTGATGTAGATGGTCAGATCTTCGTTTTGAAAACATGGTGATGTCATCAAGGTATACTACCATGCTTTTCCCAATGAGTCCTCTGAAGGCGATGTCCATGGCTCTTTGGAAGGTCACGCCGGCATTGATTAAGCCAAAGGGCATGCGTTTGAATGTGAATGTTCCCCAGTTAGTTATGAATGTGGTTTTCATCCAGTCGGGTTCAGCCACTAGTACTTGATTATAACCTGAAAACCCATCCAATAAAGAGAACATCTCCGATCCTAATACAGCTTGAAGGATTTGCTCCATGGGGGGCACCGGGTAGTTCTCCTTGTCCGAAGCTCTATTCAAATTCCAGAAGTCTACGCACAAATGGATTTCGCTAGATTTCTTGCGAACTGGGACCAAGTTTGACACCCAGGTTGAATGTCGAACTTTGAAAATTATGTGTGCATCCAAGAGTTTCTTTAGTTCCCTTTGGATCATCGGCTCTAGGGTGGGGTGTACCTTTCTCAGTTTCTGCTGGAATGGTTTCACTCCTTCCTTCATGGGTATCACGTGCTGGATGATCCATGTGTCATAAGTTCGTAGCTCATTATACGTCCAGGAAAACACATCTCAGTATTTCTTAAATAACTCAGTGAATGATTGCCTCTCCTGAGGGGTGCATCTATTACCAAGATTGACAAACTTGGGCTCCTTGTCCATCCCGAGGTTTATTTGTCGGTGTGCTAATGTGGAACTTTGCACCTTCGTGTTGGGAGGCCCTCGAAAATGGTTCTGTAAGTCAAACAACTTTTTGAGTGACACAATCCCTTTGGTATGGGATTTTCTTTACGATCTCTTAGTTCCTTTTGTAAGGCCTGATCATGATCCTCTTCTTCTATAACTGCGTCTTTGATCATGTCCGTATTGAGCATGAAATCCAGTACCTGTTGGTCATCATTGAAAACACGCAAATTAGTGACATTATCTGGTACGGATGGCTTGTAAACAATTTCAATAGAAAATCCATCTCTAAGTGGGGTGAACCTAGCAGCAACATTAGTAAGTGTATCATCTGCTGCATTTTGCATTCTAAGTATGGATTTAATACTGAAAGCATCAAAAGCAGAAATTAAATGGCATACCTCTTGTTGGTATCCTTTTAGATGTGGAGACAAGCAATGGATGGTGTTACGTACCTGACGAGTGATGATCTCAAAGTCCCCAATTACCTTTAAACAATGAACTTTGTGGTCTATGGATTTTTTGAGTCCGAGCAGCAATGCTTCATACTCGGTTGTATTATTCGTGCATTGGAACTCTAGCCGGAAGGAAATTAGAAACTTGTTCTTCTGAGGGTCCAGTAAGATACAGCCCATGCCATCCCCATCATTGGTTTTGGAACCATCGTAGTACAAGGTCCACATTCCATCTTTGTCTTTGACAAGTCTATCCGAGCACATAGGAGACGCACTTGGGGCGGCAGTTTCTAACGGGTCTTCAGTCGAAGCGGAGGGGTTGTCAGTGACCAAAAACAGTTCAAACTGGATGTCCTGAGTGATTGGAGATTGGGTATTTTGGTAGCATCCAAAAAATGATTCTAAGAAACACATATCAAGCTCTTCTTGCGTGAAACTGACTGGTTCGTTAGTTGCGTCCAGGTTGGTCACAATGTATTTCATGTAAGGCTCACTTTCGACCCGGATTTGATTGTTCCTTCCCTTGTAAGGGAGCCATAGGTGGGACCAATCAGTGGCAAAGTATCCTTGCAGCTTGCTGGACCAATCTCTGCTTAAAAGAAGGCCATAGGCCTCGGGGATATCCACGATTACTATGTCAATGCACTGATGCACCCTAGAATTAGAGGATAGGCGGATGATGACATTATTTAATTCACCTACCGCAGGAACTTGAGATCTATTGAGTTGAATGATCCTTGCGTCATTTTTCTCAAGACGGATGTTTAACTTCTTGCATACCGATAAGGGCATAACATTCGTGGATGCACTAGAATCGACGAGGCAATTATGGACATTGAAGTTAAAGATCTCGAAGGACAGGAGGAAGGGTGGTGTGGATCCCCTGGAGTTGGCATTCACGGCATTCACGATAGATTGGGGACTAGTAGCATTTTGGGCAGACGTGGTGCTCATGGGTTTGGTCGCCAATAGATTGGAAAATGCTTTGAGGATAATATCTCGCTGGTTAGCAATGCGAGCGAGCTCGTAGAGAGAAATGTTGGCCCGAGTCTTCTTCATATCTTCGATAATGTTATACCCGGAGTCTATGTGTGAGATAATCTTGGTGGTGATTCTCGGAGAAACTCATGAGGATTTAGCCTTGGGGCCTTCTCGGGGATTAGTTGGACTAAATTTCTCAGGAGTCTTGTTTTGGTTTTCTGCGTTTGATGGCAGGATTTTCCTTAAGAAAGCTTTTCTCTTTTATTCGAAGGACTGCTCAAGTACTGGCCCTTTTCTCCTCAAGCCATAGTTCCGAGAGATTTTAGACTTAGAATCGTCAGCCAATTTTATTCCAATTGTGGAAGGGGCAATTTCTCCGCGGATGACCTCAAAGGCGAGGACAGTGGAGAAGGCGAGGACAATGGACCCCATATCTTCATCCGGGGAGGCCTTTGTTGTCCGAAGTAGCCTCCTTCTCTAAATCCCTAGGGGTTTGGTCTTCCGTGTTGATTCACCACAAATTTCACGCTATTGATCCACTAGGGGCAAGTTTTCTCTAAGTGGGAGGCTTGATGGAAAGAACAAAAATTGTCCTTGCCGATTTCTTCAACGTTGAGGCCAGCGCACTTGAGTTTGACTCGGGCCGGTTCAGCGCCGTGGTTATTCCTTCTCGAAGAAAGGTCTCTCGCGTCTTAGGGCATATCCCTTTCGACAGTGAGGGCGGTGGCGTAATTTTCCGCCAGGGTAGCTCTAGCTTCGCGCTTCACGAATACAGAAATATCCCAAGGGAGAGCTCGTGTGTAGTAGTCGATGGTGATGGAATCATCTAAGGCCATATTCGGCAAGAATTTGTTCAATATCGTAGCGAAGAGTTGATTGAAATATTTGACTTTCTCCTTTTTCTGACACTTCAAAGTACTAAGCTCTGTAAGGAGCATGGAAGGATTTTTGTCTTCCGAAAACTTTTGAAGGAAAATACCGCGAAATTGCTCCCAGGAAGAAATTGAAGCAACAGGGAGGGATCGGTACCAAGTAGCAGCTTTATTCTCTAAAGTATGAGGAAAAAGACGGCATGCTACATCGTCAAATTGTACCCTCATCATTTGTAAGGCCAGGTAAAAGTTGCTTATGTGATCTTCGGCTAGCGCACCCTTTTCGGGATCGAACTTAGGGAGGTGCTTCTCGGGATGTCGGGGCATGTCATGGAGGGGGCCATGGAGAGATAAAGGAGATCGTGCCATCCAATCCAATGGCTGCACACGCCTAACCTGTTGGTGGCACAGTATGTCAACATGCCCTATTTCACTTTCAGATTCGCTCCCTATGCCTGACCCGGATGCTTCGCCCTCATGATGGGACTGCATGTCCTGATTTCTCCCTTGGTTCCCTACATTCCTGATGTTTCTCCAGTTATAAAGGAACAGGGGTCTGTTCTGGTTTCGGTGGTGGTGGTGGTGGCCAGCATTTCGGCCTTGTCCACAGCCTCTGATTCCTTGGCCTTTGTTTCCCCGGCCCCTCCCGGCTCCTCCCTTACTAGGTTGTTTTCTTGAGTATTATAGTTCAAAGTTTGGTCGGGTTGAGGGTCGGCGTTGGGTCGGGGTTCAGTGATTTCAGGACCTCCTTCTTCAGCCCCTCAAGGACTGTCTGGGGGCTCTTCAGAATTACGCTCAACTGCGTCTACATAATCTTTGATCATAAGGCACACCAACTGAGGTAGGGAATTGACAAGGGTTCCCTGGCGAGTGTGGTTAGCTGCGGGAGTTCTAGGATTAGCCAGGAAACTAGTGACCAGAGCATTTTGCAAGCCCCTCATGAGATTGCGAGTGATAGGGCGCAGGGCCCTTAGCTAATCTAAGATGACCTCATAGTAAAGGGCTTCCCCCTCCTGGGAATTTTCTAGGGGAGGAGGACCAGTGCTTTCATACATGATCTCCCCTTAGGGAGTTTGTAACGGGATGTTACTGGTGTGCTGGGAACCTGCCATTAGGCCCTCCTTCTAGCACCAAATCTATTGACGGGAAAAGATGTTCAGCCAACAGTAAGGGATCTCCCTGGTGAAAAGTCCCAATTAGACTCTAAACCGTTTGTGATAGGGATCCTAGATCCTATCTGGGTTGTGGGTCTGGCTACCGCTGAATACTCCTTTTCTCGGACAAAAACGAGCCCTACAGACCTGTGAACGCACAATTATCCAGATGGTACAAGGCAAATGGTTGATGAGTCTCAACGAACATAAAACACTATGAATAGCAAGATGAGTTAAAAGCATGCATCCAAAGGAAATTTTGTTAGCATCACATCATTAGGGTCACGCTTGTAAAACGTTGTTCAAACCACAGAAGAAACTGTTCTTTATAGTTAGAGCGCCCTTCACTTCCTTAACTGGTTTCCAGAGATGAGATAAATGTTAGTAACAGAGTTGCTAACATTTTCTAAATAAAAAACCTAACATCATTAACGCATTTAGTGAGCTGAAATGTATAAATGATATAAGCAGAAAACGTAGATGACTTAATCAAAAAGATATCAGATACAGAAGACAAAATATTCACAGTGTTAACACATTAATTCCCATCAGATCCAAGAGTGGAATCAAAACAAGTGCGTGTATTCATTCATAAAAAGGTGCATTCAATGCTATACAATTCTCTGCTCCTTTGGAGTCCTCCAAAAAAAAGATCCTTTACAATTCCCCAAAGGGGGTATTTATAGGACAAAATTGACCCTTGCATATCCCTGAATTTTCGTCTTCCTAACCGTTGGGATGCTCTGCGACTTGATGGAATTTGTGACTTGCGACCTGGGCTATAACTGCAACCTGCGACCCCTTGGCTATTGCTACTGGCGACCTCTTCTATTTGCTGCAATATGTAACTTGGTCATGGGAGTAGTTGGGTGATTGCGAGGTCACGGACATCTATCTGCTGCTGCTCTTTGAGATAACTCTGCCAGGCCCAATAATCTACAGCTACTGGGGAGACCTGATGTGTATCCCCTCTCAACTTGTGAAGACACTCGAGAACATTTGGAATCAAAGTTTCCCTCTTGATTGTGATCTGATTTGACAAGGAGGCCAGTTTAGTGTAGATCTGGACCGTGGTCATGATGAATTGAACCATGTTTTCTCTTGATGTCAGCAGGTCTTGAGAGGCGGCTGCTTGCCTTATGGGCTGTAGGAATGCTTGGATATCTTTGGAGACTTCTTCCCATGTTTTCTCTTCACCTAGTGCACCCAAATACGGCATGTGGTGTACTTCAGCCATTGAGTCGATGCCACTAATCAGATGTTCATATGCAGACATTACTTTCTCCAAATCCTTGATGAGCTTCTCCTTGGATTGTACCTTTATCCGGATTTGAACCTTGTTATTATGGGTGGCGATCAAATCTTTTCTAGGAAAAGTGGCCAGATCTTGTGGATACCTATTAGACCACTCCAGTATCATGTCCAAGGCAGTAGAGGCTTCCCTTAACTGTGGGTTCCTCCTCTTGGTTTCTTCTTGTGCTTTCAGTAGTGGCGCCACGGTTTGTTTTATTGTGAACAGTTCTTCTTATACCTGTCTCATGGTGGCCTCCAAAGTGACCAGCTCTCCCTATACAATGAGTGATATTTCATTAGTAGGGGTATCCCTAGCCTGAATTTGTCGGACCTCTTCTTGTAGCGCCTTCTTTTCTTGTTCTGATTTAGTTTTCTTGAGTTAGGAGGCCTGTATTCTATTCTGCAAGGATATAATTTCTCTTCTCATCCTGCTCATGTTCTCCTTAGTAGCTGCTATAAAAGCAGTACCAGCGGATGCGATCATAACCGAATTGGTCCTGGTGTCCAAGACTATATCCTTTTTTGTAGTGACTGTAAGGGGTACAGCAAGGTCTCGTGCCAAACATCTTCTCTTTTCATGCCTGATCTTGTGTGTGAATTGATTGTAAGTGAGTCTAGTGAGATCAAGCACTCCCTCATCTAGATCCTCGGAGGTACCCAATTCCGAGAGGGAAAAGTGCACATTTGTTGCAGGAGTTGTTTAGGGTACCTCAATGTGTGGAAATCCGGTCTACTTCTCTGTCTCGGGAGATGGTGTCTTACTTCCTTCGGTTCCTTTGGAGGAATATTCTTGTGACTTCCTACTTTCTTCCTCCTTCCTCTTCTGTTTTGTTTCAGCTCTATGTTGTTCTTCTTTCAATTGGCGCTCTGCTTCTGCCTTGTCCTGTTATTCCTTTACTCGGCACTCAGCTTCTTCTTTGTCCAATTCTTCCTTTAGTCGGCGCTCAATTTTTGCTTTGTCCTATTCTATTTTTAGCTGGTGCTCAGCTTCTGCCTTTTCTTCCTCTTATTTCTTCTTGCGTTTTTCTTCGGCCTCTTGTTTAGCTTTGGCCTCCTTTTCCCTTTGTTGGGCGAAAGGGTTATGGCCTGTACCAGTCCTTGGCTTCTTGGCTTTGGAGGATGAGGCTCCTCCCAGCGTATGAATCCTTTCTTCTAAAGTCTACTTTTCCTACTCGTCATGATCACTTGATTCTACTGGAGTGGCCTCTCTATCCTTGTTGTACCAGTTCTTTTTTCTATCTTCATCCGGACAGTCAGTATGCTGGTAACTCGATTTAAATTTGGCCCGCTTGCAGTGGGTAGGGATGATTCTCTCAGGATCACATGTTCGGTGTGCCAAGGGAGGCAGACAGAATCCCCTGATCTGTTCGGCTTCTGCTTCTACTTCCCTAAAATCCTTCACTGTGTAGGCATCGATGGTAAGCGGCAGAGTAGGCCATGGCTTCTTCTTACCCTTAGTGAGGACTTTGGAGAAACCGCCTCACATCTGATAACAAGTTTCCTGGAGGAGAAGTTTGTCTGTTACGAACTGGGGCAATGCGTGAGGGGCCTTGAGCGACCTGAAAATTCAGATGACAGTGCTATCAGTGTCACGAAACCAGTGGGCCACTTGGTTTATTGTCTCCATGGCTCGCTCGAACATGCACGGGGGGTCTTTTCCAAATATTTTCACGTAGAGGGCAGGGATGAAGCTGCCTACGATTGACTCCATGTCTTGCTTATACCTAGAATCCCAGAACACCATTAGATCTTTGTGAATTGGACTGCCATGCTCTGGGTCCCAGTTATGTGACCATCCCTCAAAGTGGCACCTTGCACACACTGCATCCAGGAGATAATATTCCATATAGAATTCTGATGCATACCCTTCATCAGGTGCCAGTGTCGCAGATATGTTTGACCTGAGGGCCGCTACTATCATGTTGGCCCAGTTGAAGCAAGTACCATACACATTGATAGTGTACATCAGAGAGACCCAAGCGTCATTGAAATAGGTTGCATCTAGGCAGCCATACATCCTACATAGCATTGCAGCTACGAATTTGTAGACCTTCCTGAGACCTGCTATCTGATATTCTTGGTCCTTCTTGAGCCGAAAATTTTCTGGGTCCTCCCACCATCCTTTCAAAGTCTCTGGTATGGGAACTGCATGAGTAGTAGCCCATTCATCAGTGAAGGTCTGCTCTCGGGCGGGAAGCGCATAATAGAATTCTACATCTTGCCCCTTTAGATTTACGAAGGACTTCCCGGTATGATCCCGAATGACCTAGATCTTGGGGTCAATCCTTTGCAAGATCCATTCAATCACCTTGGCACATGGGAATACAGGTGGATGGGCCCCCGCGTAGTGCAGCTTGGACCTCTTAACTTGAACGCATACCTACCAGTCTAATAGGTCCTCCAAAAATTCAGGCTTTGTAAATTCTTGATACACCTAATACCAGCTCATACTGTCCCCTTTGCCGAATGTACAGGTGGTGTCTCCATAATTAGGGGGAAGAGAAAGAGGTATTTCCTCCTCCGATATTTCTATCTGAGGGCTTTTTTTCTTTTGCGAACTGCTGGAGGCCCCATATCACTCGAGGCTGATGAGATGGATACGCACTCTAGCTCAGCTTTAAGGTCCCCTGGCATGTTCATAAAACAATCCCACGATAAGACAGATGCCATAATTTATAAATATGCGGGCTGCTCCTACCTCTTCTCAATTATCTTCAAGGAAGTGGGTGAACCTACGACCTGGCGACCTTGTGACTGGGTCGCTGGGTCACTAGGTCGCTTTAGTTTAAAATTTCACACAAAGGCGACTTAGCAACTTGGCGACTTACGACTAGGTCGCTGAGTCACACTAGTTGAGATCCTCACGGAAGTGCGACCTGGTGACTTAGCGACTCGTGATTGAGTCGCAAGGTCGTTGAGTCACGTCATTCTGAATTTTTCGTAATATGCGACCTAGAAACCCTGCAACTTAGCGACCGAGGTCGCCGGGTCGCTCTAGGGCTTGGCGTGCGTGCGGCGGGAAAAAGGTTTAAAAAACACACACGGTGACCATAATATCATCCACCGGGTCATATAATTCTTCATTGGTGAGTGAGGCAAGGTCCCTGAGGGGGGGTAGGGGCAGATAAGCTTTCAAAAAGATACAGAAGGATCTGAATGGGTAAAAATCATGAAGGAAGTAGGTAGGTTTGTGGAGAGATTGCCGAGGAGCTTGATCAAAGGCATAACAAGGTTAAAATAGGTTAGGGTCAAGGGGAATAAATAGGAACAATTATCTTAGAAAAGAAACAGCAAGAGGATTAGGCAACTTACCCGGGAAAATCGTGCTCCAGCTGGCTTGTCAGAGGCGTTTCCTTTCTCCGTCACGCAGGTTGAATGCGACCTATGCGACCCTTCTATATATAAAGGGGTCGCACGTGTGGGAAATAAATGAGGGTCGCAAGGTCGCAAATGAGCTGCGTTGATGAGATGTGCGACCTAGAGAATATACAACCTTGTGACCTAGGGGTCGCAGGGTCGCAAGGTCACAATTTTTTGGTTTCGGGATGATGTGTGAACCAGTGACTTTGCGACCTGAAGGGTCGCAAGGTCACGGGGTCGCAATTTAAAAGAGTTAACCAAATTTGCGACTTAGCGACTTGAGATTTTGAAAAGGTGAATTTAGGTCTGACTCCATTTTTCAAAAAGGTTAGGGGCTCAAAATTTTAAGAAGAGAAAAATTTTGGAGGGCGTTGTAGCAGCTACAACAAGCACATAGAGCTCCCCAAATTGGATATTTGGGTGAAAATATGTAAGTGAAATTTACGGCTGAAAATGTCCTTTTTTCTTCCCGGTGAGGGGAAAATTTTTGGCTTGGGACAATCTAATCTAGCAATGCTTTGAGGGGCCATCCTTCTTTCCCATCTATTGTAAGGTAGATGAAATTTTAAGCATATCCTAAATACCTATCAGTTTTTTGCATTTTTATGGGGTGATGGGGTTGTTGCTTTCAACCAACTAGATCCAAATAGAACTATCCTTTGATAGACTATTACTAACTAGAGCCAATATTATCATTATAATCGTTTCTTAAATAGAACCAAGAAAAAAATTCTAGGGTTTTTTCTTTAGGAGGCATGGAAGGATTGAAATAGGTGATACTTTAGTCACTGCCACATAGAAAAGGACAAAATTTGGGGCAATATTATAAGGGCATCAAGGAAATTTTCCTAATAACTCCCCAATCGGAATAAGACTAGAAATGCAAAGCATGGGATGCAATTATCCTCAAATAATTTGAGCTTAAACCCAACAACAACATCCCTCCCTATATTTTTAATGGAACCCATATCGACATCCTAAATAGATAGAAACCTCTTCCTATAGATTTTTTCAAGAGAAAATTTGATGGTTCATAAAAATAAAACCCTAGGACAACATGGTTTGGTGGGCTATTAAAAAAAAACAAAGGAGAAATAATATGAAATTATGAAGGACATTTAGGCACTATAAGAAACAATGCTGCATATTTTTTGTTTACATTGAATCCATATTCATCATTGCTAGAGAGGGCATATCCAAATTAGTTGTAGAGGGTGACTCAAATAATACTTCAGGTGCTCAAAAATATACACCAAGGATCAACAAGGAAAAAAATCTACTAGCTAACATCTCGAAGGAGGCTTAGAATGAATAAAGGCTCCCTTGACCATGATTTCAATCAACCTCCCCCCACATGTCAGAATAACTAGTAACAAGATAGCTAATTGATTTTCCAATGAAGGAATTTCCTATAGCCAAGATATTCTTGATCAAAATTGGGATCCATCCGATGAAGACACCCAGTCGAATAGTTACCATGCACTAGCCAATGTTTATCTACATCCCCTAGATGGGGTGATGGAGAAGTGATCGCCCATGTGATATGACTATACCTCGTCAAAATTCACATCTCCCTTGGAATTTGTGGGGGTATATGGAAGAAAAAACACTCTATTGTGACATGCATGCAATCACAGACATGGGTGCAAGAGTTCATGTTATAACTACCGTAATGGGTTCTCCAAATATAGTAACTATGATGTTCTTTTCTTGATATGATTACTCTCATTGAGGATGGAATGTGAGGAGGGATATTTTTAGCTCGATGGTTGAGCCATTGCCACCATCCACCTCAAGTTTGAGCAAAATTTGACTGGTGGTTTCTCAGAAGCATTATGATTTGTTTAATATTGGTTAGGTTTTTAGATTCCTAGTTGAGGGGAGAATGATCAAGTGCTCAAAACTCATATTTGACGGAATGGTGTAAAACATGAATGACCGCATATATCTCATCGTTCTGAATCTGACGCAACTCGTTTCGCGAATACCGACACCGTATGCTCCCAGAAACGTGTTCTGTCCACTTTGTTAAACATGCAATTTTTTGGAAAAAAATTTGCAGGGACAACCCAGCCAGCAGTGTGTACTACTGAGTAGGCATGCCCATGTGGCAGGTTGACTTGGTCAATGAATTTCCTCTGACGGATTATATTGTGCCAAGTGGCACTGCCTGGCTATTTGAAATGGAAAATTTTGATTGGGTATTGTGAAGGCCAATTACAATCTGCCACGTGGCCCAGCCAAGGGCCACCGAAATTGCGTCAAGGTCTGAGCGGAGTGGGTGGGGTTCAAACCTGCGACCTCTAAGCATCCAACACAAAGTCTTTGCCACCACGCCATCATATTATTTTCTAACATGTATTGGGTTCCATATTGTTTTATTGTAATATGGTTTGTGCTATCAGGGTGGGGAACGAGGTCTAACCCTAGCCCTGGTCACCGCCTAGGGGCGGAACCATGGGCGGGAGGCTAGCCACGCGACCCCCCCCCCCCACCACACTAACCATAAACCGTAACATTAAACACTATGCCATATGTCCACCATGCCGACGGTTAGCCAAACCACGCAGATTTTTTATATATATATATATATATATATATATATATATATATATATATATATATATATATATATTAAACCATATACAACATGGTTTGGAATTCCGCATTAAGGCCTTAGAGGAAAAATTAATGGTCCAACAAATTCGCCCAGAATTTGGGCAACCTAACACTCCGTTAGCAGATTTGGGGGCGAAATTGTAGGATGGTTCCAGATTTGGTGGAGCTTGTGGTGCGGTTAGTGCCAAAACTTGGGGAAGCGATAACTTTCTCAGTTTTTGACCAAATTCGAAGGAGAAAGAGGCTACACATGCATTTTTTGGAATTCTGGAGCCATTGGAATAGGTTTCAGAGTTGTTTGAGCATTGTAAAGACATGTAATCACACTTTTGAGCATAATAGAAGAGGGTCAAGCCATTGGAAGTTGGGCCAAGGAGATGTAGCCCAAGAGGGGTGAACTTCTTCATCATTTGCTGTTTTGTTACTATTTATGGTGATGTTCATGTCTGTTATATTTTTTTGTTCAGTGTTTTGTTTTATGTTAATTTGTTCAGGAAATTCACATAAAAAATCATTTTTAACTTGCAATTTACCTCATAATCCTCAAGCACTTTGTTTATATTCTAAATTGGAATTTAGCAACGCAAACACTAAATTTCCCATTCAGATCAAATTGGTACCATAGCACTAGATTTACTTGTTCAAGGAGGATTTAACTATTTTTAAAGTTTTTAAATTCTTACAAGTTTGAAGCTCAAGAGAGAATAAGGAAAGCTTGTGGGTGTAGGTTCTCAAGTTGGAGCAATGAGAAGGAGGGCATAGTTTCCACAATCTCCACCACAAGAGTAACCTCCAGTTGAAGTATAAGCTTCAGTAAGCATGTCTCATGAAGGAGGAAATGGTAACATGACAAAGGATGAGAATGCTTTTAGGAAGGCTTTCTTTGACATGATAGAGATGGTGAAGGCCCTCTATGAAGAGAGGAATACAAGGTTGCAGGGTGAAAGCTCCAGGCATCCAAGAGGAGAGAGTTCTCTAGGAGGAGGAGGTAATGGGAATGGTGATAAGCCATGATCTACTCCACCATCATCCTCACCACCATCTTCACCTTCATCTTCATCCTCTTCCACTGCTACAAACCTTACTCATACTCATCACATACCTCAAAAGGAATTGGTAAACAACCCTTGTTAAAACTTGATATTAAATTTGACTTTTCTATGTATAATGGTGAAATGAATGCACAGAAGCTTGAAAATTGGGTTCGTCAGTTGGAGGTATACTGCAGGATTCAAAACCTTCAAGATGATGATACAAAGATTCAGCTAGCTTCCTTGAGCCTGGAGGGTGCAGCACTAGTATGGTGGGAGGCCAAGACACAAGATGAGCTAAAAAAACATGGTAAGATCCAAATATCTTGGTCTAATTAAATTGTTGCAATTAAAAGACAATTTTACCCTATAGAATATATTCATAAAGCCATCATGAATTGGCAGAACTTTAGACAGCTTAAATTTCAAAGTGTGCAAGATTACACCCAAGAATTTAGAAGAAGAGTTGTTATGTTAGGTGTTGATTTGCATGTGACAAGAAATGTTGTTGAAGTATATAGGGGGTTTACATAGCTACCTAAGGCATAATATCCTTATGTTCAATACCACTAGTCTAGATGAGGTTTGTGTGCAAGCCACTCACCTTGAGGCAAGAGGGAAAAATATTCCAGAAGAGGCTAAAAGGAAGCCATTTAAGGGTGGAGAGAAAGGAAATGGTTTCAAAGGAAAAGGAAATAAAAATGCATCCATTAAAAAGGAAAGAGAGAAAATGGCATACAAACATTGTTCCAAACAAGGTCACGATGAAGACCATTGTTTGAAGCTTCATCCAGAGATGAGGCCCAAGAAATTCAATAACAAGGGGAAACAAAAAATAGTTGCAACCACTCAATAGGATTTGGGATCCGATTCGGGCGATGAAACTAAAATTACAGCCATGGGTATGAAAGGAAAATAATCCATTGCTAGCACTATTTCATCAAATTGTCACACTAGTACTCCAAATGAAGAAACAAGGATTGAATTATTTCATGTGAGGGTTATTTCAAAACATACAAAAATTAACACACTATTTGATAGTGGGTCTCAAGCCAATTTGATATTTGAAGACTTAGTCAAGAAACTCAATCTTGAAACCATTCCACATCACAAACCCTATCCATTGGGTTGGATATGCAAGAACACAAATTTACAAGTTACAATAAAGTGTATTCATCGGTTTGCAAACACAACAAACTTCATTGACGAAGCTGAATTATATGTTGTACCGCTTGATATTTCAGGAATTGTTTTGGGTAGTCCTTACCTTTATGATAGAAAAGCCATCTTCTATCACCATGAAAACAAGTACCACTTGTTCAAATATGGTGTGGAGTATATTGTGAGAGCTCATCACAACAACATAAATCATTCATTAGTTAATGCAGGGCAAATGAAAAGACTAATGAATTCAAGCAAGAATTTTTTGCTTCTTATGATTAAACCAAAGAATGATGTTGATTATGAAATATTTTGAGGTTATGATCCAAAGTTGAAATCTGATTTGATTGAAGAAGTTAATCAACATAATGTTTTAGGAACCAAAGGAATTACCTCCCAAGAGGGGAATCCATCATGAAATACAGTTGCAGCAAGATTTTCCTCTTCCTAACATTGGCATGTATAGGATGTCGGTGATGAAGAGTGTTGAAATCAAAAGGAAAATTCAAGATTTTTTGGACAAAGGAATCATCCGACCAAGTACTTCACCATGCGGGTCACCTATTGTGTTGGTGCCAAAGAAGGATGGAACATGGCGCATGTGTGTGGATTTTCTTGTATTGAACAAAATTACGGTAAAGAACCATTATCCACTTCCTAGAATAGATGATTTACTTGATCAATTGAAAGATGCAAAGTATTTTACTAAATTGTACTTAAGGAGTAGTTACCATCAAATTATAATTGTTGAAGGTGACATTTGGAAGACAACATTCAAGACAAAACAGGGTTTGTTCGAATGGCTTGTTATGCCTTTTGGTTTATGTCATGCTTTTGCTACCTTCATGCGTGTGATGAATGATGTGTTGAGGCCATTTCTTGATGAGTTTTTCATAGTCTACTTAGATGATATCTTGATTTTTAGTAAACCACTTAATGAACATGTCATGCATGTAAGAAAAGTACTTGATGTCTTAAGGAAAGAACAATTGTTTTTTAATATGTCAAAATGTGAGTTTGGTAAAACTTATTTGGTTTACTTGGGGCATATTATTGGAGGAGGTGAGTTGAAGATAGAACCCTCTAAGGTTGAGGTCATTGTGAATTGGCCAACGCCCAAGACAGTCACTATGGTAAGAAGCTTTTTGGGAGCAACCCAATATTGGAGGAAGTTTATTGCTAACTTCTCTTATATCGTAGCTCCATTGCATGCATTGACTAGTGTGAAAAAGGTCTTCTAGTGGGGAGGCAAGTAGAAAAAATCATTCGATGCTTTGAAAGATAATATCAATTCAACCCCAGTACTTTCACTACTAGACCCTAGAAAGCCCTTTTAGATTCAAGCTGATGCAAGTGACTATGCCATGGGCGCAGTCCTTATGCAACATGGTAAGCCCATTTCATTTCATTCAGAAAAATTCAATGGTGCAATGATTAACTGTCCTACTTATGACAATGAGCTTTATGCGTTGGTTCAAATTGTGAAAAAGTGGAAACAATATTTGATGGGAAAGGAAACCATCATACACACTAACCACCAACCATTGCAATACTTTCAATCGCAAACTAAGTTGCAGAAATCAAGGCACTTTCGAAAGATGGGTTTCCTACAGAAATTCCACTTGGTCGCCAGGTATAAGAAAGGTATATACAACAAGGTTGCTAATATGATTTCTAGACCTATTTTTAGAGCAGCTACTTTACTCAAGCATAATTTTGTTTTGCATGAAAGTTATGTTGAGAAATATGCATTTGATAACAACTTTCAAGATGTTTATGCAAACTTGAGTCAAGGCAACGAAGTATAGGAATTGGATTACCATGTACATAATAACTTGTTGTATCATTTTGTAAATCTTTGTATTCCACAGGGGGAGAGAGTGAATGTCATAAGGGAAGCACACACTTCTCTTATTGCTGGACATTTTGGTGTAAGAAAAATAGTGTCACATCTTTAGAGGTATTGTTATTGGCCTCGTATGCTTGAAAGTGTGTCACGTTTCATTAAAGGTTGTTCATTGTGTGCAGTCAGTAAGCCTAGCAATAAGAAGTTAGGATTGTAAACACCACTTCCCGTATCTTCACGTCCATGGGAGAGTGTTTCTATGGATTTTGTAGGAGGTCTTCCATTGTCAAAAATAGGTCATGGTTATTTGTATGTAGTTGTGGATAGGTTCAGCAAGATGTGTACATCAATGCCATGTAAAAAGAAAATCACAGTTGAACAAACAACTCACTTATTATTTCAACATGTTTGGGTTCATTTTGGATTACCCACATCCATTATTAGTGATTGAGATTCTCGATTTGTTTGGAATTTTTGGTCAAGTTTGTGGGACTTGATGGATACTAAGTTGAAAAAGAGTGCAGACTTTCATCCACAAACAGATGGTCAGACCGACGTGGTCAATCAAACAGTCATATATCTTCTTCGAGGATAATGCAACAAGAATCCTAAGTTGTGGGATGAACATTTGCATTAAAATCAGCATGCTTACAACCATGCAAAACACTCCTCTACACAAACATCGTCATTTGAGGCATGTCTTGGATACTTGTATAGATCGCCATTGGATTTCATTTTTGGGAAGGATGTTGCTATTGATGGACATAGCGACATAAAAAAAGCTAAGAAGTTCATAGAACAAATACAATCGATAAATCAAACAGTTCAAGATCATCTTTGAAAGTTTTCAGAATGGTGTGAAACCTGAACAGTCGTGTAGATCTCGTCATTCTGAATCCTATGCAACTCGTTTTGTGGAACACCAACACCGTATCCTCCTAGAAACGCGTTTTGTCCACTTTTGTCAAACAGGAAAATTTTGGAAAAAAAATTGCAAGGACAGCCCAGTCAGCAATCCGTACTACTAACTGGGCATGCCCATGTGGCCGGTTGACTTGGTCAACGGATATCTTCTGGTGAATGAGATTGTGCCAAGTGGCACTGCCTGGTTGGTTTGAAATGGTGAATTTTGATTGGGTGTTATTGATCAAGTGCTCTGAATTATGCTCAAAAATAAAAGTTATCAGAATGGCTCGAAACCTAAATGACCGCGTAATGCTCGTCACTCTGAATCCAGTGGAACTTGTTTCGCGCAAAATGGACTTTGTATCCTCCTAGAAATGACTTTTGTTTGCTTTGCTAAACAGGCAAAACAAATGATGACAGGGAGCCCAGACAACAATCTATACTGCTGACATGGCATGTTGACTGGGAAGGGTCAATTTTGGTCAATTTTCCTCTAGCAAATGAGAGACTACCAAGTGGCAGTTTTTGGTTGGTTCGAATTTTGTCGTGATTTGGAAATTTTTGATTGGTTTTCAGAAGGGCCAATGGGGAGAGGACACATGGCTCAGCCGGAGGCCGCCACGTGCCCCCCCCCCTCCACGGTGGTGTAAAATTTTGTTTGAAGGACCAGATGGGTCGGAGGGGATCGAACGCAGGACCTCTGCCCTGCCAGTGCCACACACCACCACCTACACTACGCATCATATACTAACCTTATTACTTGCCCACATATATTTGAATTTTCAACGTTGCACGGGTGAGGGAATTGGGGGCCAGCCCCGTGGGACCAGCCCCCAGCATGTGACTATGACCTCAGAACCATCGACGGAGTGTTAAGTGCTTAACCCTAAGCACGAGGATTAACATATAAAATTGCAATTTATTAATTGCTAATCCTCATTTATTAATGCTAATCTGGATTTATCCATAAGCATCGATTAAGCACTAAACACGCTTAATTAACGTTAATGTGGGTTGTTTAAATTAATGTGGATTAGTTTGGTGGTCCGCCAAATTCGGCAGAACTGCCACATTGGCGCCAACTAGGCCAATTTAGCTCCGGTTAGCTAAATTTAGGCATAAAATTGTGGACAAATTGTTGGAGATCATAACTTATGGATTTTTCGACCAAATCAGGAGCAGAAAGAGGCTAGATGACCATTTTTGGGCATTCTAAACTCATTGGTGCAGGTGCCAGGAGCAGAAAATAATTATAAACACATCATTTTGAAAATTTTAGCATAATATAGAGGCCCAAGCCATGGAAGCTGGACCAAGGAGATGTAGGCCAGGAGGGGTGAACTCCTTCATCAAATTCCTATGTTTATGTGTTGTATGGTGATGTATTGTAATTTTATTTGTTGTTGTTCAATATTTATTTTATGTTAAGTTGTTTATAATAAGAACATGAAAAACAGTCATAGACTCAATTACTTGCAAGAGAACTTGAACCCTTAAGCACATATAAGACATTTTTTACAAAATCTGAAAGAGGAATTAGCACAGAAATACTAACATACCTCCATTCATATTATTTTTGGTATCTAAGCTTTAGTTTTTGTGTGCAAGGAGGGATCTAATTGTTTGCAATTCTATGTCATGCTTACAAGATTAAAGCTCAAAAGAGGAGAAGGAAAGCTGGTTGAAAGCCCTAAAGTTGGGTCAAGAGGAAGAAGGGCAAGGTTTCCAAAGTCTTCAACACCAGCACATCCTCAAGTTGATGTTTAGTCTTAAGTGAGCATGTCTCATGAAGGAGAACCTACCATGACAGAAGATGAGAGAGCATTTAGAAAGGCATTTTTTGATATGACTGGGATGGTAAAGGTCCTCTATGACGAGAGGAATTTAAGGATGCAAAGAGAAAGTTCTAGGCTTACAAGAGGAGAGGGTTCTCCAAGAGGAGGAGGCCATGGAGATGGTAGGAAACCACCATCATCCTCACCACCATATACACCTTCCTCTTCATCATATTCCACTACCACAACTTTTCAATCTGTTCATCCACATACTTCAAAAGGAACAGGTAAATCACCCTTACTTAACTTGATGTCAAATTTGATATACCGATGTATAATGGCGAAGTGAATGTAGAGAAGTTGGATAATTGGATTCTTCAGTTGGATTTTTATTGCAGAATTCAGAACCTTCAAAAGGATGACACAAAGATTCAATTGGCTTCCTTAAGAATGGAGGGAGCAGCACTTGTGTTAGGTCCCTATATTACTAGTATAGTCCCTTATTGTTGTTAGTGTAACCCCCTTATTGTTATTTTTGTACCCCTGTAACCCAAATATTGTTATTATTGTGCCCTTACATTATTATTGTTAGGTCGGCTAGGATTATATTGTGACCCCATGGACTCCTATATATAGAATGAGCTTTTGGTCATTTGTATCATCCAAGAATAGTTCATTTATGTAGTGTATTGGAGGTTTCCCCCAAGAAGTGGCTGATTTCTAAGGCGTTGATCTCTCTTTTCTTCTATTTTTGGAGCTGCTTTCATAACATTTGGTATCAGAGCTTTGGATTCTAGGGTTTCGCTGCTCCAAACAGGTCATCGTGGAATTTTCACTATAAATTTATTTTCTACGAAGGTTCAGAAGCTAAAATTTATACAGAGCGAAGCCGAAATCCTAAGGAATGTCGTGTAAAAATATCATATGCTGGTTCGCAATATTTTCGGAGATAAGATCTATGGAAGTTAGGGCTTTTTCAGGCTCCCGAATTTCACCTAAAACATGTCATCGTGGTATTTGCGCTATAAATTTCTTTCTACGAAGGTTGAAAAGATGAAATTTTTACAGAGCGAAGTCACAATCCTGAGGAACCTCCTGGAAAAATTTCAGATCTTGTTTCACAATATTTTCGGAGATATGATCTGTGGATGTTAGGGTTTTTTCAGGCTCCCGAATTTCATCTCAAAGAGGTGACCGTGGAAAAATCATCATAACTCTCTCTCTGAGCGTCGAATTGGAATTCTGTAAAACGTTGATGCAAGTACATGGATTGTAGTTTCCTGTTTATCAATTTCAGAGCCGAAGGAGGAAACAGTGACACGTGGAACGTCATACAAGTTCTCTCTACAACTAGTCCATAATTAAGTCATTGTGGGAGATTGGGCATAACTTTCCCTTGAAGAATCCAAATCAGGTCAGAACTGTGGCATTTGAAAGAAGATTCAGAGGGCTACTATAGGACCAAATTTCAGATATTGAATATCCGAAATCACAGATATAATTCAGTTTTAATATCAAACTTTTTAAAATCAAGAAAAAGGTGTGTATTATTTTTCGAATTGCATAAGTCTTGTTTGAAAAATCAGTTTGAATTGATTCCAAGGGCATATTGTAGAATAGATGTCAGTGTTGGCTTCTAAAATGCCCCCTGAGAATAATTCAACACCAATTAAGCCTTCAGAAAGCTCTAATATGACCCATGAAGACGAAGAACTGCAACATGACATGTCAAAATTACAAGAGCAAGTGCACCAAATTTCGCTCTCACAAAGATCAACAAAAAATGAAATGGAAGTTTTGAAGAAAAGCGTGGAAGCTAAGATGGATGGTTTGAAGAAAGGCATGGAAGCTAAGATGGATGGCATGGAAGCTAATATGGATGACATGGAAGCTAAGATCGACGAAAAAATGAAAGACGACATGGAAAACATGAAGAATGATCTAAAAGTGGACATGGAAGGTTTGAAAAAGTTGATACAATAAATGTTTCCTAATGGAAAAAAGATAGTAGAGGAAACTCATGATGAAAACAAAATAAATGTTAATCGTGATTTCCAGAGGAGCACAGGATTGATGTCTTCATAGGGACTTTAAAGGAAAACATCCAACATGAAGTTCACGTTTGGGAACCTAATTCATTGGAGAAGGCATTCAGGTTGGCAAGAAAAATTGAATGTAAAATTATGGTGACAAGGAAGCCTACCACTCACATCTATAAGGATGGAAGTGTTCCTACTCCTAAACTTCCACAACCTACAAGGTTTACACCACAAAAATTGGAAGAAAAAAGAGTAAAAGGGCTTTTCTATAGTTGTGATAGAAAATACACTAAAGGTCATAAGTGTGTTGAGAAGAAATTATTTTACATAGATTGTGAAGAGGAGAAAGAAAATGAACAAGAAGCTTCAAAAGAAGAGGATACACACCAAGAACCAACCCTAGAAGAAGAAGAAATGAGTTCGACCATATCGTGTAATGCATTGGCAGGAATTACCACTCCTCAAACTCTCAAGATAGAAGGACATATCAAGAAGAAAAAGGTAATAGTGTTGATTCATTCGGGTAGTACCCATAATTTTATTCATTGTAAGGTAGCCAAGGAATTGAATTGTTTCCTATACCCAGCACCAGAATGTCAAGTGATGGTTGCAAATGGGGAACTATAAATTTCTCTGTAAAATGCCATAATATCAAGCTAACCATGGCGAAATATGTATTGAATAGTCTAATGCTTTCTATTCCAATGGGAGGTGTTGATGTTGTATTAGGAGTATAATGGTTACAATCTTTGGGGACTGTAGCTTTTAATTTTTAAGAACTTTTCTTGAAATTTTTTTTGGAAGGAAAGGAAGTCGAATTATGGGGTATAATATGGAAGTCCTGACAAAGCTTCTGAAGAAAGAACAACGAGGCGTAATTGCACAATTATTCTCACTAGAATTTCCAACATCAAAATCAATTATTTCTCCAGATCTCCAAAAAGTCTTGGACAATCATTCCAAGGTGTTTGAAACTCCCAAAGGACTCCCACCTATTCGTGATCATGATCATGCTATTCATTTGATTCCAGGAAATTTCCCTCCAAACATCAGGCCTTACAGATATCCTTATGTCCAAAAGAGCGAAATTGAACGTATGATTTCATAAATGATAGGGGGTTGGTATAATTCAACCTAGTCAAAGTTCTTTCTCTACTCCAGTAGTATTGGTGCACAAGAAGGATGGATCATGGCACATGTGCCCAGATTATAGGGAGCTCAATAAGCTCACTATTAAAGATAAATTTCCCATTCCTGTGATTGATGAATTATTGGATGAATCACATGGAGAAATTTATTTTACCAAGTTGGATCTTTGTTCAAGATATCATCAAATTAGAATTAAGACGGAATATATTTCGAAAACTGCATTTCGAACTCATGAGGGTCATTATGAATTTTTGGTCATGCCTTTTGGCCTTACCAATGCACCTTCTACATTTCAAGGGTTGATAAATTCCATTTTCAAGCCCTTCCTTAGAAAATTTGTGCTAGTATTTTTTGATGACATACTAATCTACAACAGGTCTTGGAAGGATCATGTTCAACATGTTGACAAGGTGCTCAAATTATTGGAGGAGAAACAATTATATGCAAAAACATCCAAATTTTTATTTGGAGTACACGAGGTGGAATATCTGGGTCATATTGTATCTCACGAGGGTGTTAAGGTAGACCCTAACAAAATTAAATCCATTAAGGAATGGAAAGTCCCCACAACCATAAAGTAGTTGCGAGGATTTCTCGAGTTAACAGGGTATTATCGCAAGTTTGTTAATAATTATGGGAGAATAGCAGCACCTATAACAACATTATTGAAGAAAGATGTATTTTCATGGACTCCTGAAGCAACTAAGGCCTTTAAACATCTTAAAGAGGAAATGTGCCTAGCACCAGTCTCATCTATGCTAGACTTCACAAAAACCTTTATTGTGGAATGTGATGCCTCGGGAAATGGAATGGAGCAACAAAGTTGTAGGCTTGTTTACTTAATTGTAAAATACACAAGAGGTATTGTAATAATAATATATTATATATAAAATGTATAAGAGATGATTGAATGTTACAAATGAGGCCTGCTTATATACCTACGTAGGTACCTCTTCACGAAAGGTCATGTCTTATCATACATGGCCTTTCAACCTAATTACTAATTAACTAATTAATCATTATTTACATTATTTTATTTATGACATTTCCTTTCCCTCAAAAAGCTTTGTCCTCAAAGCTTGTCGATGAAAAGCCTCGATTTCTTTTCCTACTTACGAACATATTCTCGTCTCGGGGAAGTCATCCTTGTCAATACAAGTTGATACGATCCTCTAAGTGACAAACAAAACTGTCGCGCTGAGAATGGATCAGACCATCCTAAATCAATCTTCTGTGGAACCTTAGGATGACTGGAAACTTGTGATGATTCGTTAGTATTCGTCAGAATATTAGCTTGTTTCTGTTCTGAATACATAGCTTGGTTGAGTTGTTTTCTCCCGTGATTTGGATGTCGATAGGGAATTGTTTTGGTTTGACCTCTTTGATTTTCGCCTGGCGAGGATGTTATGGAGATGGTTACATAATCTTCACGTAGAATGTTCCTCGTTCATCTGGAATCTAAGTTTGTTTCTTCTGCAACTTGCTTGTCGTCTTCTTCAGTTGAGACATTTACTGGATCAACGTTTGATTTTTCTTCAACTTGAACTTCTATATTTGAAGATTTTGATGCTTCATTTTCGACAAGTTGTTGCACGTTGTTTTCCAACGACTCCTTGTCTTTCTTTAACTTCTTAATTTTCGTTAATAATTTATTGTTGTGATCCTTGAGGTGAGCAACCTCTTCATTCTTGTTAGTGGTGATTTTTTCAATTTCCTTCTACATATTTTGTATCACCTTTTTACCTTCTTGAGAAATTACTTTTGAAATTTCTTGACTGTCTTCAGGTGTCACTGAATTTGGTTTTAAGTTAATGTCCTGTAGCGTTATTTTATTATTTTTTTAGGAGAATGTTAAAAAATTATTTTTCATATTAAGGATGAATGACCCTAGTGATTCCATCTAGAGCGAACCTAGAATTATATCACTATTGTTACAAAATAAGGTTTTAACGGTAAATTGGGAGACCAAGGAATACTCCCCAATACTTAGGTGTAGATTCCTTATGTCGTATTTTTTTTTATTTTCGTGAAATGAATTTGTTTCAGTTATATTTGATTCGGGGATCACTAATTGGTTAGCACATTCAGTACTAACATAATTATTCTCTTGATTAAGATCAATAGATATGAGAACTTCCTTTCTCGCAAGTGACCCTTTGATTCTAATTAGCGCACGGACAAACATACTATAATTTTCAGGAAATATTCCTTCTTTCCTTTCCGAATTAGATTCCATTTGCGTTTATCGAGGTGAAATTAGGGTTTTTAAAGTAGATATTTCTGATCTTTATAATAAAATATTACTCCCCCTTTTTTTCGTAAAAAACCCCTTTTTTATAACTTTAATTAATTAATTAATTAATAAAAAAATATTATTTTATAAATTTGAATAAGCCTCTATTTTTTTAATATCCAAAATCCCCTTTTTATATATATAAGTCCCTTGCTTCACTTAATACTTTTTAATCCTGGAATAATCTTTTGAAAAATTGTTGATTTTTTAAAATAAATAAATCACTTTAATTTTTCCTTCCTATAAATTTTGGTAAACTACCAATTTCAATTTTCGATGCACGGATATCATACGAACACGTCCAATGGCCGTACGAATACCTTTTACGGACGTGATTTTTTAGTGTTTGAATGACGAGGTACCGTGGGTATGATAGCATCTGCAACACGCACCCTTTTTCTTTATTAGATTGCAAGGAACATAAGGCTATGGTGGCCTATGGACGACCTATAGGGCGACGACAGTGGATGGCATGTACGCGGACGGAACTGGTAAGCGGTCGTGGTAATTCGGAAGTGCAGTGCAAGTAATGGCCCACAATTTTTGTGAGGTAGACGTCAGCGATGGCGATGGATAGTTCCATGGGGGTAGAGTAGTGTGGCTTGAATGGAGATGGAAAGGTAAAGGCGGAAGTGGTTGCAGATGTCGTGGACAGAACAGTTGGACGGAGGCTCGATGGGTAGAAACAGACTATTTTTTTGTTATGTGGCTTCGACGGGGACGGTAATGGCTGCAGCATAGTGCACAGGCCCGGTGGCATCAAAACAGTGGGGAAGGTTGTGGATGGTATGGGGTGAGGGCGGTGGAACAATCGGCGGCAATGGTAGGAACGCAGAAGTATCGTTTGTGCAGAGGCCGAATCTTGGCATCGTTTTGTGCAGACAGGTTGGGTCAGCAGCTGTGACATCAGAGTAGTAGTTGTTTTCTTTTTTTTTTCTTTTTTTCTTTTTTTAAATAAATTTCCCTTTTTTATACAAACTCCTTGCCTCTTTTTTTTAATTTTTAATAACTTTACTTCTTCTTCTTTTTATATGTTTTATTATGGCCAGAGGCCTCTAACAAACTCAGCAACAGAGAAACTCCAAAATTAAGCGAATGCTTCAATCACGACGGCAACAAGGTTGATGATTTTTATGGTCAAAGACCTGGATCGAAGAGCATGGCTCTGCGCAGCAGTGACCAGCCAGAAGATTGAACTGCTCCGATACCAAATGAAGCAACAAAGTTGTAGGCTTTTTGACTTAATTGTAAAATACACAAGAGGTATTGTAATAATAATATATTATATATAAAATGTATAAGAGATGATTGAATGTTACAAATGAGGCCTACTTATATACCTACGTAGGTACCTCTTCACGAAAGGTCATGTCTTATCAAACATGGCCTTTCAACCTAATTACTAATTAACTAATTAATCACTATTTACATTATTTTATTTATGACATGGAATTGGTGATGTTTTAATGCAAGAAGGAAGACCCATTGCTTTTGAAAGTCATCCAATCAAAGGAAAGTATTTACAGAAAGCTATTTATGAGAAGGAAATGTTGGCAATACTACATGCACTAAAGAAATGGTGACCTTACCTAATGGGAAGATACTTCAAGGTAAAAACTGATCATGATAGTCTTAAACACTTTTTGGAACAAAGACTATCTTCATAAGAGTAGCAAAAATGGGTCACAAAGATGTTGGTTTATGATTTTGAAATCATCTACAAAAAAGGGAAGCTAAATGTTGTTGCAGATGCACCCTCAAGAAAGGATGAAGAGGTGGAAGCATTTCTTTGTGCCATTTCTATTATCCAACCAGATTGGATAACCGAAGCAAGGGATGAATGGAAGAAGGATGAAGAAGTGTGGACACTCATTCAAAAGTTGCAACAAGATCCTAGTACATATGATACATTTAGTTGGAAAAATGATTCCTTATGGTACAAAGATCGCTTATATCTTTGTAAGAATTCCCAACTAAAACAAAAGATTCTTTTGGAATTGCACACTTCTCCTTTAGGAGGACACTCAGGATTTTTAAAAACTTACCACAGGGTGAAGAAAGATTTTTTTGGGATGGCCTTAAATCTGATATTCAAAAGTTTGTGGCGGAATGTTTGGTTTGCCAGCAGAATAAAGTTGAGACAATTAAGACCCCGGGACTTCTACAACCTTTATCCATTCCAAGTCAACGTTGGGAGAAGATTTCAATGGATTTTATCACAGGTTTACCTAAGTCCGAAGGAAAGAGTGTCATCATGGTGGTAGTTGATAGACTTACCAAGTATGCACACTTTTGTGCATTATCTCATCCATTTAAAGCAAGTACGGTTGCTACTACATTTATGGACACAATTCAAAAGCTACATGGAAACCCAAGGGTTATTGTGAGTGACAGAGATCCCATTTTTACTGGAAATTTTTGGATGGAGTTATTTTCTTGTTTGGGTACTCAATTAGCTCATAGCTCATCTTATCATCCTCAATCTGATGGTCAAACTGAGATCGTAAATAAATGTTTTGAAGGATATCTTTGTTGTTTTGTATCTGATAAACAAACACAATGGGTCAAGTGGTTACCTCTTGCTGAATGGTGGTATAACATTTCCTTCCATATTGCAGCAAAAATGACCCCATTTATGGCACTTTATGGATATCATCCACCATCCATCACATCTTATTTAAGAGAAAATTCTAAGGTTCAAGCAGTGGAAGATCACATCGACCATCAACAAGAAGTTCTCTGACTCTTAAAGGATAACCTAAATTTGGCACAAAATCAAATGAAACAACAAGCAGAACAACATCGCAGTGAGAGAAGTTTTGATGTAGGAGACTGGGTATTTTTACGGCTACAACCATACAAACAAGTGTCCCTCAAGCAAGCTAAGAAGGATAATAAATTGTCGCCAAAGTATTATGGTCCTTACAAGGTGTTGCAAAATATTGGTACTAAATTGGAGCTTCCTTCTTCTTCGCGAGTGCATCCAGTTTTCCATGTTTCATGCTTAAAGAAGGTTATAGGGGACAAACTTCCAGTTCAAACAATATTTCCAAAACTTGATGAGGAAGGAAAAATGATATTGGAACCTGAAGCAGTCACGGAAACAAGAACTCGACAGCTACGAAATCGATCAATTTCAGAGTATCTCATCAAATGGAAGAACTTACCACTAAAGATTCTACATGGGAGGATGAGAATTTTATAAAGAAGCATCCGGATCTACTCAAGCGTTGAGGACAACACTTTTTTGAAGGAGAGGGGCATGTTAGGTCCCTATATTACTAGTATAGTCCCTTATTATTGTTAGTGTAACCCCCTTATTGTTATTTTTGTACCCTTGTAACCCCAATATTGTTATTATTGTGCCCTTACATTATTATTGTTAGGTCGGCTAGGATTATATTGTGACCCCATGGACTTTTATATATAGAAGGAGGTTTTGGTCATTTTTATCATCCAAGAATTTTCATTTATGTAATGTATTGGAGGTTTCCCCCTCGAAGTGGTTGATTTCTAAGGTGTTGATCTCTCTTTTCTTCTATTTTTGGAGCCTTGAGATACCGATGTATAATGGTGAAGTGAATGCAGAGAAACTAGATAATTTGATTCTTCAGTTGGAGTTATATTGCAGAATTCAAAACCTTCAAAAGGATGACATAAATATTCAATTGGCTTCCTTAAGAATGGTGGGAGCAGCACTTGTATGGTGGGAAGCAAGGACACAATATGAGATTAAAAACCACGGTAATATCTCAATGTATTGGTCTAATTTTATTTCAGACATTAAAAGGAAATTTAACCCTCTAGCTTACATGCAAAAAGCCATTATGGACTGGTAGAATTTTAGACAATTCAAAGGACAAAGTGTTCAAAATATACACAAGAGTTTATGATAAGAGCACTAATTTTAGGTGTCAATTTGTTTTCTCAAGAAACTTTGTTAAAGTATATTGAGGTTTTCATAGCTATCTTAGACATACTATTCTCATGTTCAACCCCACAAACTTAGATGAGGTTTGTGTTCAAGCCACACATCTAGAAGAAAGAGGTAAACATAGTGCAAACAATAAAAGTGATATTTTTTTTGAGTATGAAGGTAAAGGAAAGGGTAAGTCTAATGGAAGAGGAAAGAAAAATGGTTCTATTAAAATAGAGAAAGAGAAACTCGCATGTAAACATTGTTTGAAAAATGGCCATGATGAAGATTATTGTTGGCAACTCCATCCAGAGTTGAAGCCAAAAAAAATTAAAACTAAAGAGAAGGAGAAAACAGTTGCAATCATTGAACATGACTTAGGTTCAGATTCAGGAGATGAAACCAAGATTACAGCAATGGGTTTGAAAGGTAAGAACATAGCAAGCACTAGTTATTCAAGTTATTATGATGTAACTCAAGATGAAGATACAATAATTGAACTCTTTCATATTAGAGTCGTTTCAAAGCATACCCAAATAAACACACAATTTGATAGTGGTTCACAAGCTAATTTTATTTTTGAAGACTTAGTTAAGAGGTTAAATCTAGAAACTGTTACACATCCAAGACCTTATCCTTTAGGCTGGATATGCAAGAATGCTAACTTGCAGGTAACAAGGAAGTGCATCCTAAGGTTTGCAATCAATTCAAACTTTCTTGATGAATTTTAACTTGATGTGGTTCCACTTGAGATTTCAGGTATTGTTTTGGGAGTCTTAATCTTTATGATATGAGGGTGGTGTTTCATTGCCATGAGAATAAGTACCACTTGTTCAAAGATGGAATTGAGTACATAGTTAGAGTGCATAAGAAGAAGAGAAGTTTGTCTCTTATACATGCAGGATAAATGAAGAGAATAGTGAATGCAAGTCAAAAATTGGCTTTGTTAATGTTTGAGCATAGTGATGTTTTGAAAGAGACCTTTCCAAAAGATGCATCAAATGAACAAGATAATTTCATTGAGGTTGCTAATGTTTGTAATAAGACGTTTCAGGGCTCTAACATGTTTCCTTTGAAAAAAGGTAAACAAGATGTGAAATATTTGTAGCAGTCCACATCAATGTTGAGCAGTGATGGAAACAAGATGTTGATGCAAGAGAGTGCAAAGGTCAAAGAGAAAGCACAAAAAAATTTGACAAAGAAGGCATAGGTTCCACAAGTACTTATTTTTGGTTTCAAAATGGTGCATGGAAATGGTGCAAACACTTGGTCAAAATTCAACGCAAGTACAAGGCAAGACAAGCTAAAAATCTCCATGTCGACAGTGTCCGAGGTGAGACGGTTTTGAAGTTTCCTTTGATTGACAACCGAGGTGGGAACAAGTTTGTTTCTTCAAGGACAGCTTGTTTTTCTACAAATTCGGGAAAATTGCAGCATGACGATGTCTACAATAGCAAGACAGGGTCTCTAGAATCAAGGAAAATAATTATTTTTTATGAAAAGCTCAAATTGTTGAAATCAGCGAAACTCCAGTGGATTGGGACTAGAAGGGTGAGGGAATTGTACCCTCATCCACATGTTCAGTAATGAAAGAGATTTGGGGTCCAAAAGGCTTGCAGTGGGGAGGAATGATCAGGTGCTGAGAATTATGCTCAAAAATCAAATTTCTCATAATGGCTCGAAACATGAACAACCGTGTAGTGCTCGTCGTTTTGAATCCGGCACAACTTGTTTCGCGCGAAATGGACTCAGTATGCTTCCAGAAATGAGTTTTGTTCACTTTGCTAAATAGGAAAAAAAAATGATGACAGGGAGCCCAGTCACCAGTCCGTACTGCTGACGTGGCATGTTGACTGGGCAGGGTCAATTTTCCTCTGGCTAATGAGAAACTGCCAAGTGGAAGTTGTTGTTTGGTTCAAATTTTGTGGTGATTTGGAAATTTGTGATTGGTTTTCGGAAGGGCCAATGGGGAGAGGATATGTGGCTCGGCCTGGAGCCACCACATGCCCCCCCCCCCCCTTCACTGTGGTCTAAATTTTTTTTTGAAGGACCAGAAGGGCCAGCAGGGGTCGAACACAAGATCTCTGCCCCGCCAGTGCCACACGCCACCGCCTACACTAGGCATCAGATCTTACCCTTATTACTTGCCCACATATATTTGAATTTTCAATGTTGTACTGGCAGGGGAAGTGGGGGCCAACCCCATGGGACCAGCGCCCAACATGTGACTATGACCTCAAAACCATTGGCGGAGCGCTAAGCGCTTAACCCTAAGTGCGAGGATTAACATATAAACCCGCAATTTATTAACCGTTAATCCTCATTTATTAATGCTAATCCAGATTTATCCATAAGCAACATAACTACCGATCAAACGAGAAAATTACCAGGTACCAGTTTTTTTGAGATAGCAAAAAAACACCCAATTTTGAAAAGTGGTGATGCATAATCACCCCCCTTTTTTTTAGCATGGTTTTGACACTTTAAATTTTTTTATGACTTTTTTTTTCTTTTTTTTTAAATGTCATGATTTTCATGTCGATTTTGAAAAGTGGTGATGTAGAATAATGTGTTTATTTAAGCATATTTTTGAAGTTTAATTTTCTTTGATTTTTTTATTTTTTAAATATCATGTCGATTTAGAAAAATAATCATTTTTTTAGCACTTTAAATTTTTTTATTTATCAAGTATGAACATTTGTTTTAAAATGTTAATAATTTTCATGCTAATTTTGAAAAGTATTGATGTAACATCATTTTTTTTTGTTTGGAGTGGTCAATTTCATCTTGGTAATAAGGCATAAAAGTTTTAAAAAAAAAAAAAAAAAAAAACAAACAAACAACATGACAATAAAAATCAAATAAAAAAATAAAATAAAATGAAAAAAAAACCAATAAAAATGTAAACAAAAACAAAAATAACTTGTAAAAATTAAGAATCAAAAATTAAAAAATAAATAAATAACAGGAAAAAATTCCAAAAAACTCATAATTTAAAGACAAAAAAAAAAAAAAAAAAAAAAAAACCCAAAAAAAACAATTTTTTTAAGTTAAAAAAAAATAAAAAATAAAAACAATTAAAGAAAATGATAAAATTAAATTAAAATTAATTGAAAATAAATAATAATAATAATAAAATTAAAAATGACTAAAATTCAGAATTTGAAATTTAAAAATAAATAAATAAATTTAAATTTAAAAACAACATTCAAATAAAAGTTTTAAAACAATAAAAAATTAAATTTAAAAAAAAAAATTATATATATATATATATATATAATAAAATAAAAATTAAAAAAAAAAAAACAAAACAAAAAACACACACACATATATATATTAAATTTTTTATTTATTTATTTATTTATTTTTTTTTGTATTTTTTCGAAAATTTTGATTCTTTTAATTTTAAAAAATATATATCATTATTTTTATTTGAAAATTATATATATATATATATATATATATATATATATATATATATATATATATATATATATATATATATATATATATATATATATATATATATATATATATATATATATATATATACTAATTAATTAATTAAAAAATGAATTGAAAAAATTAATAATAATAAAAAATTAATAAAACAAAAAAATAAAAAAATAAAAATAAAAATCACCGCCACCGCCGCCCTGGGGCCGCGGAGGTCGATTTCGGGAATCGCCACTGCCCGAGGTCGATTACAGGAATCACCGTCGCCTTGAGTCGATTCTAGGAATCATTGTCGCATTGGGGGCGGTGGGCGTCGATTCCAAGCAGCTCTCCGCCACCTATCGGCCGAGCCCCGTGGCCCACAAGGCGGCAAAGGTGGACAGCAGTGGTGATTTCTATTTTTTTTTTTTTTTTTTTTTTACTTTTATTTTTATTTTTTTTATATATATATATATATATATATATATATATGATTTTTTTTTAATTCTAATTTGAAATTTTTATATATAAAAAAAGAAAAATGAATTTTTTAATTTTTTAATTTAAAAATGTATTTTTCATAGATATATATGTATTTTTTTTATTTAAATTATTATTTAAATTTTCTTTTTAAATTTTAATTTTAATTTTTTTTAATTTAAAGTTTTAATGTTTTAAATTTTTATTTTTATTTTTATTTGCTTTTTAAATTTAAATTTTTTTTTTTTAAATTATTTTTTGTTTTAATATATATTTTATTATTATTTTATTTTAATTTTAGTCAATTTAATATATATATATATATATATATTAGGTCCGATAGACCAAAGATTGGTCTTAGTGGACGTTAACCATCATCATCATCATCATCATCATATTTATTTATTTATTTATTTTATTAAATCATTTTTTTTAATATGTGGTTTTTGTTTTTATTATTTTTTTTTATAACTTTCAAAAAAAAAATTTGTTTTTGTTTTTTTGTTTTGAATTAATTTTTATTTTTTTTCTTTAAATTGTGTTTTTTTTTTTTTCCTTTTTTTTCTTTTGAAATTTTGTGTGTGTGTGTTTTTATATGTTATCTTTAATACCATGCCTAAAAATTGTGGGAATTTTATTTTCATAAAGGTAGTATTTTATCTTAAATGTCATTCTTGTATTTTCAAGAATTTTCAAAGACATGACAATAGATTACCTTTAATACCATGCGTAAAAATTGTTGCAATTTTAAGACTTTTGATATTTTATCTTTAATGTCATGTTTATGTTGAAATTTTAAGCTTTTTTCAGAGTCATGATATTTTATCTTTAATGTCATTATTAAAAAGTGTTGACAACTTACCCTCAAAAGAAAAAGACGTTATTCCAACATTAACACTTTTCGTTTTCAAGGTGTTTTTTGCACACCAAAAATTGGCGGCGTTATTCCAGCAACAACACTTTCGTTTTCAGGTTTCTTTTTGCAGACACAAAAATTGGCGACGCTATTCCAGCATCAACACTTTATGTTTTCAAGTTGTTTTTTGCACACAAAAAATTAGCGATGTTATTCCACCATCAACACTTTTTGTTTCAAGTGTGTTTTTTCAATCCTTTTTTCAAGAAAAATTTTGGTTTTTAGCACAATTTAAAAAAATGTTGAAATTTGACCCTAAAAAAAAACAGTGCATTCTTGAAGACACATTTTTCGTTTTTGGGTTGTTTTTTCATGTTTTGTGAGTTTTTTTGGGCTAGAGTTCTCGTTTTGAGGTAATAGTTCTTGTTTGATCAGTAACTATGTTAAGCGTGGATTAAGCGCTAAACATGCTTAATTAACTTTAATGTGGGTTGTTTAAATTAATGTGGATTAGTTTGGCAGTCCGCCAAAATCAGTGGAACTACCACTTTGGCACCAACTAGCCCGATTTAGTTCTAGCTAACTAAATTTAGGTAGAAAATTATGGAAAATTTGTTGGAGGTCATAAATTTTGGATTTTTCAACCAAATCAGGAGCAGAAAGGGGCTAGATGACCATTTTTGGGCATTTTGCACTGATTGGTGCAAGTTTCATGAGCAGAAAAGCATTGTAAACACATCATTTTGAAAATTTGAGCATAATATAGAGGCCCAAGCCATGGAAGCTGGACCAAGGAGATGTATCCCAGGAGGGGTGAATTCCTTCATCAAATCCCTGTGTTGATGTGTTGTATGGTGATGTACTGTAATTTTATTTGTTGATGTTCAGTCTTTCTTTTATGTTAAATTGTTCATAAAAATAACATGAAAAACACTCATGAGACTCAATAACTTGCACATATAAGACATTGTTTACAAAATTTGAAAGAGGAATTAGCATAGTAGTACAAAAATACCTCCATTCAAATCAGTTATGGCCAATCACAGTTTTCCACGTGGCCCGGGTAGGGGCTGCCACATGGCAGCCCGAGGGCCACCAAAATTGGGTCAAGGTCCGAGTGGAGTGGGCGGGGGTCAAACCTATGACCTCCAAGCATCCAGCACAAATTCGTTGCCACCGCGCCATCATATTATTTCTTAACATGTATTGGGTTCCATATTGTTTCATTGTAATATGGTTTGTGCAATGGGGGTGGGGGCCTGGGTCTAGCCCCAACCCTGGTCACCACCTAGGGGCGGGACCATGGGCGGGAGGCTAGCCTCACACGCCTCCCCCGCCCCCCCCCTCCCCACTAACCATAAATCGTGACATTAAATGCTATGCCATATGTCCACCATGCCGACAGTTAGCCAAACCGCGCAGAGTTTTTATTATAAAAAAAAATTATTAAACCATATACAATATGGTTTGGAATTCGGCATTAAGGCCTTAGCGGAAAAATTAATGCGCTCGCAGATTCACCCGGACTTTGGGCAATCTCGCACTCTATTCGCAGATTTGGGGGCGAAATTGTAGGATGATGCCGGATTTGGTGGAGTTTGTGGTGCGGTTAGTGCCAAAACTTGGGGAAGCCATAACTTACTCAGTTTTTTACCAAATTCGAAGGAGAAAGAGGCTACATAGGCATTTTTGGGCATTCTAGAGCCATTGGAATAGGTTTTAGAGTTGTTTGAACATTGAAAACACGTGTAATCACACTTTTGAGAATAATAGAAGTGGGCCAAGCCATTGGAAGTTGGACCAAGGAGACGTAACCCAGGAGGGGTGAACTCCTTCATAATGTGTTGTTGTATTATTGTTTATGGTGATGTTCATGTGTGTTAGATGTTGTTGTTCATTGTTTTGTTTTATGTTAATTTGCTCAATAAATTCACATAAAAACTCATTGTTAACTTGTAATTTACCTCATAATCCTCAAGCACTTTGCTTATATTATGAATTGGAATTTAGCACAACAAACACTAATTTTCCCATTCAGATCAAAGAATCCCTTGGGTGGGTGATTATATTTTCTAAAGGAAGGTATGTAGTGTTAGTTTTTCATCTCAAACTAGTTTATATGGCTTGAATGGGTTCAGGTCATAGTATTCCATCTCACAAGCACAATACATAGCTAAATCCTCAGCACCAACCTTTAAATGGAAAATCCCTTTAGTATTCCAGGAATAAATTGAACACAAATTGAATTAACAGAGGAGGAGGCATGTCTAGAGAATAATTTCATCCCTAATGATGAAATAGATGTGAATCTTGGGCCATGGATACTACCGATGCAATACTTGCAGTAGAAACACAAAACATTATCATATTGGCAGATAAAGACTATCAAAATACAAGTTTTAATGGAAAAAAACAAGACCTGTCGAGAGATTTTACTCTAGTTGGATGAATTTCATCTTTATATCAAATGGATTGACCATAAGGTTTCATTACTAGCCAAGAGTAATACATGCTTGAAATTTGTAAAACCCAAGGACATTGTGGGCAAGCTCCAACTGTCATAGATACTCCCCCCTTTACTTAATCCTCACAATGCAAAGGTCTCTAGTTTTTTTTCTTGTTTTTTATTGATATAAGAACTATTACTATACCTCTAAGTAGCATTAGATATCTATATAGATTTATTCTCATGCATAGATGTTTTTTGTTATTCTATGGCACCAGTGACATTGTTGGAACAATATGGAGAAAATTTGTACTCTTATGCTACTGGTTTGGATTCCCTAGTGGCAAATGAAAGTTCAAGAAAAAATAAAATCATTTTAAAAATGGAAATGGAGAATATTTGTTGTGAATTACAAGCTATGCAAAGGAACTAAAGGGGAAACCCTTGACTCTCTTCCCTATTACTGTGTTATTAGGGAGGAAAGAGTTGGAATGTAAAAATTATATAAGTTAGAGAATGTTAATGAAAATTGCAAAGGAAAGTAATTCAATATGGAAATTGAACTAATAAATGCATCAAGAGAATGCTTAATAAAGTGCATGCAAATGTGCTAAGACATGTTAGATATTCAATGAGGATTCAAAATTGTTGATGCATGTGTTTTTTATTGCCTTGATAGTTTGATGTAATAGTGAATTTTATATGTGTTTAGGAATGGTCGAAGATGATGATGAAACAGTTTTCTAACAACCTCGTACAGAAGACAATGGAAAATATTTTTTGTCAAAAGGGTGATGAAGGGAACATATAATATTTTGAGGAGTATCAGTCAAGTCAGATAATATAAGAAATAATTAATGCAATTATGTAGGTATGGATTGGTTATACCATAATAGCTAGTGATTTCAAGGAATGGGTAAGCATTCCTTCGGGGTTAATTTGTATCCTTAATGATATGATTTATGATTAAAAGCACAAGTTATTAATAGCCAGCTAGGGTATGATTAAGGTAAAAAAATACCAACCCATAAATAATTAGTAAAAAACTCAGTGATATGTGCATGCATAGAGTTGTAATAATGGACAACCATCAAATGAATGAGTAATGCACTCATGTAATGGATTGTGGATAGAAGTGTCAGAATTGTGTTGGATAAGGTAATGATAGTTTCCTTTCAACATGTGTATATATTTGAAATAATTAAGTTATTAAAGTGTTTAGAAAAAAATTGAGATCATTTCATAATTGTTGCAAATATCATAATGAAAGGATTATATCAGTGTTGTGAACATCTCGATAACATCCCGATTTTATCTCGAAATCACGATTTTTTGGCTTAGCCGATGTTTGCCGATTTTTAAAGAAATTTTTATGGTATCTTAATTGTGTCGATGTTTGCCGATGTTTGCCGATTTTTACCAATATTTTCTTGACTTTTACTATTTTTTGGTTTTCCGGACCCTTGCCAATTTTATCCCGATGTCGATGTTCGCAACATTGGATTATATGCATATATGCTAACCTTGTTTGGCTAATTGAAAGTGAAAAATGAAATGGAATGACCTTGGATATGGAAATGAGTGTAAGTCCATAATCAAGACTGGGTACCAACCTCATACATGAGCCAAACATCATCAGAAATATCTCATGCTTATGAAATCTTATTCAATACAAAATATTTATGATCAAAAACATTACAATGATATCTCACAGAGATTGTATGCATATTATATAGGTGAGATGAAATATATATCCAAGAAGGATAAGTGATCATTTCTAAGATGGAAAGCCTTGAAACAAGGCCACTTTAGTGACATTGGAAACCTATGAGATGCCTTGATCACCATGAGTCATGTATATGAAATATGGTGTGTTATGTTAGAGCAAGCTAGAGGGATGCCTTAGTTATAAAAAATTTTAAGTATATTTAACCTTCCTATGCAAGAAATCATTGTCAAGAAGTATTGTCGAGAAACTATCTAGTAAAGAAAGGGATGCTTGAGCATAATGGGTGAGTGAATGCAAGGAAGAAGAGATTTGAATAAATCCATTGTGGAATAATTCGTGCCACATGCTCATTGGGATCATGAAAGAATTGGGTGTGTCTAGGCAAACAATGAGATAAACCTATGGAATCCCTGCGAAGTAAAGGAAAACCATACATATAAGTATTGAATTGAAATTTTATATTTTGAAATGCATGATTACGAGAATGCATTGAGAATTGAATGGTTATATAATTTGCATTTAATAAATGCATGATAGAGTGAAAAAGGATGCAAATAGAACTAATCCATGTATGAAGCCATATTGATGATAGATATGGAAAGGTTGTAGTGCTACACAAGTTTCCATGGTATCCCTACGTTTTTGGACTCTATACTATAGCCTTATCACCAACATTGAAGAGCACTTGTAAGGACGAGACACCTGAGAAGGGATAGGTGCTTAGGATTAAAGTGTCCAAAGGGTTGATCATGTGTGAAGGAGATGCTTGGATGATGTGTCGAGGCATTGGTTTGACCTTCCAAAATCATCATGGTGGAATGCATGGCATGGGATAAGGAATTTTTAAAACCAATGTAGGGAAGAATTGTGTGCCTGAGGCCATAAGCAAGGACATAGTGGTTTCAAATATAAAACTTATGATTTTATTATGTGATGATGAGTGTTGATAATGCATAAGTGATTGAATGATGGATTTCATTTTGTCATTGTGAATGATAGTGGAAAGTGATGGATTGATGTGTGTGGATGTGTAAGTTGTTAAATATGTTGTAGTGAAGAAATTTATGCTTAAATACTAATGATTGTTTGGTTGATTGCACAATAATATTTTATTGCAAATGAACTGGTATTGTATATGGAAAGCAAGTAAGACCATAAGAAAGAGTGACACCTAATTAAAATAGATAAAAAATGTTATAAAGGAGGGACCACATGATAAGAAAAGTAATTCCCTTAAGAAAACAGATCAGAACATATCATATATATGATGAAATTTGAAAAGATTTCTGATTGAAATTTTTAAGATAACATCTCATGGTAGTTATATGTACATGATAAAAATGTATGATGAATTTTTATAGAGGGGATAGGTGATGGTTTCTAAACTAGAAAGTGTGGAAAAGAGATTACTATTAGGACAAGAGAACCATATGATATGTCATAAAAATTGTTGTGATGAGAACTATGTGATATGGAGAAATCAAGGCACTCTGTGGATGTAAGACTCCACAAGTCTCTATACTCTTCTTTTGAAATGAAGCTTTGGAAAATGATGGATCCCCGAGGAACTCTTTAGCAGAGAAGGGGATGCCTAAGCCTATATGGCAAGTGATTGCAAGGAAGAAGAGACTTGAGTAAATAACAAGCTAGTCGAGATCATGAGCATATTGGGCAGGTCAAGGAAAAAATAGTGAGTTGATTCTATCCATGATAGCCATATGAATGTGAATCCAAAATAATATATATATGTATTATGTTTGAATAAATATTGTATTCTAAGTAACGAAATTCAAGGAAATACTTATGTATGGGAAAAGGTTTTAATATGCCTATTTAAATAACTATTTCATAAAATGTCAAAGGTATGGAGGTGGCCACATAATGAATATAATGACAAAAGAATAATACCTGAAGAGTACAACATTGTATGCATAACTGAAGAAGCAGTGGGAAATGTTGCTACAGTTTTAAAAAACACTTAAGATAGTGTTGATGCAATCAAAAGAACACCTAGAGTTGGTGTGAACATTAAGGACAATGTTCCTTTAATAGGGATGGGATTGTAACATCCCTATCTTGACCCCCAAGTTAATTTGTAATTAATTGTAATTAATTATGTTGATGGCATTGTATTTCTTGTGTCAGCGTGGATGTGTTTCACAAAAATAAACTATATGAATCCAAAAATAATGTATATGCAATTTAAATGCTTGATTCATGAATATGCTAACACAATCAACCAGAAACATATGAGCACTAATATGATCTATGATATCATAAGTGTAAAAGTAGTAAGGGCATTACGGGGAATTTACTTTCCAAATCCTTTCCATGAAATTCAAATTTAAATATGAACATTTTCCATCTTACCCAAGAACCAATTGATCATGAATGATTAGGCAGTTGGAATAGTCACCCTCATAAATATAGAATTTGGGGTGGAAGCCGCAATAGTGCTTCATAATTTAGTGAAAGGAATAAAATAAGTATATTCCTTGGATTTTAAAATTGACCAACAAATTGCTTGGGAGACTAAGGTAAATTTGGCATTGTACAGCATTAGAATACATTAAACATGGAAAATTATAGAAGGGGGAAAAGACCCGCGAAAGGAAAAAGGCTCTAAGACATTCATTGAAAATAGAAAATTCAACCATTCACACAAAGAGAGAGACACACATGGAAAGGAGAGACACACAGATTCCTAAGTAGTGAAATTCGCAAGTAGAATGTTTCCAATCCAAAGTGGAATGATGGTTGAAGCATTATGGGTGATTAAATTGTGTTTTGGGTGCCAAAATATTACCAAAAAGGTGCCAAACACATATTGGAATGATTTTGGTGTTTTTTGGGCTCCCTAAAAATGAAATTTTACTTTTCAAACACTTTTAGAAGAGCTTTGGACTCTAGCTCGGTAGAGTGGGTTATGATTTTTTATGTGCTCAATGAGTATGATAAACAAGAGGTGAGAAAATCAATTTGGGACTATGGATCACTAAAGGGATTTCATTATTTTCTATTCTACCCAATATAAAAGGAACCCCCCTCAAATTTATAACCAATTATCTAGGATTACAACATGTCAATCCCCCCACTTCTGTCACTTAGGTGCATGTATAGACCTTACATCAATGGACTATAGAATCAAAGGTATGTGCATGTCTTACACTGATATTCTCATTTATAAGTGATTATGTTGTTTTCCATTTTTCCGACAAAATCATTCTCCATTATGTTCCATGTGATGGCCTCCATGTGCTTCCACCAACTCAATCTCGATCCTCGTGATGCCTTTCCAGCATATTTCTGATGCAGGAGCATCGGGCCACCCTTAATCAAAATTGAAATTCAATGTTGCAGAAGGAGAGACATGGAAAACCATTTGAAAAGGGGACTAATTTCCATGAAATTTGGCTAAAATTATAAAATTGTTTCCTCACAGGTGCAATAGATGCATCTAGAAGATATGATTTGTTTTAAAAATCTACCATGTAATTAAAATAGAGTGATTCTAGGGATTAGTTAAGTGATTTGTGGGAGGAAATCGTGGATCCTAGATGATCCACTCTTTGTAATCACTTTTAAATACGAATTCTGTGTCGTATGAGAGAGCAGCTCAATGTAAACTCAGGGCGAATTTGTGATTCAGGCCCATAGTGGCCTTAGCTTGTAATTCGAGCTCGAGACAATAATGGAATTAGTGTGTTTTTATGTATCCAGGAATAATCTAGATCTTGTGGTATCTACGTGTGTTATTGAAATTTTATTTCTAACTGTGTATATGTATTTTTTTCATTTATGTTAATTGATAGGTTATATGAATATGAATGGTGAACAAAGCTCCTATGAACTTCGTTGTAAATCAAAGTATGGCAGAACATGAGTTTATTGAAGATGTGATTCCATTGATAGACAGTGTCAGCGCTACCCAGTGGGATTGAGATCGTGTTGCAAGAACACAGTGGAAGTTGGATGGACGAGATCTTATCGCATATCTGAAGTAGGAGAACAGACGATCCAGATTACATCGCATTCGGTCATAAGATTGTTAGCGCACATCGCTATCAGCGGTTTTTATATTTAAATGTTAATTCATCGCAAGTTAATTGTTGTAAGTTGTGATGCGATAAGAAGTTGGGTTTGCGATGCGATGAGATCGCATATCGCATATGATAAGAGGAACCTTGTTATTTCTATGAGCTAAAATATGCGACATGCAATAAGGTTTTCATTGCGATTTGCGAAATCGCAAAATCACAAACATTGTGATATGGTTAAAATTGTGATATTGCAATGGACCAATTTGCGATGAGTTAAAATGTGCGATGTGTGATGAGGCTAAATTTTAAATCTGCGATATTGCGACATTGTCTTGGTTCTAAGGATTGCGATCTGTCGTGCGTTGTGGAAACTTTTGTGGGCCATAACCCAAATGTCCGCGAATTGTGAAAAATATGTAGCCTTGCTGCATCAAGTGGTATCAGAGCTAGTTAAATCTCTTTTGAAGGTAGCAGCAGAGGAAGGTGAGAATATTTGTAGTAGCCTAGAGTAAGGAGTGTTCATACGGTTCCAGAGGAGAGAACCAAAGAGATGACGAAAGACTTGTCAAAGTAACGCAACGAAAAAACAATAAACACACACAGCAATCAAATAATGAAGACAGCGATTAACATGGTTCACCCAACCAATCTGGGCTACGTCCACCAAATAGAGGCATCGGCTATCTCATTCATCAACAGGAGAATACAACAGCAGAATTACTCATCTGCACTTCCTCTTCACACACCTCACATCTCATATGTTTTGCCTATACAGGCTTACAATTTATAGAAGAGAGAAGAAACTGAATAATTAATTCTATCACACCAAACTAGGATAGAATATCTCCTCATGCTAATTTAATGCCATCAGTTTTGCAACAAAAAACTATTGTTGGCATATCCAAGAGATTTTAGCCAGCAAAATCTCAACAATCTCCACCTTGACAACAATTAGCCTGATACCTCGTTCCTTTATTATTTTTCTTTTCTTTTCTGGCCAGAAGCCAAACATATGTTGCTTCTGTCATGGTTCGTGAACATGTCTGCCTGGGTTTTCCTTTGTATGCACTTTTAAGAGGGCTCCCTGTGGCGTACGGGAGGTTGTAGTAACAAAATGGTACACTTAACGGGTATATGCTTTGATTTACTATGATAGGCAGGATATTTAGCCAAATGAATTGCACTTTGAATATCACAAAATAACTTTATGTTGTCTTGCAGCCTACGAAACTCACCAAACAAACCTTTCAACCAAACCGCTTCTTTGCAAGTATGTGAAGCAGCTATGTATTCTGCTTCTGTAGTGGATAAAGCAACAATGTTTTGTAGCTTTGACATCTAGCTAATAGCTCCACCTACAAGAGTAAAGACATATCCTGAAGTTGACCTTCTCTTATCCAAATCACCTGCAAAATCGGAATCAACATATCCACAAGCAAATTCACTACTTCTTTTATAAGTGATACAATAATCACTTGTGCCTCTCAGATACCGAAGCACCCATTTCACTGCTGACCAGTGTTCTTTCCCTGGATTTGCCATATACCTGCTGAAAACCCCAACTACATGTGAAATATCTGGTTGTGTACAAACCATCGCATACATCAAATTTCCTACTTCATTGGCATAAGGTATTCGAGACATATCCTTTCAACGCATTCAATTCACAGCACCGATACCTGTCTCCAGCAACGGAAAATCGCTCGATGGCTCAACGGTTCAACGACTCAACCTCCACAACGTTGCTCCAGCTCATGGCTTAATGCTTCGCTGGCTTCTGCTTCTCAGACGCAGGTCAACGGCAAATCAACCTCCAACACGAGAGCAGTTTGCATGGTTACTTCAGAAAACATGTGTAACTTCAAAACTATTCTCAGTCCTCAGCACTTAATGAACAGGCAGCAGCTCTCGGATTATATGAAGCAGCATAAAAAAAATTGACAGGTTCTTCAACAGAGCTTTCGCTCAAACGAAATCACCAGCTCAATTATGCGCACATAAAACCTTTGATAACTAGTGTATACAACTTACTGCTCTGATACCAATTGTCAAAGTAACGCAACGGAAAAACAATAAACACACACAGCAATAAAATAATGAAGACAGCGATTAACATGGTTCACCCAACCAATCTGGGCTACGTCCACCAAACAGAGGCATCGGCTATCTCATTCATCAACAGGAGAATACAACAGCATAATTACTCATCTGCACTTCCTCTTCACACACCTCACATCTCATATGTTTTTCCTATACAGGCTTACAATTTATAGAAGAAAGAATAAATTGAATAATTAATTCTATCACACCAAACTAGGATAGAATATCTCCTCATGCTGATTTAATGCTATCAGTTTTGCAACAAAAAACTATTGCTGGCATATCCAAGAGATTTTAGCCAGAAAAATCTCAACAAGACTGAGCTCAGAGGAGAGAAGCTTAGTGAGGTATCGTGTAGCAAGGAGGAGGCTTGCTACTGCAGAGGTTTTGTTGCAACTCACGAGTGTTGTTATGGAAAGATCACGAAGGCAATTCCAAATAAAGTGTAGGTAGAATTTCTAAGAGAAATAAAAGGATACCAAGAAGAGGACTTGGTACTGATAGCAAGTAGCAAACTTGTTACAGAGGTAAAGAAGATATATGACCAAGAGGTCATAAAATTTTTGTACCTTCGGAGTCTGATGCAGGAGCATCGGACCACCCTTAATCAAAATTGAAATTCAGTGTTGCTGAAGGAGAGACGTGGACAACCATTTGAAAAGGGGACTAATTTCCATGAAATTTGGCTAAAATGATAAAAAAAAATTCCTCACTGGTGAAATCGATGCATCTAGAAGATATGATTTGTTTTAAAAATCTTCCATGTAATTAAAATAGAGTGATTCTAGGGATTATTTAAGTGATTTGTGGGAGGAAATCGTGGATCCTAGATGATCCACTCTTTGTAATCTATTTTAAATACGAAGTCTGTGTTGTATGAGAGAGCAACACAATGTAACCTTGAGGTGAATTTCTGATTCAGGCCCATAGTGGCCTTAGCCTGTAATTTCAGCTCGAGACAATAATGGAATTCGTGTGTTTTTATGTATCCAGGAATAATATGGATCTTGTGGTATCTGTGTGTGTGTTATTGAAATTCGATTTCTCACTGTGTATACGTATTCTTTTCATTTATGTTAATTGATAGGTTATATGAATATGAATGGTGAACAAAGTTCCTATGAACTTTGTTGTAAATCAAAGTATGGCAGAACATGAGTTTATTGAAGACATGATTCCATCGATAGATAGTGTCAGCGCTACCCAATGGGATTGAGATTGTGTTGTATGAACACAGTGGAAGTTGGATGGATGAGATCTTATCGCAGATCTAAAGTAGGAGAATGGACAATCCAGATTACATCGCATTCGATCATAAGATTGTTAGTGCACATCGCTATCGGCGATTTTTATATTTATATGTTAAGTCATCGCAAGTTAATTGTTGTAAGTTGCAATGTGATAAGAAGTGGGGTTTGTGATTGGATGTGATCACATATCGCATATGATAATAGGAACCTTTTTATTGTTATGAGCTAAAATTTGCGACATACGATAAGGTATTCACTCTGATCTGTGAAATTGCAAAATCGCAAACATTGCGATATGGTTAAAACTGCGATATTGCGATGGGCAGATTTGTGATGAGTTAAAATGTGTGATGTGAGATGAGGCTAAAGTTTAAATCTGCAATATTGCGACATTGTCTTGGTTCTGAGTATTGTGATCCATCGTGTGTTGTAGAAAATTTTGTGGGCCATAACCCACAGGTCCGTGAATTGTGAAAAATATGCAGCCTTGCTGCATCAATTTCCCACTAGCTACCATGGATTCACAATTTATTTTGTATTTATTTCATGAAAAAGGGAAAGCTATAAAGTGCTCTAGTTTCCTCATGCATGAATTCTTCATGTTTTTTGAAGCGAACAAGCATGACCAAAGTATGAGCCCTTCCAAACCTTTCAACCTCTATGTTGCATTTTCCATTTGTATTGAAATTTGTAAGTGCGCCATTGATGCATTCGTAAACATCAAAACAAAACACATAACACACCTCCACTCATTGGTTAAATCCACACACATAATTCTTTTCACATCAACAAAATCCACAATTGACCTAATGGAAATACCTAGCCCCATGTTTTACAATACATGACCCACCAAATGAAACAAGTTGCACCCATCCACCTTAGGATTCAGTCCTTTACTTAACTATTCTCGTGTTATCACCACCATTCTTAAATGGCACCCTCTACCTTACCTTCAACAAAAACTTCAACCCATATTATCTCTCACATCGAGCACACATCCAACTTTCCATGAAAAAAATTGGAATAGAAGCAAGCACGAGCACAAGAAAATCCTTTTCCTTCCCAATAAAAACACCACATTATCAAATCCCACACAAAATTACTTTTTGAATACCACAGTGATCCACCACTATCTACTTGCTTCCATTAATACTTGATGGCATTGACAAACTCATTGATCCCACCAAAACTTCATCATGGTTTCAATCAAGTGCCCTTTTGTCCATCCACAATCATCAACACCCAACTTCTCTTTGAATCCCTAAGTGCTCAAGCCTCCAAGAAATGGGTATAGAGATCAAACTTGAATATATTGCATTATGTTATAATGAATTTCTTCAAGTCATCAAGAATTGCATATTATCCATGATTCCCAATATAATAGACCATTATTGTGACACCATATTAGATTTACATAAATAAATTCAAAGCAAAACACAAGAACAATCATAGGATGAACATTGTTTATGTACCTTGAAAGACCTTTACCTGAAAAACCAACCTTGAAAGATATTGTTTATTTTCCTTGGTCAATCCAGCAACAACAAGCCATTTTATCAAATTAGGGATATTAACTCCACGGATGACTTCTATTAATGTGCAATCGAATTTATACCACTAAGTGACTCTTCATTTCATTATCCATGCCTTTATTCATCTTCAAATTATTCTACTTATTTATAATTTTATTTACAAGGACAAAAATCCAAAAGGATTATGTCCAACATTCCCTCCCTTAATCTGAAGGGGTGTTTGTGATCCCAAGCATCATTTTTCATTTTTCAAATTTTTCTCTTCCAAATACTTTATTGAAAATGTTTGCAATTTGTTCAATTGAGGAACAATGTCTTAAATGAGTAATTTTGGCCTCTACCTATTATCAAATAAAATGATACTTTTTGCTGATGTATTTGGTTTGATCATGGAATTTGGCATTTTTAGTCAACTTGAATGCAGAAATATTATCAACCAGAAGGGGAGAATAATTCTCTATGGTTTCTCCTGCAAATATTCAAGTATTTTCCTGAGCCACGCAATCTCCTTTGATGCCTCTGTAGTTGCCACATATTCTGCTTCTATTGTGGAATATGTTGGAACTTATTGTTTGTGTGACCTCCAGGAGACAACTATGATCAACGACTTATGAGATACCCTAAATTCAACAATCCATTTTCTTTTTCCTTGTCAAATTTTGAATCAAAATATCCAATCAAGCTAAAATCATCCACTTGTGAATATTTGAGTCTAAATTATTGAGTTCCTTTTAAGTGTTTTAGAATTTTTTTTCTATAAACCAATGTCCTTCACAAGGTTTTTACATAAACCCAGAAAAAATCCCAACAACAAATGAAATGTCTAGTATGGTGGTAGTAAGGTAGATAAGACTTCCCACGAGTTGTCTATACTTGGTTGCATCCTCAAATTCATTCCCTTATTTTGATGTGAGCTTCAAATTCTATTCCATAAAATTAGATAGAGGGTTTATTTCAACCATGTCAAACCTATTCAATAATTTTTCAATATACTTATTTGGGAGATAAATATGTACTTTTCATGTTGAGTCAATTAATGCCCAAGTAGTGGTGAAGATGTCCCAAATATGTCATCTCAAAAACCTTCTTCAACTCTGAAATATGGTTTTAATTGTTCCCTATTATCAATAGATCAACTACATATAAATTACAAAATATAAAACAAGTTTTCCAACTTTATTGACAAACAGAGTTGCATCATCAAAATTAAGGTATTTGAAATTCAATTTCAGAAAATCCTCAGTTAAATTTTCATACTAGTCTCGCAGTGCTTGTTTTAATCCATATAAGTATTTGATGGGTTTATATACTTTTTTTTCTTGTCCCTTCACACAAAACCTTCTAGTTGATACATGAAGACGTTCTCTTTCAAGTCTCCATTCAAGAAAGCAGTCATCACAACCATTTGATAAATTGTCAATCCATTGTTATTTTCCATGGAAAAGAGAGTCTAAATGGTGGCCCATTTTCTTGCGGAGGAAAAAGTATCCTCATAATAAATACCTTCCTTCTATGAAAATCATTTTTCCATGAGCCTTGATTTGTGCTTGTCAAGTGATCCACCTATTCCTTCCTTATTTATACTTTACCATCAAAGATATGAATAGAGTGGCCTTACTAGCGAATTTGCACAAGTGAAAACATATTTCTTCATAGCTCTAGAAGGTAGAGTACATGATGTAGAATAAAATCAAGAAATCTAAATAGTTTAATCCTGATGATACCAAGCCTTAAGGGTTTGAGACTTGATTTATCTGCAAAGTATATTATTCTATCTACAATGTCACTGAAGTCTTCCAAAAATTATCTTTGGAATGTCATGTGGCATGCTTCACGTACATCAAACAATCATGCATCTTCCAAGACAAGAATCAAATGAAGCATGAAACAAATCTTCACTTACTTCAATATTTGCAGTGGGAAAAAATATAATGAGTGAATTCAGGCGCTTTACCTGTTTGATGGATTTGGTTTTGTATCGTTGTCTCCTTCCTAATTGTGTTTGTCTTTGATCTTCTCCCAGGGAATTCTGCACGTTGATACATCATGTCCATATTTGTTGCAATGAATGTAATGAAGATCAGATCTTTTTCCTTGATGGTTTTTACGCCCATCCCGCGCGCGCCCCCCCCCCCCACCTCTGAAATTATTTCTTCTACATACTCTTTCGCTACCACTTCCTCTACGGGAATCATGTGATTGATTCTTCCCTTTATGAGAAAAGCACACTATTTCTTCTGGGGGCTAAGTTGGTGCCTTCCTCTTCCCAAAATATTTCTCTCATTTTGTGACTTTCTCCACTAAAGAGTTAAATGTAATGGAATTTAGTTGGTCACTAGCTTGCAAGGTGATGAGGAGCATCTTACCTCCAAGTTAAAATACATTTTGACTAGACATAGGGGTCTTTCATTTTCAAGGGAGTTGGTTCCTAATTGACTGTAATTGATATTTTCTATGTTTCTAAGATAAATTGTGAATATTGTAATTATATCTACTTCTAAGAAGAGATATCGGGAGTGTTGTGTGAGTTAGAGAGAATTTATAATTAGTTAGATCTCTTAGATAATAGGTGGATCTAGAGGATCCTAGAATAGAGGTTCGTTGAGGATTTTATGGATCTAAAATAATTGTAGTTCAAAATCCTTCTTATTATAATTATTTAAGATAAATACAAATCTATGTAGAAGAAGGAGGAGTAAGAGGAGATTCGAGAGGATTGGCAGAGCCAAGGCCAAGTGTGGCCATAAGGAAAGAGGGAAAATTGTATTGTAAATCAAGTTGGAAGGATAAATGACCTCATATGTAATGATTATGTACAAATCATGTGAGTATTAATGAAATTAGTCACTCTGTTCGAGTGTGAAAATATTGTGTGAATCCTTAATCTCTGTGTAGAATTGAAACCTTGTATAAGATATTCTTTCGAGTGTAATTTGGTGTGTTGCGGGTGTAATTCAAGATCAGGAGGGATTACACTCAGATTAAGTGCCATAGGAAGTATGCAAAGGTTGCAGAACTGACGTTTAAATCCCAGGAGGTAGATCATCTAAGAACGCAATTTAAATATAAAGGAATCAATTTTAGAAAGGAAGCGTAAGTCCTTTAGAGTAGGGTCGAGAGTCCCTTTATAGTGGAGGAAGTTATCATGTGATCGTTGATAAACATAACTGCATCAACGATCTAATTCGATCGGTTTTCATAGTAATCAGAGTAAGCGTAGCATCCAAGAAAGATATTTATAGTGGACAGAAGAAGAATGAGTGCAAGAACATTGTAAGAAAAAGGGACAAAAGAAGAAATAAGCAAGACTTAGATTTATTTAAACCTATTGGATTCGTCGAATGATCGAGTCCATAGTGAAAAAAAGAGAGTTTGAAAACTGAAAGAAATATTCTTGTCTTCCAGAGTTTGTTACTCGAAAGGGTGAAATGAGGAACAAATAAGGGAGCGTTCTAGTTGATGAGGACAGGGCTAAAATGGAGGTTGGTCAACGTGTAAATTGTCGGGGTGACACAGATCATATTCACTGGAGAGAGAGAGATTGACAGGAGGGCCACCAAGGAGTGTTGACTCCACACAGAAGTAAGAAGAGTGTGCATGTTTTAATCAAGGTTTAGGTCCATTGTTAAAGTTAGTAAACAGTGCAGCAGTTGACAGAAATGATTTTTGTCTTTCGGAATCTGTCACACGGGAGTTATCAAAGTGTGTAGTCAAGGGAACGGTTAGGATGACTACATTCAGGTAGAGGTGGAAGTCAACTAATGATAAAAAAAACTTAGGATAATGTGTTATTAAAAGTATTGGGCCCATAACTTAGTGCATGTTGTAGGTTGAAGTTCACGTCGTAGTGACGTGTCTCGGAAGGATTTCCATAGAAGTTTTAAAAGCGGAAATAGATGGAAGCGTCAGGATGACAAAGAATCGGGCTTATGTGTAGCAGTGGCAACGTTGAGCTGGTGTATTGGTCGATGAGACCAATAGAGAAAGTGACATGTCCCAGGCAGATGAAGAATGACACACCAAGAGAGAAGGGGAAAGGACTAAGTCATGAGGCTAGTCACACTAAGTGAAGTGAGAGGTAAAGTTTAAGCATAAGGAGCTAGAGGGTAAGCGCACATAGTTAAAAGGTAAGGGTTACATCCCTACGTTTGTGTATTGGAAAGAGCTTGGCTCTGGTGGATATCATTCAAAAAGGGGCTTAATCCTTTCCCTCGCTTATATGTTGTATAAAAGGTCACTTGCCTCTGTATTATAGAGAGACTTGAATCCGGTGGTTTTCGAAAGAGTTTGGTATATGCCCTTATGGTTCCTCTCACTTAATTATTAAATATGCAGGTTTTAGCATAAAAGGGGATTTATTTCCTGGGTTGAAATTGTATGGAAGCACCTATGAGATTCAAAATTTTGGGATGTTGATCAAATCCTAGCTTAGCCTGCATCAAAAGTGGTATCAGATCAGGTTTTAAACTTACTTATTTGAATGATTAAAGAAATAGTGGAAGTACTGGAGGAAAATAAACAAAGGAAATAACAACAAAGGAGTTGTAGAGCAAGACATTTGTAATATCCCAAAAGGGAGAATGCAGTAATACAAAAACACAATAGATGAACAGCAGCAAAGTAAACAATTAATTTAAAGACAACATTAGAATGTACAGAGAGGTTGAGCCATTTTATTATATAGGAGGTGGATAAACAGTACAACAGTGCTCAAAATATGAGACACTCAAGCCAAAGGGATGGCCTAGAATGACTTTGAAATGATCCCACAAGAGGGACTGCATAACTCCTGGACTGCTAGAAGGAAAATTGTGTTTTCAGAGAGGCAAGCTCAATAGCCATGTGCGAGATATGTCAAATCAGCTCTGGAATGATGGAAACAATGAATACAAAGTGAGGAGATGGTCTCTCATAGGATTTCCAGCTAAAATGCGGAAAAATTCCTTCCTCCCTCAGATCTACAAGACTGAACTTCACAATCCTTGAGGGGATTGCTACTGCATGGAGGTAAAATACAATGGCCTGAATGCTGGATATAGATCTGTTGCTCCTGAAAGGATGAAGATGAAGCATAAGGTGAAAGGATGAATCCTCCACCGGTTTCCGAGCTAAAAGGCTAGAAACAACCTCCTGAAGATGGAAACAATGTCTGATGAGGAATAAATCCCAATAGAAACCTTCCTAGAGTAGGCACTTGAAGTCCCCCGTGGGTAAGGGTGGGATTTCTGCTCGGAAACACCCTGTGCTAAACAGCACTACAGACTTAGCTAAACAGCATAAGCATGCATAGAAATGTCACATGACAAATCTAGATATAAACAGATCAAAAATAATAATCTAAAGTTTTCCTTCTATTGTGCCTTCATCTTCATTATATAGATTATGAGCCTTCCATATCCCTGGCCCACCTCATAACTGTGTTGCACATGTGGCCACTAGCCTCCATGAAGACTGTGTTGTCTCTCCATGATCTCCATCATGTCTGCATTTAATTCCCACTCATTCCACCATGTGTGCATTAGATGCACCACTTCCTCCACTATCTCATCATAAGTACTTTATGATCTTACTTTGAATGTACTATGATCTCAGTTGACCTCCTCCAAGATCCTCATGATTTTTCATTAAATATCCATGATCTCCACTCTTCATTTAACAAGTTTCTCCACTACTCCATAATGTAGATCTAGCTCAAAAATATCCACATACACACATCAAAAGTGGATTTTATTCATCTTTGGGGTTTGTGGGTCCCTCCACCCTCTTATTTACTTAATTAATTAGGAAAATTAAGAACTCTAATATTCCAATTATCTTATGGAAAATTGGGAATATTACATTCCTCCCAGCCAAAATGTTGCTTGTCCTCAAGCAACTGCAAAAGTGGATGCTACAGCAAACATCCTCCCTCCAAATGGCATCCTCATATGGAAGGCTTTCCCATCTGTCACAATGTGTCATGCATGTCCAGCTCCAAAGCTACCTCTCTAGAATTTCTAGAATGGCCTCCAACTGAAAATTTAAATACCCTTCCTCATCAATGAATCTCCAAGTGGCAACCATATGATGTCCAAATATCTCCTCTATACATGAGATACATGAAATGAAGTGGTTTCTTCCCAAAGTGGAAAGTCCTAAGTCATGAACTGTCTCTCCAACCCATGATACATAGAGTAGATTGTATCTATCAATGCTCTCATCATTAGCCCTGTTGGCTATGTAGGATCCAAACATAACATCAACATAGTGAAAAACAAGAAGTATAGATATATCGATAAACATGAACAATGTCAAACCATATTCTCCCAATAACCACCACCGCAGCAAAGCCTTCTGCTGCCATGCTAGATCATCATGAAAACAAGTAAGAGAGCCATACTCTCTCAATAGAAGCCACCGCAACAATGCTTATTGCTTCCATGCCGAATAAGTAGCAATATAAATATGAGAGTCATACTCTCTCAAAAGAATCCACCGCAGTAATGCCTCTTGCTGCCACACCATATCATCATTGTACCAAGTGTAGTGGCCATATTCTCTCAAGAGAAGCCACCGCAGCAATGCCTCTTGCTGCCCCATCACATCATCATTATACCAAGTACAATGACCATAATCACTCAACAAAATCCAACGCAATAAGGCCTCCTGTTTCCATCCTCTATCATCATCATGTAATGTATGGGAAGAAATCAGCCTATACTCTCCCAAGAGTAACCAAAGCAACAAATATTCTTGTTGCCTCCTTACATCAAAATGATGCAAGTCATGGAGTAACAACATACTAATGGACAAGTGTAGTGTCTCATCATAACAATATAAATAAGCTCCATTATGCCACATCATGTGAGAGTTATGCAATGTCCCAAACCCAAGTACATACATGAACATGAGATACATCCCAAACAGAAATACATGTAAAGACATGAACATATCCCAAACAAGAGAAAATACATGGACATAAGATACATCATGAGGTGTCCAAACTCTCTCATCAACAACCAGCGTAGCCATGCCTCCTATTGTTTCATGTCATCAGTGATATATCTGGCATGGATCCTGGAAATGTGAGATGTTGGGTAGTATCCATACTCACCCAAAAGAAACTAGTGCAGCCATGCTTCTTGTTGCCCAGTATCATAGATCCATAGGAAGGTAGGCAGCCTCCTACTCCTCATTTGGATCCATTAATCCCAATGTGGATGATGAATCATGCCAAGCTCAATCTTGGTATCCTCCCAATCTGGAATACCAACATCCTTGTTGCCCAGTATCATAGATCTATAGGAAGGTAGGCAACCTCCTACTCCTCATTCGGATCCATTCATCCCAATGTGGATGATGAATCATGCCAAGATCAATCTTGGTATCCTCCCAATCTGGAATACCAGCATCCTCCATCTGAATAGATTTTCACTCCATGAAATTTTGAAGTGCACCTCCATTGAGGTCTCTCCATGAGATCCTCTCATCAAACGCCCATTGGAACCCATAAGGCTCCATACATGTTGTAGGTAGAGATCCCTCTTTGAGTTGTGATATGCTCATCAAAGAAACTTCATCTTGACATTGGAAAGTGCTCTCCATCACAAGATGTCTACCCTCTATCATTTTCCCCTCCAGTGCTTCATGAGCGAAGCTACCTTCAGAAAGCTCCAAGAATAATGGGGCCCTCTTCTCATCACTACTGCTAAGTGACAGCATTGTAGATCTGCATGGTGATACATGTGTTGTCTCATGGATACATACAATACTAAACTCATAGTTTGGCACTATACTAAATAGGACTGTGCTCCTCCCATCTTCTGCAAATCCACACTTCAACACAAAGTGTTGGGTGTAGCTCAACCATGAAAAACTGGGATAGCAATACATCTTCTCCTTGATCAAATCAACGGTCCTCTGTACAGTGATAATTTGCTGCTCCAAATCAACAAGGTGTTCTAATCCTTGGTTATGCACTTGCCCTGATGGCATGGTCTCACATATCTCAATATGAGGTATTGAAATAATATGAGAAGAAATTATGTGAAAACCTGGGATAAGTTGAGTCTCTGGAACATCTTGCACATCCACAAGAGTTCCTCTAACCGGTGCAATAGTATCTCCAACTGCTGGTAATGATGATGGTTGCTCTTCTACAACTGTACCAGTGTTGGTATCTGCCTCCTCCTCATGCATCTCATGAATCATGCATGGGGCTCCAAATGTCAAGAACTCAAGACCATCTTGCAAAGATGCAAGTGATTCTGCTCCTAATGTAAGTTCATTTGTAGCTGGTGGTGGTGGTAGAGGCTCCTCCTCCTGAGTGATAATGAGGACATATTCCTTGGAATCTTCATGTACTATCTCCTAAATGATAGGAGATGTCACTATGAAAGATGTCTCTAATTTCTTTCCACCATACCTCTTCTTCATTCTTTGAATAAAGTCTGTATAAACAGACACTCTCATGTGTGACAAGTGACTAAACCACCAATCGCTTGCTTCACCTTCTAGGTGCAGTGCTGCAAACTCCACAGCCTCTCTTTCTCATATAGGATATTCAGAAATAAGGTAGCTAATTCTCCCCTCCAATCCCTCAATGTGCTTGTGGAAGATCCATAAAATGTAGGCAAGAAGAATCTATGCCTCTTTCTTCTATTGCTGCTTCTGGATCTTCTTTCTTTTTTGAAGTGCAACAATTGTTGGAGAGAGAGATTCTCCTTCAAAGCTCTAGGTTGTGCTTTGTATTCAGACAGATATTTACTTAGGGTCTCATGCCCCAAGTCTCCTTCATATTCAAACCAATCCTCTTTCTTCTCAAAGAAAGTGGATCTAGTGGAATAATATGAAGCTCTTTGCTTCTTCGGTTGCTTCTCATGCTGATAGGAAGCATTGGGACCTTCCTCATCCAATATTCTTCTTGGATCCTTCGTTTTCCTTTCTCTATTCATTTTATTGACCTCCTTGGAGAGATCTTGCAAAGATCTAAAGAGAAGAGTGGAAAATCTGCAATCCTCCTTCATGATAGATCTCTAGTATCTGCTTCTTCTTTTGATGCAAAATATGAAGTGTCCACAAGCTGAGCCAAAAATCATGCTCTGAATCTAAATACAACATCAGAATGTACAGAGAGGTTGAGCCATTTTATTATATAGGAGTTGGATAAACAGAACAACAGTTATCAAAATATGGGACACTCAAGCCAAAGGGATGGCCTAGAATGACCCTGAAATGATCCCACACAAGGGACTACGTAATTGTGCTGTTAGAGAGGGAGGCTCAATAGCCTGGTGCTAGATATGTCAAATCAACTCTAGAATGATGGAAACAATGAATACAAAGTGAGAAGATGGTCCCTCACAGGATTTCCAGGTGAAATGTTGAAAACTTCCTTCCTCCTTCAGATCTACAAGACTGAAATGAAGAATCCTTGAGGGGACTACTACTGCATGGAGGTAAAATATAATGGCCTGAATGTCGGATATAGATCTGCTGCTCCTGAAAGTTTGAACATGAAGCACAAGGTGAAAGGATGAATCCTCCACCGGTTTCCTAGCTGAAATGCTAGAAAAAACCTCCTAAAGATGGCACCAATGCCTGAGGAGGAATAAATCCTAATAGAAACCTTCCCAGAGTAGGCACTCGAAGTCCCCCGTGTGTAAGGGTGGCATTTCTGCTAGAAACACCCTGTGCTATACAGCACTACAGACTTAGTTAAACAGCATAAGCATGCATAGAAATGTCACATGACAAATCTAGATCCAAACAGATCAGAAATAATAATCTAAAGCCTGCCTTCTATTGTGCGTTCATCTTCACTATATATATTACGAGCCTTCCATAGCCCTAGCCCACCTCATAACTGCGCTGCACATGTGGCCACTAGCCTCCATGAAGACTGTGTTGTCTCTCCATGATCTCCATCATGTCTGCATTTAATTCCCACTCTCTCCATCATGTGTGCATTAGATGCACCACTTCCTCCACTATCTCATCATAAGTGCTTTAGGATCTTACTTTGAATGCACTATGATCTCAGTTGACCTCCTCCAAGATCCTCATTATTTTGCATTAAAGATCCATGATCTCCACTCTTCCTTCATTTAAGAAGTTGCTCCACTACTCCATAATGTAGATCTAGCTCAAAAATATCCACATACACACATCAAAAGTGGATTTTATTCATCTTTGGGGTTTATGGGTCCCTCCACCCTCTTATTTACTTAATTAATTAGGAAAATTAAGAACTCTAATATTCCAATTATCTTGTCGAAAAATGGGAATATTACAACGTTATAGCATGATCAGATTTGAAGGATTCTAAAAGAGATAAGTTTTCTTTTTGTTTTGCTATTCATATTGACTTGAATATTGATGACCACAGGATGAAGTTTTGAGGAAAAGCACTGGATATTTGGGGAGAATAATAAAGAAGAATGTTCAGAGTCAAGAACATTGAAGGACTGCAATGGTAGAGGTAGATCTAGCACAATTAAAGGTGCATAACTATTGGGAAGAGTAGGTTTTGCATTGAATAATGATGCAATGGTTGAAAGGCATAGCAAGTAAACATATTTTATTTCAATTTGATTGAAGAGGGAAAAAATGGAAGTTCTTTAGGAACTATAAAGTAGGAGTGGTTTTTGCAAATTGAAGATGATTGCATGAGGTTGAAAGAGTTGATGTGCTCTCAAGGAGGATTGTTTTGAAGAGTATAGAAAATAATTGCTTTTGGAGGAGAATTGGTTCAAAGGAGTGGAAAAAAAGGAATAATATTAAGCATAAGATCTTGGCACGGGTCTTATAAAATATGTATGATGTTTTGTATTAACACTGGTCATGAAGAATTGTGTTTTCAAGTGGCAGAGAGGAATATTGGTAGCAACCAGTCTAGCAGCGAAGTTATGATGGAGGAAGAATGAAAGCAAGTAGAGCTCTCAAGTGGAGAAATTGTGATAGAACCCTAACAGCAAGGTGAAATTGCTGAAGAGAGGACAGTAGAGTTCTCAAGAGAAGAAACAAGTGATCCGATAAAGAAGAAAAATCTTGACAACTTTGAAAGTTGAAGAGAAAACATGCTCTAGGAGACAGAGAGGTTCTACTGTAGAGAAACAGAAAGGGAAAAATTCTGACAGTTGAGGTTGGGTAGAAGTTGCAAAAGGCGATTCCATAGTAAGTGTGGGTAGAATTTCCAAGAGAAGAAGAAGAGAGAAGAAGGATACCAAGAAGAGAACTTGATATTGTGGCAAGTAGGGGACTTGTGGTAGATATGGAGCAGGATTATTTGAGATCACAATTGGACAAGGAGAATTCACATAAGAAGGAAAGGATGGTTATTGATACTCATTTCAAGAGTTCAAAGAGGAGAAATCACAATCAAATGAAAGGAAATGTGAAAGTGTCTGGCATAAAAAGGATGATTAATGAGGAATTTGAGAAGGAAATGGTTTTGTTAAGAGCATAATTCAATCATTTGAAGTAGTTTCTACAAGAAATCCAGGAAGATTAGAGATATGGATGGAAAATGAAAAAGAAGAAAGTGAGATGGTATCCATTGCAAAGGAAGATGAGATAGATGATGTATGATAGGTTGAATAAAGAACTCAAAGTAGTTGAGTATGAAATGATTATTTTGGAACAAAGTTTATTCCTTGATGAGAAGGAAGCCAAAAATGTTGAGGAAGAGTTTATAGAAAACCTAATGGACTATGGATTTAGTTCGGGTCAACATGAAGATGAGACATTGAGGAATCGAATGAAGAGCCTTATGTTTTTTAATATGAAACGTTGTGTATGATTGCAAGTTTGACGGGTGATGATGAGCACTTATATTATGTGCTTATGCAGGTTGATGAAGGAATTAGACTTTTAGAAGAGATGGCTGAGATAGAAAAAAATTGTGAGCATGTGTTTATTGACCTTAAATTTGAAAGGGAAGTTATGATAGAGGAATTTGAAGGGGACAATGCCTTAATTTATGTTCTAGAGGATGATGAATCAACATCATCTCATGGAAATTATGCAAGCACAGAAGATGGAATAGAATCAAAAGGAAGAGAATTACTTCATGAAGACATGCTCGAGGAGATGTCAATACTAATTGAAAGTCTCATGTCAAAGGAAGAAAGCACAGATGAAGATGAGATACAAATTCTGTAGGAGTAGTTGGTAAAAGATCCAAATGATGGATATTACATGGAGGACATTGGTACTGTTCTTTAGCCACCTCATACATCAAGGAAAAAGAGCGACCAAGGGGAAATCCGAGAGATTTATAAAGGTGGCAGGCTGAGCAAGTTGGAAAGGACTTTGAAAGAAAATATTCCCAAGGGATAAGCACGGATGCTATACTTGATCGTCATCACAACACAGCAGAAATCCACTTTCAGTACTTCACATCGGAACCATGAGGGACAAAGAGCATTAGAGGGGCTTTCCGTAGGCCCCAAAGGAGAGCGGTAATGATAAAAGACAAGCCCCCAGATAAGGTGACGTCACCTTTTGGCGGGCCAATCACATGCATTCCGTGGGGTGGGAGAAAGGATCACAAGGCTCCTATGAACCCTACTGAAGTTCTAAGCGGGCCCATCAAGACAGTTGGTGCCGGTAAGTAAAGGTAAGGTAAGTCTAGGGTGGCAGTACGAAGACCGGTACCTACCTTAACTCGGCACATGGATTTCACCTACCCGACTATTGTCAGCCAATAACCCATCGCCATGTGTCCCACGGTCGGCGTCCTTATGACGCCAGCCCTACAGTTGTCACCATGTCTCATATTCCGTAAAACCCGGTCTGATATAAGCCTGTTTTACTCTCAAACTATGTAAAATATTGGTTATTAACCGATTTCTTGCACAGTGGAGGTTGAAACTCAAGTGCAGGGTCGTTTTCAATCCCGCGTCGCTTTCCCTAGGCTACCTTCACTATTCTTAGGTATTTATTCATTTTCCCGTTGCACCTTTCCCTTTTGTTTTTACTTTTCAAATGGTCATGGGGAAAATGAAAACCAAGAATTCCGAGCCTGAAACCCCACAAGCCTGTGAGGTCAGGACTGTTCCTGGACCTGAACCCCTCATTGACACCCATGCACGGATCCATGACCCAGTCTACCCATTCTTTGTAGCCCACATCAGACTTGAGCTTTTCGAATATCATCTAAAGGGCGAAGACATGTTTAGAGTCGTTGAATCGGGCCTATATTACCAAATCGCCCCGACCACATTCCCTGTTCTCGAGTTCATTTGCTGGCTGGGGGAGGCCTATGACGAGTGCAGATACATGTTCCTCTCCGCTCAGGGCAATAATATTTTTTTCATTTCACCCGAACTCATAAGGAAAGCCATCCGCTACCCTCCCAGCCAAAATTGTGTTGAGTTCTTCGAGGTCTCCCTCTCCTTTCAATTCTCAAAGCTACCCTGGGAAAAACAAAGCGGTTTCCTCAGCCTCCTTTCAGATTCTAGCCTATCATTTTTCTCGCCCACAGACTCTGTTCTTTGTCTACTTTCCGAACAAATGTGCAGCCTTTCCTAGCGCTCATCTCGGGGTTTTTAGGGTTTCAAGAGGTCGACTAGGTGACTAAAGAGGGTATAACTTTCCTATGGCTCATGATGCAGAAAGGTACCCTTTTATATATTCCTGCTTTCTTAGCTTTGGCTATACAAACCTAGTTTCAAGAGATTTCCACTACGGGTTCATTCAAGTTATGTTCCCTAGTGTTCTACATGTTCCTATTCGAGCATGCTAATAGATTTGAGTGTCTAGGCCTGAACAGACTCTCGAAGATAAGTGCCCAACCCAGAGTCGTTTTTGAGTGGACCGCTTCAGTTCGCCAGCAGCCAGGGGGGAAGGGGTATGCAAGGTTTCTTAATGAGTTCATGTCCATAGCTTATGCCATAATACATCACTGCCCTCTACCTAGAATATTTCCTGAGCAGAAGGACTGGCTACAGTTCGACAAGGAAGATTACACAGGGGACTGGTACATGTTTGATGATTATACTGAGATCAGGGTCTATGATGCAGAGGTACCTCCCTACCGCCTGCCGGTGTTTCCAGCTATGCAATTCTTTGCCCTCGAATTTATTTGACAAACCTTAAAGGCCGACCAGATCCACTTCATGCCTGTGAAGAAAGGATACATTCTCAAACTCGCAACTTCAGTTGGTCCCTTCACCATAAATTCGAGGCATGCCCTCCCCACCGTGGAGAAATTGCTGCAAGAGATGGATCTCCCACAGGGAAAATTATGGCCATATGACCCTAAGGGAGTCCTCTACAGTAGGAAGAGGAAAATAAAATCAACTACATACATACATGATACTAGGTCCTTCATTGAATGGAGAGCTAATATTGATACATGGCCTTTGGATGCACAGATGGAGGCCGAGTCTTCAGCCACTGAAGGAAAAGGCGACAATGTGTTTATTGGGATAGAGGAACAAGCACAGGAAGACACTTCAGGAATTCATGAAGGCATGGACACTGACGAGGGTGCTCACCCTCATAAAAAACAGAGAACTGAAGGGCCAGATGACATAGGGGATGAGCCCCCATTTGAGGAAATTCCTGAATTTGGGGCTCCTGACAAGAATAAGTCAAGCTTTCATATTTCATTCGATGATGCTTCTTCGTCGGCCCCCTCAAGGCTCTCACAGGCAATCATGATCGACAGGCAAGAGACAAGAGAGGAAATAAATGTAAGGAATAGATTTCCCAAGAGAAATTGAGGGGAGAATTGGCGGGTTGTGTGGACAAACATCATTATCGGCTTACCTCTATGCTAGACATGGATAAGGAGCAGTTGATACTTGCTATTCAGCAAGCGGCATTACACCCCTTGGCTATGGGCGGCCAATATCGAGCTTTAGAAATCATCCTTAACTTAACTAATATTCCCCTATTGGAAAGGCTCAACTTACATAAGTGCATAGGGGATATGCTACAGGTTGAGGTAGTGAAACATGCAGTCACCCTGACGAAGCTCGAGCAGAAGCATAACTTGGTACTAGAGCACCAAAGGAGAGAGAAGGCTATCGCCATAGCAAACAATGCCAAGTTGGAGGCCCTCAAAAAAACGATAAGGGACAAGGGAGCTGATAAAGATGCAGTGCGGCAACAGCTTATTGCCAATTTGGAGGTGGAGAACTCAGAGCTGAAGCGGAAGCTAAACATGCCTCGCGAAGAGCATGTGCAGACAGACGAGTTGGTTCAGGTGGAAAAGGAAAAATCGGCCCTCGCTGATTTGCTTGCTAAAGAACAAGAAGAGAATGTATAAAATACCAAGGAGATTGTCGGACTAAATCAAAGGCTATCAGACTGGCAGGAAAAATGGGATCAACACATATGTGCGACCCATGTGACGGGTGAGCCCGGAACAACCCCAGAACAACCCGCTAAGGCCCTGTCAGATCTGAAGGTATCAGAGAATGGGACCTGCTCAGTCCGCCAGCAACTAAAAGAGGTTGAGACTGCACTGGCAGCAAATCAGAAGGTGATGGCGACCTTACAGAGGGAAGTGGAAAAATTGCGAGGGGAGACTCAAGCACAAGATAATTCCATCGAGGAATTAAAGGGGCAAATCAAAGGCAGTATGGCACTCATGGAAGTGAAGCGACTAGTCTGGGCAGACATAATAGCAGAGATTAGGCAACACTAGAACTTCCTCATACTGATGGATGACAAGAAGATTGCAATTCGCTTGTTCATAACACAGTTGCAGGAAGAACGCACAGAAGGAGAAGCAAAGGCTTCAATGGCCAGAAATATATTTGGTACCTGAAAGAGCTCTCTCCTGAGGAATTGCGCGCGCAGGGAATCCCTGACCCTTTTAGAGTGCTCATGGATATCGGAAGAGTAATTGAGAAGGAGACCGCACGTGCAAATGCACTAGGTTGTTTGACACTAGCCTCAAAGGGAGTGTAGAAATTCGACCGGGAGTGGAACAAGATGGTAGAAGTAGGTCTCCCACCATGCTGGGATCTGCAAACGAGCGCGTTCTCTGAGCTAACGGCTTATGAGCAGAAAATGTCAGAAATTATGAACAACGCAGACGTGTCATTGGAAAGAACAACCCGGCTGAAAGAAGATACAATAATAGCCGCGCTGCGTAAAGAATTATTCCTCCTCTTCAAGGTTAAGCAATTCCTCATTCTCCGAGTAGATTATACTAAGCTGACCAACATGCAAACCTTGCTCCAAACCTTCGTCACAATGCCATCTCCAGGGAGCAGTACGTGGCAAAAGTGCAGTGAATATGCTAATGCTCTGGTTTCTTTGTCCTCTCATCAGTTGCCACCTCCTCCGACTCGTCCAGTGGTGTCCTCTTCATCTTCAACTCGATCGAAGTCGTCCTCATCCGGGACCCCTCGCCGAAACACCAACAGATGAAACTCATGATTTGGCCCACGCGGCCTATTTTACTTTTATATTTTATTGTAAAAATGAGTGAAATCTTGATTTCACCCTCTGCACTCTTTTATTTTTTGTTATGTTTTAGTTATAGCTTGTGCCAGGCCACACTGTTTGAGATGAGAATTCATTTTGCCTCATCATAAATTTTGGTTTTTGATTAAGACTGGAAATAGATATATCTTTAGGGAATCTTTTGTCTAGGAAAATATATGCCCTAAGCATTCATGTAATAGACTATAAAATATCGGACCACAGACTACAAAAGGGTTCCAGATTTTATAGGAGAAGAATTGGCATTTTGTGAATTGTTTGTTTGTAATTTTGAGGATCGCTCTTAGTGCATAGCTGAAAAGCCATTTTGGAAAAGTAATATAGAGCCAGTCTATTGTTTCACTAGATTCCTACTGAGATGAATGAACAGTATGTATTTTCTTCCAATAGTGATTCAATTTAATGTCCATTGTCCTTACATTTGCTCCTAGTTATCGTTGTTTTCGGAATGTGAATGTTCTATAAGTCGGATATGAATTTATCTTTAATGGTACTCATGCCTTGCTTTTTAGTAACGTTTTAAATATTGCTCGAGGCACGATTCCTGATTCAAATTCCTTTTCATATCGTTATTCTTCTAATGTCATTTATGGGTGGATTCTTGTGTTGGCATAAGCCTACCTTGTTTTGACGTTTCCTAATTTCTCTACACCGTATCTCACCTTCATTACTTTTATAGCTATTCATCTGTTTCACTTTCGGCCCAGTTTTCAACAGCTCTTCCCGTGACCACTTCAGGCCCATTCTGAGCGAGCCTTTCTGTCTACAGCTAGAACTCATTTCTGCCAATATTTTTTCTCTGATATCCTGGACCGTCTTTCAAAACCTCTTTAATTCATTTCACATCAGGAGGCCCCTTTTATCAGCATGAAAAATACCTTTAAAACCCCCTGTCTTAAGATGTCCTAGGCACTGGTATTTAGTAACTCAAGGTTGTCTCTAGGAGTGACAACATATTTTTGGCGTTGTTGTCGGGGATTGAAGTTGAAAATATTTCCCCTGGAATACGACATTGTATCCACCCTTCAATCAGGTGAGCATGAAGGGTTGAGAGTTGCATACCTCTCACCTTGGCGACTCCACTGTTATCTAAAGTCAAAACACTCACAATCCTGGCTTACACTAAGCCCCATCTAAGGTCAGACACCTCCCAGTTGAGAACACACTCAGTCTCTGACCCTGAAAAAATCATATTCAAAATGATTTTGAAAGAGAATTAGCCAGCTCAAACTGATGTACCCAAATTCTCATTAGAAGACTCCACGTCCTCTTCCCAGAAGGCTCAAGTCCAAGGTCCAGGTTCTATTGCCTGAGTACTTGAATATCCCCCAGATAACTCTATTCTGGACCATACTGAGATAAAATACAAGGCTGAGTCAGTAAATACATCTAGGATCCCCTTGCATCCTACCCCCGAAGCTAAGGAAGTCAAACAAGTCACCATACTCTAGAGTTATCCTCAGATAAATCTACAAATTGCGACCCAACAAATACCAATTATGATTCATCAGAACCCTCCACAGAATCCACCACCTCCAATGGTTGTACCAGGATTTTTACTTAATAAATATGCCCCACTGGCACTTCCTCAAATCCTAAATTATATGCCTTAAGATTATATGAAGCTCTTACCTCGGTTCACGAGGGAAGACAGCAGTGCTGCTCGGAAGCATATTGAATATTTGTGTGCTTTTGCTGGGCATTAGGGGAATTTTGAGGTCTAAAATGGGCCCCCTAAGGAAAATTTACAATAAAAATTCACTTTATGAGAACCAATCACATTTTAGGGGATGACATCATCCCTAATGGTTGAGGTGGCATTGCTTGAGTTAAAGGTACTTACTTGTCACATTCTCAATGGTGGATAAAAACTCATGGTTAACCATGGTAGTGCTCTAAGTACTTTTAAAGTCAAAGTAAAGTACTCATAATAAATTTCATTTCACACTTTTTGAATAAAAATATATTATTGTCATTTAATATTTCTTGAGAAACAATGCATATCCCTATACATTTATTATATTATATTATATTATACTATTTTTATATAGCATATTAATTACATGTTATTATACAATTTAAATAATGTAAATTTTAATTAATAGCATATAATATAATTAAGAATTTATAAATTTATATTTATATTTTATTTTAAGTTATTTAAGTACAAAGGACAAATGCATTAGTTGTTCAATGATAATGACTTTTTCTTGAAAATCTCATTCTTATTTATAGTCACATCAATACAATTTTTTCATTAATTTTATTTTGGTACAACTTTTGAATTGAATTTAACTATGGTTACATGGATTGTGGTGCAAAAAGTTAATTGGAAATTCATAAATATTATTTTATTGGTTTAGTTATTATTTTATTATATCCTTAGGAGGCTCGTTTTAGACCACAAAATTCCCCTAATGGAACTTCAATGTGGAACACTTGGATGTAGTGTTGAGGCTCTTCGTCCAATCTTTGGATGGAGAAGTACGAAAGTGGTTCAAAACTTTGGATGACCACGCGATAACCACTTGGGAGGAAATGGAAAATTCTTTCACACGAAAGTGGGGAGAGAAAAGAGACCATGGTTACATTCTTACAGAGTTCAATGCACTGAAGAAGAAGCATAATGAAGATGTAACCGAATTCATCAAAAGGTTCAACAATTTGTACAATATCCTACCTGCTGATATGAAACCTCCTCAAACAACAACCAAGGTAGTATTTGTAGGAGCATTCGAGTCCGAGTTCGGATTCACCTTGAGAGAGAGAAAATCTGCATCTCTAGACCAAGCCCAGACTGATGCGTTAGAGGTGGAGGCAAACTTCGCCTCTACTAGAAAGTCTAAAGGGAGAATAGATCATGATTTCAGGAGGGGAGGTAAAGAGGAGGCCTCTACCTCTAACCAAGAAAGGGATGTAGCGGACTACAAGATTGAAGAGATGAACAAGATGATCAAAAACCTTTCTAACAAGCTGGTGAAGTTAGAATTGGAAGAAAAAATCTCATTTGTCCGGTCAAATCAAATGGCACCGAACCGAGGTTTCAATCCACAATATCGCAAACCTCCATTGCAGATACTGTAGCGAGATAAAAATGAGTAGCAGGATCATATCCAGCCTCCTTTGTATCTGGAAGGAAAAATGGAAGGACCAGCTGAAGAGGCTCTTGAATGTCAGGACGATCATTTTCTGGCCTACTCTGAAGATGAAGAGGGAGATCTTACCTTGCAAGAAGAACAAGAAGAACAAGGGAAGAAAGAAGTGTCAGCAGAAGACCCAGACATTGATGACTATTGCAGACAATTTGTAGAATTCATGCAAGCCCGGCTGCATAAGAAGTATGAGCTCAGGTTCTCCAGAAATAAAACCCGTGTGCAAGAGCAGGAGGGAGAATCTTCATCGAAAGGGCCTACTCAATCAGATACCATTAGTAAAGGTAAAAAGCCTATAGAAGAGCCCTAGCATCAAAAATCTACCACTCATTCCTCCTCCAAGTCAGTTCATGAGTCCCCTGTAAATCCTAGGGATACCTCAGCTGTCATGAAACTGTCGATTCCCCCTAAAGAGAAACCTAAAGAAGTCATCCCAGAGAAGAACCCTGTTGTTTTTAATCTCCAAAAAGAATTAGATAAGGTTAAGATCTCGGTCCCCTTAGTTGAGATTTTGAAGCAACCTTCTTATAAATCTCAGGTGTCTCAATTTATGCTCCCTCGTGGAGTAGTTCCTCCCCCGGATAGTCTTAACCTCCAAGAAGAGAGACCTATGGTATTTTTTGGCCCGCATGTGGAATAATTGGACTCAGTAACCCCCCCATTCTATGTATCCCTAGTCATTCATGATTTTTTGTTACACAATTGTATGCTGGATTCGAGAGCTTCACGCAACCTGCTACCGTTGTCGGTTATGGAACAGCTAGGGTTGCAAATTACTCGTCCATACAAATTTTTGTATTCTTTTGACTCTAAGCGAGTCAAGTGTTTGGGAATGATCAAGGATTTAGTGGTGAACTTGGCCCAGATCCCAGCAAAATGTGTGGTGATGGACATTGTGGTTGCAAATATCCTAGCCCGTTTTGGGATTTTGTTGTCAAGATCATGGGGTTTGAAGATTAGTGGGTCGATTAAACTCGACCTCACCTATGCCACCATCCCAGTATTTGGGGGAGAGGAAAGGAGGCTATATCGGGAGTCCAGATTCGTGAATATGGTGATTAAAGTTGATGGCTCAGTCAATTCCCTTGTGTATAGCAAGTAAGGCGAGTTTCCTTGCCTGATGCTGGAGGAGGATGAAGATCTCTTGCAGGAACCACCATTCCACCCTTTAAGGCCGAAACAGTTCGCAAGTAATGAAGAGAGGGATATATGGACTCTACATTCTGATGGGGCAAATTCAAGAGAAGGAAATGGAGTTGGAGTCCTTCTAATTTCACCTACGGGACATTTGGTCCCTTTCTCTTTTAAGTTGGAATATGAGGCTACTAGAAATGTGGCTGAATATGAAGCACTACTCCTGGGGCTGCAGACAGCCAAGAACATGAATATTCAGAGCCTCAAAGTATTCGGAGATTCAGAGTTGGCGGTGAGGCAGATCAAGAATCAATGCCAAGCTAAGCACCCTCAGCTTAGAGCCTATAGGAATGAAGTATGGGATCTGGTGGCGAATTTCTTCTTGACCTTTAACACACAGTTCATGCCAAGGGATAAAAATCGGATGGCTGATTCGCTCGTTGTTGTAGCTAGCAATTTTCGCCCACCGCAGAACCCGCTCCTTGGGTATGAAGTTGAAGTACGTTATCATCCCTCTATCCCAGATAACGTCAAACACTGGCAAGTGTTTGAAGAAGAGGAATAAGTGAAACACTTCATAGAGACCGTTGGAGAATTCTATAACCTGGTGATTGATTTTGTGGACGAAGAGCCAGAGGAGCAACCTCAAACTAAGTGGGAAGAGACAGTGGCAGGACATCATGTACTGCAACTAAAAGGGGTTTTCATCCCTAGAGGCCTTGTGCCCTTGGAGAGATTGTTTGACAAGCATTACATCTCGATTAACCCCAGAAATTTGACCCAAGAAGATCAGGTGAATGATATAAACATTGGGACGGAGGGAGATCCAAAAATAGTAAAGTTGTCTAAAGGAATCCCAAAGGAATATAGGGACCAATACTTCCAGTTATTTCAAGCCTACAGAGATGTTTTCACATGGTCGTACCAAGACCTGAAAACGTTTGATGTGGAAATCATACAGCACAAGATCCTGCTCAAAGGAGATGCCAAGCCCCATAAACAGAAACTGGGGCAAATTAATCCATTATTGCTTCTATCTATTGAAAAGGAAATTAAAAAATTGTTGAGGGCTAAGATTATAGTCCCGTTGAGATACTCGGAGTGGGTGGCCAACCTGGTCCGGTCAGGAAGAAGAATGGGGAAATAAGGTTGTGTGTATATTTTCAGAATTTAAACAGGGCATCCCTCAAAGATAACTACCCTCTCCCCAAAATGGACCACATTCTGCAGAAAGGGGTGGGATCTTCCCGGATGTCTATGATGGATGGCTTCTCAGGATACAATCAGGTGGCGGTCCTCCTTGAGGATCAGAACAAAACTACGTCTACTACGCCATGGGGGACGTTCATGTATGCCCGAATGCACTTCGGCCTAATAAATGTAGGAGCCACTTTCCAGTGAGCGATGGATATCGCTTTTGTCGGAGAACAAGATAAATTTGTGGTGATATACCTGGATGATATCACTGTGTTTTCAAAGAATGATGTTGAGCATATCGAGCACCTGCGCCGGGCCTTTGAGAAGTGCCGCAGGTATGGCTTATCACTTAACCCTCAAAAGTCCATGTTTTCTTTAGAGGAAGGAAAATTGTTGGGACACATTATAACAAAAGAGGGGGTGAAAATTGACCACAAAAGGGTAGAGGTAATCAATGGAATATCACTACCTCGAAATAAAAAGGAAGTCCAGGTGTTCCTGGGATGAATAAACTTCTTAAGGAGGTTTATCCTGAACTATGTTGAGATAGTTCGACACATTACGAAGATGCTCAGAAAGAACAATGAAGTAAAATGAACCCCTGAGTCGAGAGAGGCTTTCAATAGAATTAAACACACTTTTGCAGAAGCACCGGTATTTGCAGGTCCTGACTACAATAAGCCGTTCATGATATTCTCCTTCGCATCTCTGCACACAATAGCTACAGTGTTACTGCAAAAGAATATAGATGGGTATGAGCAGCCTATTGCCTTCTTTAGCCAGGTACTGTGGGACACAGATTTGAAATACAATATTATGGAGAAGCAGGCGTACACCCTGGTTAAGTCCCTGAAATATTTTCAAATGTATGTGCTACAGTCAACCATAACTGCTTTTTTTCCCACAGCTGCAGTAAATTATATTCTAATCCAGGGAGATAGTGAAGGCAAGAGAGGAAAATGGATTGCCAAAATTCAGGAGTACGAACTGGACATCCGCCCCATGAAGCTCATTAAAGGACAAGGGCTGGCAAAAATATTATCTGAGTCAAATTGTCAGGCATTGGGCATAAATTTTTTCATGGAAGGAGGAGAGGTACCCGAGGGTGTGGAGGTACAACCTGAAATAGAAATCACGGTACAAAATACGCATATGAAGTACCTCCTTAGCACTTGGTACAAAGATATCGTAGAATATCTCCTAACTCTCAGGTATCCCTTAAATTTTGACAAGGCAAAGTACCGTACCCTGAGGTTGAAATCTCAAAAGTACATTGTAGCCAATGGCCGACTGTATTGGAAGGACCCCTCCAGAATTTTGCTCCTACGTCTTACAGAGTTGGAAGTGGAGGAAGTAATGGTTGAATTTTACGAAGGCATTTGAGAGGGACATTACATTTGGTGGTCCATTGCTCATAAGATATTGAAGGTTGGTTTCTTATGGCCTCGGCTATTCGGAGATGTGCATGCTCATGTTCGGGCATGCGAAAAATTCCAAACGTTCACAGAAAAGCAGAAATTTGCTTGATATCGGTACATATCGAAGAACCTTTTCAGCAGTGGGGCATTGATTTTATCAGGGAAATTCATCCTGCATCAAGTAGTCAGCACAAGTGGATCCGCACTGCCACTGACTACTTCACTAAATAGGTAGAGGCGATACCCACGAGAAATGCTACTGATGCGGTCGTGATCAAGTTCATGGAGGAGAATATAATATCAAGGTTTGGGTGCCCAGCCAAGATTGTCAGAGACAATGCTAGAGCTTTCAAGTCCGCCAAGTTCAGTGATTTCTATCAAAAGTATAATATCACTTTGGGGCACTCTACAGCCTATTACCCCCAGGGGAACGGGTTGGCTGAGTCTTCGAATAAAACCTTGGTAAGGGCATTAAAGAATACCATAAGAAAAAATCAAAAGAACTGGGATTCCCAGCTAAAATTCACACTCTAGGCGAACTCTATTACCAGTAAGAGGTCCACGGGTAAGTCTCCCTATGAACTGGTATATGATCAAGCAGCAGTGTTTCCCATTCAGCTCGCCTTACCTATTGCCAGGTTTCTCCAAGATAGCCAAGAGGAGCCAAATGACCTCATTAGGAGGATGAACCCGCTGGTCGAGTTGGAAGAAACTAGAACCCAAGTAATAGCAGGTTATCGAAATACCAGGAGAAAATGAAAAGCTTGTTTGATCAACAAGCGAAAGATAAAGAAATGCAAGCAAGGGACATGGCGCTGAGGTGGGATGTCAGGAGAGCGGATAAGGGTAAACATGGAAAGTTCGACCCCCTATGGTTCGGACCATTCAAAATTTCTAGGGTGAAAGGAAACAATACATTCATATTGGAAAATTTGGAAGGTGATCTGATCGAAGCGCCCGTGAATGAGCATTTTTTGAAACCTTACTTCCAATACTAACAAAGGCCTCAACGGTCTGTTGTACATATCCCTCATATTGTATATACTTTCCATTTTTATGTTTATGCTTCTGTTTTTGTTCAATTCATCATAGAAATGCTCAAAATTTTAAAGGAGCCCCAGATTTACTAATTGATGTACAGGAGAAGGGTCTGCAAAGTTCTCGACACCCTCGAGGACGAGCATATCATCCCCAGGTGGAGCCAATGTTGTTTATCCACCTCATACAACAAGGAAAAGGAGCGGCCAAGTGGAAATACAAGAGATTTATAAAGGTGGCAGGCTGAGCAAGTTGGAAAGGACTTTGAAAGAAAATATTCCCAAGGGATAGGTGTGGATGCTAGACTTGATTGGCATCACAACACAGCAGAAAGCCGCGTTCAGGACTTCACATCAGAACCATGAGGGACAAAGAGCATTGGAGGGGTTTTCCGTCGGCCCTAAAGGAGAGCGATAATGATAAAAGACAGGCCCCCGGAGAAGGTGACGTCACCTTTTGGCAGGCCAATCACACGCATTCTGTGGGGTGGGAGAATGGATCACAAGGCTCCTATGAACCCCGCCGAAGTTCTAAGCAGGCCCATCAAGAAAGACAGTTGGCGCCGGTAAGTAAAGGTAAGGTAAGTCTAGGGTGGCGGTACGAAGACCGGTACCTGCCTTAACTCGGCACATGGCTTTCACCTACCCGGCTGCTGTCATCCAATAACCCATCGCCACGTGTCCCATAGTCGGTGTCCTTATGACGCTAGCCCTATAGTTGTCACCATGTCTCGTATTTTGTAAAACCCAGCCTGATATAAGCCTCTTTTACTCTCAAACTGTGTAAAATACTGGTTATTAACTAGTTTCTCGCGCAGTCGAGGTTAAAACTCAAGTGTAGGGTCGTTTTCAATCCCGCGTCGCTTTCCCTGGGCTACCTTCACTATTCTCAAGTTTTTAGTCATTTTCCCCTCGCACTTTTCCCTTATGTTTTTACTTTTCAAATGGTCATAGGGAAAATGAAAACCAAGAAGTCTGAGCCTGAAACCCCACAAGCCCGCCAGGTCAGGACTAGTCCTGGACCTGAACCCCTCATCGACGCCCATGCACGGATCCATGACCCAGTCTACCCATTTTGTGTAGCCCACATCAGACCCGAGCTTTTTGAATATCATCTAAAGGGCGAAGACATGTTCAGAGTCGTTGAGTCAGGCCTGTATTACCAAATTGCCCCGACCACATTCCCTGTTCCCGAGTTCACTAGCTAGCTTGGGGAGGCCTATGACGGGTGCAGAGACATGTTCCTCTCCGCTCAGGGCAATAATATTTTTCGCATTTCGCCCAAACTCATAAGGAAAGCTATCCGCTACCCTCCTAGCCAAAATTATGTTGAGTTCTTCAAGGTCTCCCTCTCTTGTCAATTCTCAAAGCTACCCTGGGAAAAACAAAGTGGTTTCCTCAGCCTCCTTTCATATTCTATCCTATCATCTTTCCCACCCACGGACTCTGTTCCTTTTTCTACTTTTCGAACAAATGTGCAACCTGTCCTAGCACTCATCTCGGGGTTGTTGTGGTTTCAAGAGGTCGACCAAGTGACTAAAGAGGGTATAGATTTCCTATGGCTCATGATGCAGAAAGGTACCCTTTTAGATATTCCTGCTTTCTTAGCTTCGGCTATCCAAACCCAGTTTCAATAGATTTCCACTACGGGTTCGTTCAAGTTCTGTTCCCTAGTGTTCTACCTGTTCCTATTCGAGCATGCTAATAGATTTGAGAGTGTAGGCCTTAACAGACTCTCGAAGATAAGTGCCCAACCCAGAGCCGTTTTTTATTGGACCGCTTCAGTTCGCCAGCAGCCAGGGGGGAAGGGGTATGCAAGGTTTCTTAATGAGTTCATGCCCATAGCTTATGCCATAATACATGATGGCCCTCCACCTAGAGTATTTCCTGAGCAGAAAAACTGGCTACAATTCGACGAGGAAGATTGCACAGGGGACTGGTACCTATTTGATGATTATACTGAGATCAGTGTCTATGGTGCAGAGGTACCCACTACCGCATATCAGTGTTTCCAGCTATGCGAGTCTTTGCCCTCAAATTTATTCGACAAACCTTGAAGGCTAACCAAATCAACTTCGTGCCTACGAAGAAAGGATACATTCTCAAACTCCCAACTTCAATTGGTCCCTTCACCATAAATTCGAGGCATGCCCTCCCCACCATGGAGAAATTGCTGCAAGAGATGGATCTTCCATAGGGAAAAGTCTGGCCCTATGACCCTAAGGGAGTCCTCTCCAATAGGAAGAGGAAAATAAAATCAACTGCATACATACATGAGACTAGGCCCTTCATTGAATGGAGAGCTAATCTTGATACATGGCCTTTGGATGCACAAATGGAGGCCGAGTCTTCAGCCACGGAAGGAAAAGGTGACAATGTGTCTATTGGGACAAACGGAACAAGCACAGGCAAGCACTTTAGAAAGTCACGAAGGCATGGACACTAACGAGCGTGCTCACCCTCATAAAAAACAAAGAACTGAAGGGCCGAATAATATAGGGGATGAGCCCCCATTCGAGGTAATCCCTGATTTTCAGGCTCCTAACATGAATAAGTTGGGTTTTCATATTTCGTTTGATGATGCTTCTTCGTCAGCCCCCTCAGGGCTCTCACAGGCAATCACGATCGACAAGGAAGAGACAAGAGAGGAAATAAATGTCAGGAACAGATCTGCCCGAGAGAAATTGAGGGCCGAATTGGCATGTTTTGTGGACAAACATCATTCTCGGCTTACCTCTGTGCTAGACATGGATAAGGAGCAGTTGATACTGGCTATTCAACAAGCGGCATTACAACCCTCGACTACAAGCAACCAATATCGAACTCTAGAAATCATCCTTAACTTAACTAATATTCCCCTATTGGACAAGCTCGACTTACATAAGTGCATAGGGAATATGCTACGGGTTGAGGTAGTGAAACTTGCAATCGCCCTGAGGAAGCTCGAGCAGAAGCATAACTTGGTACTAGAGCACCAAAAGAGAGAGAAGGCTAGCACCAGGGCAAACAATGCCAAGCTAGAGGCCCTTAAGAAAACGATAAGGGATAAGGGGAGTCGATAAGATGGCAGGCAACGGCGACACAAGTTGGAGGTGGATAACTCAGAGCTGAAGCGGAAGCTAAACATGCCTTGTCGAATCCTTTGTTAAACTGAGAGGGGGGGGTGAATCATTTTAATCAATTCATTGTCTTGTAATACTTTCATTTACACTTATTTACATCTTCATTTCATGATTAACTTAATGTACAGTGAAACCACAATCTTAATTAGTGAGCAACAGCTATTAATCAGATTAAATTATAGAGTATCAACACATAATCATCATGATCATAGACACTAGATATAAGTGGAAACCCATAAGAGAGAAAACCACATCTTATTATTGTTGTGATGCAAAGGCAAGCTCGTACTCCTTCTCACCACTAATTTTTTGTAGGTCTGGGGTCCCACAGAGGCTCCTACCTCAATTCTACAAGCTACAACTTGCAAGGAAGCTCCAACTCCCATCTATTTTCTGCAGGCTACAACCTATAGGAGGCTCCTACCTCATCCAGCTACAACTAACATCTATCAAGCTACAACTTGATATGGAAGCACCAACTTCCTCACTCTTTCAAAAAAAATGTTGATTTACCTGGATATCAGCTCTGTTCTGTACCTTCTTCACTGCTGTCCACTAGCTTTCATATCTGCCTTTTATCATCTCTGAATCTACACAGCTTCTCTATCTGCTCCTCCTTCTTCTCACCCTCTCTCCTCATTTTTCCATTCTCTAACCTCTCTATGCATATCTATGTGATATCATTTATAGAGTTCACCTCATGACTGTTTGTATTCCACAGGGAATTTGAAATGAACATGTATGACTCTTTTCCTTCCACCTTCTCGTTTTCTTGCCTAGCACATTTAGAAAAATATAACAATATGTATACATTTCAATATTACAGTGGGGTATCTCTCTGCCTACGGAGACTTGCCTTTGCATCACATACAATAAAAATAATTTTAAATCATTTACATTCACATTTACAGTTACATAAATCAATTTCACTCAGCCCTCTTTCAGCCCTTGGCTTGCTATGCGTTTGTCTTTTCTGCTGCTGTCACTGTATTTTTCAGTTCTGCATATTCTCCTGCTTTCTATGCATGTACCCCTGCTTTTTCCTCAAATCTGGTAGTTTAAATTAATGCTGAAGCTTTTTCATCAAAGATTAAAATCTTTGTTATAGCTCAATAATGCAATTTCATTTAATTGGAAATGCTCAAATTGGCAAACTCGATTTCGGAAGCCCACCTTTAATACACTATGAAAAAGCAATCAACACAGTTTCAATCCAACAACTCTAATGCGGAAGTAGCTCTTCATCTTCTGCACTATGGTCAAAAATCCACTTTTGTGACTTCATATGCGAAGGTTACCTTTTAAAACTTATGGTTTGAAACCATATTAAAACCCATTTCATGCACATTCGAATTAACATTCGAATAGCCCAAAGCAATATACTTCGTTCTCAGCTTATAATTCTTGAATGCATATGTTGCTCACGGCTTTATCATCAAACGTAATATCAACATATATTATGACCCCAATTGTCAACATAATAAACGTTTGGGTCCCATAACTTCAATAATGCACCTTTCGTTAACCTTCAAACAGCTTCATGATGCGAATGTCGTCGATCTTTCGACGAGTATCATCGAACAGATATTGCAAAAGTTTTATCCTTGTGACTTAACCCTCCAAAATTATGCGAAACTCGTGGTTTTTGGAAACCACTTCAGGACACGCGTCATAAGCAAAGTGTTATCGCACTTTTTTTGACATTCCACTTACCATTTTTAAGAAATGCGAAAACCACCAATCTTCGCCTCAAACCTGCTTTTACTGTTTCAATAGTAAGGTCCCACCAATATTCTTAACTCACCAATATTCACTAGAGAAAGGCACGCTCACCTTTCGTCGTTTGACTTTGTTAAACCCAAGGTAACCATATAACCCAATACATATAAATGTCTGGCCCACAGCATATTTCAAACCATATATGATAACAACACCATATATATACATGTTTGATATTTATACTTCCAACTATGATCTTGGTTTAAAACCCACAATTTACCTTTATCACCGAAAATGGAAGCACCTTACCTGAGGTTCTTCTTTTTCAATTTATCCGCAGTTGAACATTATAACCCCTTTCATCTTATATTCTGGAAACTACAATATATAACCTCCATTCAATTGTTGAGAAACATTATAATAAAGTCTCGACTTTGGATTAAAAACCCAAACGCCAACCCATATTAAAACTCTGACATCAATGTTTACTCTTTTGGGCCCACATATACCTTTTTTATTAATCACCTTGCGACTTTTCTTGAGATCCGAGGGTCAATCTGCTCTCACGCTCCAAAACTCAATTACGCGCCTATCCGATGCATATCGCGCAATTTAACTGCACGGGGTTTAATCTTCAAAAATTACGCGATGAAAGTGGTAATTGAATACCACTTTAGGACACATGTCGAGCGACGGGGTATATCGCGTTTTTTTGAGGAATTCCACTTACCATTTGAACTGTCGTGCGATACTACTGGTTTTCCCTTCCAAACCACCTTCACTATTCACCAATCATGGTTCCATTTTTAGCTCGGGGTTCCGTCTCTTCGGGTTTCATATTTATTAACTCAGATTTTACGTTATAAAATTAACATAATTTTATAACTCACCATTCATTTATTTACACCATATCATATGGCCCACACACGGCATTCACATTTTTTCCTTTCAAAGGTTCAACTTCAATTAACAGTAGTTAATAACCAATTACCAACTGTAAGTCATTGTTGCGCCATTACTGTCCCAATTGCACAGTTATCTCAAAATTTACTTCTGCAATTTAACGACTCTTGATTCCTTTCCACTGGGTGTTCAATTCATAATTTCGAACAGTCTTACACCAGTGTATCTTCCCTTTCATTAATCGGCTTCTATTCCATAGTGCCTTCGACCTATGTCAAAGTTCAACCGGGCCTTAATTTCTCTGCACCTTCAATTGCAGTTCCATTTACTTGGGAAACTCAAGGAGATTATTCCACCTTGCGACTTCACTCCATAGAGAACCTAATTCAACCTTTTGAATAGGCTTTAAAACCCTCAATCATTCATTAATGCCTCGTTCAAATCGACCCTTCATGCATTCAGCCCAAAACACAATGCCGACACTAATAATCATTGATTCTTCTATCATATGCAGAACTTCATCTCAAAGATCTATTACAAAGTTCTCATGTAATTATCCACAAAATTTGATCAAATAATGCACATATGTTTCAGAACCAAATTCCTTCACTCATATATATAAAATCAGATACAAAAGCATTCTTGATTTTGGCCAGATCTTCAAAATCAAATGGCCCCGTCTCTGCTTCTTCCTGGTGTCTGAGCTGCCTCTTTTTGCTGCCCTGCTTCTTCTCCTTTGCCATCAATGACAATATTTCCAACATGCCTCACGAAGAGCATGTGCAGACAAACGAGCTAGTTCAGGTGGAAAAGGAAAAATCGGCCCTCGCTGATTTTCTTGCTAAAGAACAAGAAGATAATGTACAAAAGACCAAGGAGATTGCTGGACTGAATCAAGGCTTTCAGACTGGAAGGCAAAATGGGATCAGCACATATGCATGACCCCTGTGATGGGTGAGCCCGAAACAACCCCAAAACAAATCGCTAAGGCCCTATCGGATCTGAAGGTATCATAGAATGAGACCCGCTCTGTCTGCCAACGACTAAAAGAGGCTGGGACTAAACTGGCAGCAAATCAAAAGGTGATGGCAGCCTTACAGAGGGAAGTGGAAAAATTGCGAGGGGAGACTCAGGCAAAAGATAAGTCCATCAAGGACTTGAATGGAAAAATCAAAGGCAGTATGGCACTCGTGGAAGCGAGGCAACTGGTTTGGGTAGACATAATAGAAGAGATTAGGCAACACTAGAACTTCCTCACACTGATGGATGACAAGAAGATTGCAATTCGCTTGTTCATAACACAGTTGCAGGACGAACGCACAGAAGGAGAAGCAAAGCTAGGAAATATATTCAGTACCTGAATGAGCTCTCTCCTGAGGAATTGCATGCGCAAGGAATCCCTGACCCTTTTAGAGTGGTCATGGACGTCGGAAGAGTAATTGAGAAGGAGACCGCACGTGCAAACGCACTAGGTTGTTTGACACTAGCCTCGAAGGGAGTGGAGAAATTCGACCGGGAGTGGAACAAGTTGGTAGAAGCAGGTCTCCCACCATGTTAGGATCCGCAAACAGGCGCATTCTCTGAGCTAATGGTTTATGAGCAGAAAATGTTAGAAATTATGAACAACGAAGACGTGTCATTGGAAAGAACAACCCGGCTGAAAGCAGATAAAATAATAGCCACGCTGCGTAAATAATTCTTCCTCCTCTTCCAGGTTAAGCAATTCCTCGCTGTCCGAGTAGATTATACTGAGCTGACCAACATGCAAACCCTGCTCGAAACCTTCATCACAATGCCATCTCCAGGGAGAAATACGTGGCAAAAGTGCAGTGAATATGCTAATGCTCTGGTTTCTTCGTCCTCTCATCAATTGCCACCTCCTCCGACTCGTCCACTAGTTTCCTCTTCATCTTCAGCTCGGTCAAAGCCATCCTCATCCGGGACCCCTTGCCGAAACACCAACAGATGAAACTCATGATTTGGCCCACGCAACCTATTTTACTTTCATATTTTATTGTAAAAACAGGTGAAATCTTGATTTCACCCTTTGCACTCTTTTATTTTCTGTTATGTTTTAGTTATAGCTTGTGCCAGGCCACACTGTTTGAGAGTAGAAGTCGTTTTGCCTCATCATCAATTTTGGTTTTTGATTAAGACTGAAAACAGATATATATTTAGGGAATATTTTGTCCAGGAAAATATCTTCCCTAAGCATTCATGTAATAGACTATAAAATATCGGACCACAGACTAAAAAAGGGTTCCGGATTTTCTAGCAGAATAAGTGGCATATTGTGAATTGTCTGTTTGTAATTTTGAGGATCGCTCTTAGTGCATATCTAAAGAGCCATTTTGGAAAAGTAATATAAAGCCAGTTTGTTGTTTCACTGGATTCCTACTGATATGAATGAACAACATGTATTTTCTTGCAATAGTGATTCAATTTAATGTCCATTGTCCTTACATCTGCTCCTAGTTATCGTTGTTTTCGGAATGCGAATGTTCTATAAGTCGGATATGAATTTATCTTTAATGGTACTCATGTCTTGCTTTTTAGTAACGTTTTAAATATTGCTCGAGGCACGACTCCTGTTTAAAATTCCTTTTCATATCGTTATTCTTCTAATGTCATTTATGGGTGGATTCTTGTGTTGGCATAAGCCTACCCTGTTTTGACGTTTCCTAATTTCTCTACACCATATCTCACCTTCATTACTTTTATAATTGTTCATATGTTTCACTTTCGGCCTAGTTTGCAACATCTCTTCCTGTGACCGCTTCAGGCCCATTCTGAGCGAGCCTTTCTCTCTATAGCTAGAACTCATTTCTGCCAATATTCTTTCTCTGATATCCTAGACAGTCTTTCAAAACCTTTTTAATTCATTTCACATCAGGAGGCCCCTTTTATCAGCATGAAAAATACCTTTAAAACCTCCTGTCTTAAGATGTCCTGGGCACTGGTCTTTAGAAACTCAAGGTTGTCTCTAGGAGTGACAACAGGTGCAATTCAAGGTGATTATGTTGAAGTGTATGAAGAGTTTAATTTCTTGGAGGAGAGGATAAAAAGCTAAAGACTGCAAATTCAGCTTGCAAAAACGGAGTTAGAGGAAATTGCGTTAAAAAAAAATGAGGAGATTACTGCAAAATGTGATCAGTGTATTGGTAAGATTTTTATAACTCTTATGACAAAGGAGAATGTGTAACAGCTTGAGGACAGTGGCAACAGTGAAGTTCAGTCAAGGACAAATTTTGATAAGGTGATTGATTAATTGTGGATGTTGATGAGGAAGATATCCAGTAGAATATATTGCAGACAAAGGAGGAAAGACAACAAGAAATTTTGGTTAACTGAAGAAATTTGCATCAACAAAGAAAATGGGCAGCAATAGCATAAAGTATGGAAGCCTGGAGAAATATAGGAAACAGAGCAGCAGCAAGGTAGCAGAGTAGATAGACATCTATAAACTAAAATTTGGGACCCAAGATCATTTTCATCAGCATATGAAAGCACATGGTTAGGAGACCATGAATTTTTTCACCTTGGCAGTATGATGTTGGAGCATCTTACCTCCAATTCAAAATACATTCTGACTAGACTTAGGCGTCTTTCATTTTCAAGGGAGTTGGGTTCTAATTGGGTATAATTGTTTAATTATTTGTATTTTCTATGTTTTTTAAGAGAAATTGTGAATATTGTAATCAAACCTACTTCTAAGAAGAGATCTCAGGATCGTTGAGTGAGTTAGAGAGATTTTAGAGTTAGTTAAATCTCTTATAGAATAGGTGGATCTAGAGGATCCTATAATAGAGGTTTGCTGAAAATTTTATGGATCTAAACTAATTGTAGTTCATAATAAACTTTCTTATAATTATGTAAGTTGAAGACAAATTAATGTAGGAGGAGTAAGAGGAGAGTCGAGAGGATTGGAAAATCCAGGGCCAAGTATGGACATAAGGCAAGAAGGGCAAATTGTAATATAAAGCAGGTCGGAAGGTTAAAATGCCTCATATGTAACGATTGTGGACAGCTCATGTGAGTATTAATGAAAGTAGTCGCTCTATTCGAGTGTGAATAGATTGTGTGAATCCTCTATCTTTGTGTAGAATTGAAACCATGTATAATATATTATTCCAAGTGTAAGTCAGTGTGTTGCAGGTGTAATTAAAGCTCAAGAGTGATTGCACTCAAAGTAAGTGCCACAAGAAGTACGCATAGGTTGCAAAACTTTCATTTAAAACCCAAGAGGGAGAGCGTTTGAAAATGAAATTAAAATACAGAGGAATTGATTTCATAGAGGAAGAAAAAATCCTTTGGAGCAGGGTCGGGCGTCCCTTTAAACTAGAGGAAATTATCAAGTGATCGTTGGTCAACATAAGTGAATCAAAAATCCGATTCAATCAAAGTGCACAGTGGAGTAAAAAAAGTAGCGCAGCGAAAGAAATCAGAGTAAGTGTAGCAAAAGCACAATGATTGTAGTGGAAAGAAGAAGAACTGGAGTAGGAGCATTGTAAGTAGAAGGGTCGAAAGAAGAAATAAGCAAGACTTATATTTATTTAAACCTGTGAGAGTCGTCAAATGTTCGATCTCACAGTGACAGAAAGGGAGTCTGGGAGTTGATAGCAATATTTCTATCTCCCAGAGTCTGTTAACTGGAAGGGTGAAATGAGGAACAAATAAGGGGGCAGTCTAGTTGATGAGGACTGGGCAGACATGGAGGTTGTTCAACATGTTAAACATTGGGGTGACGCAGAGCACATTCATTGGAGAGCAATACTGACAAGAGGGCCACCAAGGAGTGTTGACTCCGCCCGTAGGTGCACATTTAATAAAGGTCGGGGTCCATTGTTAACATTAATAAACGATGGGATGAAATGTGACACAATCGTTGGGAGGAAAAGCGAGAGCCGAAGGAACATCGTCGCCATGACCTAGGGTTTGGTGGTTTCTGAGCAAGCTGCCCCTGGCAGACCTTTTTCCCCAGCCTTGGGCCCCTCTCATACTCTTGGAGTGCAGATAGGCTCCCTCATGACAGACAACAGCGAGGGGATGGATGCTCCCCCCTCCTTTGGTTCGCCTTCTATTGGAGCGGCGACAGGGGCTAACAGCAATCGTCAGCAAAAATCTGGCCCGCTCCCTGACCTAACTAGGGCATCTCCCGCAGTGAAATCGCCATCTACAGCCGCAGTAGAAGCAGCAACGGTCACATCTTCCACATGCATACCCAAGGCCACTACAAGAACCAAGATCGAGCTCCATGCTCATCGAATAAATGAAAAATTCTAGTACATGAAGGACCATGCACTGATAGGTAAGTTCATGGATTTCTGGCCAACAGAAAAATCCCTCCTAGGTTGGATCACCTCCAAATAGAAGCCCAAGGGCCATATAGATCTACAAATATGTGCCAAGGGCTTCTTCAACACGATCTTCACCTGCATCGAAGACTAAAATCGGATCATGGATGGCGAGCCATACTTTTTTAACTCTGCGGGTCTATACCTGCGCAACTGGGTAGAACGCTTCAACCCGGACAAGCAAGATTTCACTTGGGCTCCAGTATGGGTCAGGATCTACACCCCTCCCCAGGACTATTGGGACAAACTAACCCTTCAGGACATAAGCAACGCTCTTGGATAATTCATTAAAATTGTGGAGGAGACAAAGATAAATAGACACGCAGCCTATGCAAGGATCTGTGTCTACATGAACATTGCAGAGTCTCTCCCTGATGAGGTAAGCCTGCTCCATGATGATTATGAATGGATTCAAAGAGTATATTATGAACATGTACCATTTAGATGTCGGAAATGTCACCTACACGGGCACCTATTCAGAGATTCCCCCGTAAATCAAAGAGTTGCACCGAATAACGACTCAATAGACAAAGACATCGAAGGGTTCACGAAAATCGTTGGAAGGAAAAGACACACCAATAAGTCAAACACGAACCAGAAAAAAAGAGCTCTAGCATCAAGAAATAGCTTTGACGCCCTAGATCAACTGAATGAGAATGAGAACAAACTCCAAGAGACTCAGAGCAACCTTTGCAGGAGAATCCCCAGACCTCAAAGACTCAACAAACCAAAATCCAACGGGAAGCCTTGATAATTCCCTAGTCCTCTATGCACACAGGGGACAACTCAGAAAAATAAAGGTAAAGGCACAGTGTTGGACTCAACCCCAGATGCAATGGAAGAAGAACCAGAGAGCATTGACTACGGGGACCTCGATCTCATGGGGTTAGAAGAAGCATGCAAGCAGAAAGACTTTCTCTCAATTCCTTCGTACTAGATCCAGAAGTTGGAGGAAGTCCTTACTAGATATGAACAAATTCCATCCCTTGGAATGGTGCACTCTTGAACACTAAACTCATTCTAAAATAATCCCGAAAACGAGGAAGGAAAACAGATTTGCAGCGAACAATTATCATGGGAAAAGAGCTAGTATAATCAGGGAGATACCCCAAGTTGACCAGTTTCTAATCTGTAGTTCCCCTCCCCCCTCAATGAATATCATCTCATGGAATATCAGAGGGATAAACAGTCCCTCCAAGCACAGGTTAATCAAGAAAATAATTACAGAGGAAAACCCCACAATCTTCTTTATGCAAGAAACCAAATGCTCCAGCTCCACTCTGGACACAATATTCAAAAGACTCTGGAAAGGTTGCAACACCCTCGCGGTGGATGCTAATGGGGCTTCGGGAGGCCTAGCAATCATCTGGAATCCCCACTTCATTACCCTAGAGAACAATCAGGCCAATCGACACTTCATTCAAGCTTCCTTTCACCTGATTGGAACTAACATTCATGGACATCTCACGAATGTCTACTTCCCCCAGCCTCTCCAGCAAAAAAAAGAGCTCCTTGACGGCATTGCAGGTCTCAACAACCAGCGTACTCACCCTCTCTAGCTGATTGGAGGAGACTTCAACATGATAACAACCCTTCAGGAAAAAAAAGGAGGAAGACCTCACCTTGAAATGGAAAGCACCAAATTCAAGAACTTCATCCACGGAAGTCATTTTATAGATCTTCAAACATCCAATGGCATATTCACTTGGAATAACATAAGAGGTGGATCTCATCAAATTGATTCCAGACTAGACCACTTTCTCATCACGGAAGACTTCATTCACCTAGGAGGGGAGCTCACAGCCACCATCATCCAAACCTCTGGCTCAGACCATTGGACGATGCAGCTTCAATGGCTCAGACCGAGTATAGCCACCCCAAAACCTTTTCACTTTGAACACTTTTGGCTCAAATATCCAAGGTTCAAAGACCTTAGATCGGATTGGTGCACTTCCCTCACACCACCCTTGGGCACAAAAATGTATCAGTTCCAGCAGAAATTGAAGATGCTCAAGGGGAAACTGAAATTTTGGAACAAGACCACCTTCGACAACATCTTCAAAGATCAAAGAGATCTGGAAGAGAAAATGAAGCAGCTCCAACAAAAAATCATATCAGAAGGATGATCAACAGACTCAGAGAACAAGGAAAAGTCCCTAACAGCCCAACTGGAAGAGAGAAGAAGCTAAGAAGAGATCATGTGGAAACAAAAATCCCAGATATGTTGGCTTAAGGATGGAGAAAGAAACACAAAATTCTTTCATTGCTCCACCATCCAACACGAGATGCACAACAAAATCACAGTCCTCAAAAATCAAAGCAAGGAGCATGTGGAAAAACATGAGGACATCACTGAGGAAATGCTCAATCACTTCAAGGACATCCTTAAAGAACCCAACATCCAACGACAGGAGGTCATTGGAAAAATCACACAGCACATCCCAAAATTGGTCAATGAGGATCATAACAGGATGTTGCTCAAAGCCACAACACTGACAGAGGTCAAAAAAGCGGTTTTCTAATTAAAATAAGGGAAAGCCCTCAGACCGGACGAATTCACCACCAACTTCTTTCATTTCTTCTGGGACACTATCAAAGAGGATGCCTGGGGCATAGTAGAGGAATCGCGCAACACCCACTGGATTCTGCCATCTCTCAATGCAACCTTCATCACTATCATCCCAAACGAAGACAATGATGCTTCTCCAAGTAAGTACAGACCCATAGCACTTTCCAATGTAATTTACAAAATCATTTCCAAAGTTATAGCTAATAGATTGAAGCAGATTCTCCCCATGCTCATTTCTCTAGAGCAAACGGGATACGTTGAGGGCAGGAAGATCCTTGATGGAATAATCCTAACCCATGAGGTCATACACTCCTTAAAAACCTCAAAAAAATCGGGCATGCTCCTCAAAATTGACCTATCCAAGGCCTTTAACAAGCTCAACTGGAACTACATAAAGCAAATCCTTCTAGCATTTGGATTCAACCAAACATGGGTTCGCTGGATCATGAGTCTGATATCCTCTCCCATTATCTCTATTATTTTCAATGGCATTCCCACGGAAACTTTCAACCCCTCCAAAGGTATAAGGCAAGGGGACCCTCCCTCACCCTTTCTCTTTGTTCTTATGGCCGAGGGCCTAGGCCGCCTGATAAAGAGTTCTATACATTCGCACAACCTTCAGGGAATTCCTCTACACAATATCCCCCCCATTTCCCACTAGAAATTTGTGGATGACAATATGATCATGGGGCACCCCTCTATACAGGAAGCTCGCACCCTCAGAACCCTACTCGATTGTTTCTCTGAAGCCTCTGGAACTACTGTCAACCCTGAAAAATCTCAAATCTTCTTTTTCAATATGCCTTTTATCACCCAGTGGAACATAGCTCGCAATGTTAGGTCCCTATATTACTAGTATAGTCCCTTATTTTTGTTATTTTAACCCCCTTATTGTTATTATTGTACCCTTGTAACCCCCATATTGTTATTATTGTACCCTTAAATTATTATTGTTAGTTCAACTAGGATTACACTGTGGCCCCATGTACTCCTATATATAGAAAGGAGGTTTTGTAATCTGTATCATCCAAGAATTTTTCATTCATGTAATGTATTGAGGTTTCCCTCTAAGTGGCTATTTTCTAAGGCATTGATATCTCTTTTCTTCTATTTTTGGAGCTGGTTACACAACATTTGCTATCCGAGCTTTGGATTCTAGGGTTTCACTACTCTAAACAGGGCATCGTGGCATTTTCACTATAAATTTTTTTCTACGAAGGTTCAGAATCTGAAATTTTAGGGTATGAATAAATCCCGAGAAACTGCTCAATAAATTTCAGACCTTTGGTCTGCATTATTTTCGGAGATATGATCTATGGAAGGTAGTGCTTTTTCAAAGTCCTGAATTTCATCTCAAAGAGGTGATCGGGAAACGATTCATAACTCTCTTCTCCAGTGACTGATTGGAGTGCCGTAAAAGTTGTTCACAAGTATGCGACTCTAGTTTCTTAGATATCAATTGTGGCCGAAGGATGGAAAAATGACACGTGGAAATTCTGCATAAAGTTTGCTCTACTGAACCAGTCCATAATTAGGTCATTGTGGGAGATTGGACACAACTTTGTCTTGGAGAATCCAAATCAGGTCAGACCTGTGGCATTCGAAATATAATTCAAAGGGCTACGTTGGTACCGAAATTCAGATATTGAAGTGCTACAATCACAGAGATAATCCAATTTCAATATCGAGCTCCTCAAAAGCAAGAAAAAGGTGTGTATTTTTTTTCCGAATTGCATAAGTCTTGTTTGAAGAATCAATTTGAATTGATTCCAAGGGCATATTGTAGAATAGATATCAGTTTTGGGTTCTAAAATATGCCCCGTAAAAATAATTCAACACCCATTAAGCCTTCAGAAGGCTCTACTATGACTCATGAAGATGAAGAATTGCAACATGATCTATCAAAATTACAAGAGCAAGTGCACCAAATTTCGCTCTCGCAAATAGCAACAAAAAATGAAATGGAAGTTTTGAAGAAAGGCGTGGAAGCTAAGATGGATGGCATGGAAGCTGGCATGGAAGCTAAGATGGATGACATGAAAGACAACATGGAAAACATGAAGAATGATTTAAAAGCAGACATCGAAGGTTTGACAAAGTTGATACAAGAAATGTTTCCTAATGGTGAAAAGATAGTAGAAGAACCTCATGATGAGAAAAAAATAAATGTTAATCGTGATTTCATAAACTCTAATGTTGGCGGGAAGAACCACCATATTCCAAAAAAGGATATGAGGAAGTTTGATGGAAAGGATCCTATAACATGGATACTACAGATGGAGCAATATTTTGATCTCCATAACGTGCATAACACACAAAAGGTACGCATTGCAACTTTACATTTAGAACAAAATACATTTGTATGGTATCGATGGCTTTGCTCCCATAAAAAAATTGTCACTTGGTCAATTTTAACGGAAGAAATGATAGCACATTATGAGGATACAAAGAGCAACACCTTCTTTAGCCAATTGATAAATCTCAAACAAAATGGTTTAGTGGGGCAGCACATTGAGGAATTCCAAAAATTGAATATAAGGGTAACCGATATTCCAGAGGAACACAGGATTGATCTCTTCATAGGCACTTTAAAGGATAACATCCAACATGAAGTTCGCGTTTTGGAACTTGATTCATTGGAGAAGGCATTCAGGTTGGCAAGAAAAATTGAATGTAAAATTATGGCGACAAGGAAGCCTACCACTGACTTCTATAAAGAAGGAAGTGTTTCTACGCCTATATTTCCACAACCTACAAGGTTGACACCACAAAAATTGGAAGAAAAAATAGCAAAAGGGCTTTGCTACAGTTGTGATAGCAAATACACTAAAGGTCATAAGTGTGCTGAGAAGAAATAATTTTACATAGATTGTGAAGAGGAAGAAGAAAATGAACAAGAAGAGGATATACACCAGGAACCAACCCTAGAAGAGGAAGAAATGAGTCCGACCATATCGTGTAATGCATTGGAAAGAATTACCACTCCTCAAACTCTCAAGATAGAAGGACATATCAAGAAGAAAAAGGTAATAGTGTTGATTGATTCAGGTAGTACCCATAATTTTATTCATTGTAAGGTAGCCAAGGAATTGAATTGTTTCCTATACCCAGCACCAGAACGTCAAGTGATGGTTGCAAATGGAGGAACTATAAATTTCTCTGGAAAATGCCATAATATCAAGCTAACCATGGGGGAATATGTATTGACTAGTCCAATGCTTTCCATTCCTATGGGAGGTGTTGATGTTGTACTAGGAGTACAATGTTACAATCTTTGGGGACGGTAGCTTTTAATTTTCAAGAACTTTTCTTGAAATTTTTTTCAGAAGGAAAGGAAGTCGAATTACGGGGTATTGAAGGGAAGCCGGGAAGGATAATAAGCTCTAATGTCATGACAAAGATTCTAAATAAAGAACAACGAGGCGTAATTGCACAATTATGCTCACTAGAAGTTCCGACATCAAAATCATCTATTTCTGCAGATCTCCAACAAGTCTTGGACAATCATTCCAAGGTGTTTGAAACTCCCAAAGGACTCCCACCTATTCGTGATCATGATCATGCTATTCATTTGATTCCAGTAAGTGTTCCTCCAAACATCCGGCCTTATAGATATCCTTACTTCCAAAAGAGCGAAATTGAACGCATGATTGCAGAAATGTTAGAGGCGGGTATAATTCAACCTAGTCAAAGTTCTTTCTCTGCTCCCGTAGTATTGGTACACAAGAAGGATGGATCATGGCGAATGTGTCCGGATTATAGGGAGCTCAATAAGCTCACCATTAAAGATAAATTTCAATTCCTGTGATTGATGAATTATTGGATGAATTACATGGAGCAATTTATTTTACCAAATTGGATCTTCGTTCAGGGTATCATCAAATTAGAATGAAGATTGAAGATATTCCAAAAAAAACATTTCGAACTCATGAGGGTCATTATGAATTTTTGGTCATGCCTTTTGGCCTTACCAATGCACCTTCTACATTTCAAGGGTTGATGAATTCCATTTTCAAACCCTTCCTTAGAAAATTTGTGCTAGTATCTTTTGATGATATACTAATCTACAGCAGGTCTTGGAAGGATCATGTTCAACATGTTGACAGGGTGCTCAAACTATTGCAGGAGAAACAATTATATGCAAAAACATCCAAATGTTTCTTTGGAGTACAAGAGGTGGAATATCTGGGTCATATTGTATCTCACGAGGGTGTTAAGGTAGACCTAACAAAATTAAAGCCATTAAGGAATGGAAAGTCCCCACAACCATAAAGAAGTTGCGAGGATTTCTCGGGTTAACAGGGTATTATCGCAAGTTTGTTAAGAATTATGGGAGAATAGCAACACCTCTAACAACATTATCGAAGAAAGATGCATTTTCATGGACTCCTGAAGCAACTAAGGCCTTTGAACGTCTTAAAGAGGCAATGTGCCTAGCACCGGTCTTAGCTACACCAGACTTCACAAAAACCTTTATTGTGGAAAGTGATGCCTCAAGAAATGGAATTGGTGCAGTTTTAATGCAGGAAGGAAGACCCATTGCTTTTGAAAGTCGTCCAATCAAAGGAAAGTATTTACAGAAACCTATTTATGAGAAGGAAATGATAGCAATACTGCATGCACTAAAGAAATGGAGAACTTACCTAATGGGAAGACACTTCAAGGTAAAAACTGATCATGATAGTCTTAAACACTTTTTGGAACAAAGACTATCTTTCGAAGAGCAGCAAAAATGGGTCACAAAGATGTTGGGTTATGACTTTGAAATAATCTACAAAAAAGGAAAGCTTAATGTTGTTGCAGATGCACTCTCAAGAAAGAATGAAGAGGTGGAAGCATCGCTTTGTGCCATTTCTATTATCCAACCAGATTGGATAACTGAAGCAAGAGATGAATGGAAGAAGGACAAAGATGTATGGACACTCATTCAAAAGTTGCAGCAAGATCCTAGTACATCTGATACATTTAGTTGGAAAAATGATTCCTTTTGGTACAAAGATCGCTTATATCTTTGTAAGAATTCCCAACTAAAACAAAAGATTCTTCTGGAATTGCACACTTCTCCTTTAGGAGGACACTCAGGATTTTTAAAAACTTACCACAGGGTGAAGAAAGAATTTTTTTGGGATGGCCTTAAATCTTATATTCAAAAGTTTGTGGCGGAATGTTTGGTTTGCCAGCAGAATAAAGTTGAGACAATTAAGACCTCGGGTCTTCTACAACCTTTATCCATTCCAAGTCAATGTTGGGAGGAGATTTCAATGGATTTTATCACAGGTTTACCTAAGTCCGAAGGAAAGAGGTCATCATGGTGGTAGTTGATAGGCTTACCAAGTATGCACACTTTTGTGCATTATATCATCCATTTAAAGCAAGTACAGTTGCTACTACATTTATGGACACAATTCAAAAGCTACATGGAAACCCAAGGGTTATTGTGAGCGACAGAGATCCCATTTTTACTGGAAATTTTTAGACGAAGTTATTTTCTTGTTTGGGTACTCAATTAGCTCATGGCTCATCTTATCATCCTGAATCCGATGGTCAAACTGAGATAGTAAATAAATGTTTGGAAGGATATCTTCGTTGTTTTGTATCTGATAAACAAACACAATGGGTCAAGTGGTTACCTCTCGCCGAATGGTGGTATAACACTTCCTTCCATACTGCAGCAAAAATGACCCCATTTATGGCACTTTATGGATATCATCCACCATCCATCACATCATATTTAAGGAAAAATTCGAAGGTTCAAGCAGTGGAAGATCACATCGAGCATCAACAAGAAGTTCTCCGACTCTTAAAGGATAACTTGAATTTGGCACAAAATCGAATGAAACAACAGGCAGATCAACATCGTAGCGAGAGAAGTTTTGATGTAGGAGATTGGGTATTTTTACGGCTAAAACCATACAAACAAATGTCCCTCAAGCAAGAAAAGAAGGATAATAAATTATCGCCAAAGTACTATGGTCCTTACAAGGTGTTGCAAAAGATTGGTACTATGGCATACAAATTGGAGCTTCCTGCTTTTTCGCGAGTACATCCAGTTTTCCATGTTTCATGCTTAAAGAAGGTTATAGGTGAAAATCTTCCAGTTCAAACAATATTGCCAGAACTTGATGAGGAAGGAAAAATCATATTGGAACCGGAAACGGTCATGGAATCAAGAACTCGACAACTACGGAATCGATCAATTTCAGAGTATCTCATCAAGTGGAAGAACTTACCCACTGAAGATTCTACATGGGAGGATGAGAATTTTATACAGAAGCACCCAGAGCTACTCAAGCATTGAGGACAACACTTTTTTGAAGGAGAGGAGCATGTTAGGTCCCTATATGACTAGTATAGTCCCTTATTGTTGCTAGTGTAACCCCTTATTGTTATTATTGTACCCTTGTAACCCCCATTTTGTTATTATTGTGCCCTTAAATTATTATTGTTAGGTCGGCTAGGATTACATTGTGGCCCACTAGGATTACATTATGGGCCCATGGACTCCTATATATAGAAAGGAGGTTTTGTAAATTGTATCATCCAATAATTGTTCATTTATGTAATGTATTGGAGGTTGCCCCTCGAAGTGGCTTATTTCTAAGGCGTTGATATCTCTATTCTTCTATTTTTGGAGCTGGTTACACAACACGCAACTTGGGCTTCACCATAGCCTCTATGTCGTCCAAATATCTGGGATCTCCTCTCACAGACTCAACTATCAAACCCTCTTCGTGGATAGAGTTGTTGGACAAAATGGAGACTAAATTGTCCAACTGGACCCATCGCTCCCTCAACATAGCCGGACATTTGGTTCTCATCAAATCTATACTTCAGTCCCTACCCATATACCTCATTTCTGTTCTAGCAGCACCAAAATAGGTCCTCAAATTTATTCACAATCTAAAAAGAACCTTCCTTTTGGGGGGATCCAAAGACAAAAACAAATGAGTGCTAGTCAAATGGAAAGAGGTATGTACACCGAAAGCGTAGGGAGGACTGGGACTTAGAGATCCAGAGAATAGCAAAAGCATCATGGGTGCCAGTATATGGTGGAAATGGGTATCCAACCCTCACATACCATGAGAAACCCTATGGGTTGCCAAATATGCATGTAATTGGCCCATGGGGAACTAATCAGATTCAATATTTCTCCTAGAGGATCCCAAATTTGGAATGTAGCCAGCCAACAAAAACAGTTGATCCAAACCCACAGCTTCTGGGAACTGCACAGTGGAACTCAAGCCAGATTCTGGGAGGGTTCATGGCAGCAGATGCCTAGTCTATCCTCAATCTTCCCTCGACCCCTCTGGAGCATAGTCCTATAGGAAAGAGAACAAAATTGCGTCCAAGACTTTTGGACCAATGAAACAACTCAAGGTTACAGGAATTGGCTGCACACAGATAGATGGCAGGCAGACTGGAACAATGAACATCACAGAGATATTTGGGAGGAATTAACAACAAAAAGAAGAATCAGAGCTTAGCATGGGCAAGACATTCTTCGTTGGGGCCATACTCCAAGAAGTAACTACTCAACTAAGGAAGTCTATCATCTATTACAAAAATCGAACCCTAGCCCCACTAATCAGATATGGAAGAAGATATGGACTGCTAAGCTTTGGCCTAAAGTAGCTACTTTTTAATGGCTGCTCAGTAAAAGACACATCCTCACATGGGAGAATATTTTGAAGCGGGGTTTTGTGGGTCCTTCGAGGCGCCCCCTATGTCATAACGACATCGAAACCATCGATCATCTGTTGGACCTTTGCCCCATATCCAACACCTTTTGGGATAGGATTGAAATACTATGCAGAAGATCCAATCAAGACAGGGATAATATCACCAATACCATCAGCAAATGGCAAGATAACCCCTACTCCAGTAATCTTCTGAACCGTCTCTAGCAGTTGATTCCAGGTCTACTCATCTGAAATCTTTGGAAAGAAAGAAACAGCAGGATCTTTAAAGACATAGCCTCAAATCGAGAGCAAATATGGGCCAAGCTACACAGCAACTTAGAAGAAACTCTCGTCATGGCTCACTAGGGGAAGGATGACCTCCTGACAACCACTACTAAATGCACCATTTGGAACAACTGGCACATATGCATTAAGCCCCCAATGGATAACTCCTCCCCGAGCACAAGCAGAATCCACGCACCTGAACAATGGAACACCCCCCCCCCCCTCGATTGGTTTCTTCAAATGCAACTTCGATGGAGCCTCCGAAGGCAACCCAGGGGAAGCAGGATTTGGGTGTATTTTGAGATTCTCATGGAAAACCCCTACACGCCTACTATGGAAACCTGGGGTGGGACAACAACAACTCCGCGAAGCTGGAGGGGCTCATCCAGGGTATCTCCAGAGCCATTGAGCTCAACTTTTTTCCATTAGAAATGGAGGGAGAGTCGCAACTCATCATTCAAGTGGCCACACGCATTCTTCTTGGCACTTCTCCCTCAAAGGTTTCTACCAGCTGAAGGTTCCCTCAAAGGTTTCTACAGGGCCATTACCTTCCACCATGTGCATAGAAAGGCAAACACTATAGTTGATCTCCTGGCCAACAAAGGAGTGGATAGCCATTCAATGGTATGTCACTCTAACTTCTCTCAAATTGGGGATGAAACCTTGCGCGAGGAATGCCAAACTCTCCTCCAAAAGGATCAACCTTCCCCGGATGCGAGTGACATGCCGCATACGTGTGAAGCTAGTTCTTCCCATGCACAGGTTGACGATGTCCTGCACAACCAGCTTTAACCTGATGTGGAACCTCCTCTCAGCAATCATTCACAGGGGCACTCTGATGCACCTGATCTTCTGCCATACACTGAATCACGTGCAATCCCAAGTGAACTGTCCTAACTCACATATGCGAGCGTGCCACAAAATCGCACAGCATCTATGCTCGTGCCACAGGTCTTCAAAAGGCGTGGTCTCCCCTCATTATGTCATCCCTTCGCTGCTCCAGTCGGCCTCCAGAGCCTTTTCTGCCTCCTCCCTTGCCATTCTATTGCTTCTTTTGTTTCCCCACGCGCTCCCCCTGATGTGCGCTCTCCCTCACGCGTGCCACCTTACAGGTGCTAGCCTGCAAGGTGCTTCTCCCGTTGATTCCCTCGAAGTTGTGCGCCCCCCGCGGCGTCCCTCCTTGCTACGTGCCTCCCCCTGGAATTCCCCGCTTCTTTGGATTCATCCCGCTATGCGCTTTCTGAGGCATGCACCCTTGTTGCGCACCCCCTTGTTGCATAACCCCCCCCCCCCCCCCCCCCCCACCCCCATTGTGCTTATCTGTTGCGCACTCTCCTATTGCGCACTTCACTGATTTTAGACTGGTCTCCCCCTCTCTGCCTGTTAGCCCCCCAATGGCTCCGCGTCAGTGCCAAAATACTATCAGGGGTAGCCAAAGAGGTGTGTTATTGGGTCGCTATCAATGCAGACATGATCACCGCTTGGAATCCATTAAAGGCTCCTCTTCTGACAGCCATGACAAGGAAGCACCACAACGGTCTAAGCACACCCAAGATGTGATCGCCTTAGCTCCAAAGAATCAGAGGGGCAAAAGAGGCCCCAATAATTCCACCATTGCGCATTCTGAGCTGCCTACTCCTCGAAAAACCGAGCCTCTCCCAATTCAAGAGGCCCTAGAGGAGGATACAAGTGTGTGGATCATGGATTCGGACGAAGTCTGGACGAGAGTTCCTCATGCTGAGTACCCAGTCGCACCTATCATCTGTGCACCCGCTACAAATCCCCTGCGCGTGCCTTCTGCTAAGGAGGAGGCCATTGCACAGGAATATGGATGCCACATCGAGGAGGAGTACCCTGCTACAGAGGATGATGAAGGAACACCATGGTTGTGTGGTTGCTCGATTCTTTTCTGTTTTTTGTTATTTCAGCACATACTACAGATCTTTTGTTTTTATATGTATCACGGTACACTTTGTAAATAATAACCATATGATGCTATTCAGGGGTTGGTTTCCTCCTAGGAGGCATCCCCAAACCTGCACTATTTTGAAAGCCTCCAAGGTTGGGATTGGTTAAGCACCGCTTACTATCTCAGCCCAACGCCTATGTAAATTTTTCTTTTGATCTAATATAGTTTAGCCTAACTTACAAAAAAAACATTAATATACGATGCAGCAACAACAAAAAATATTTTTGTCTCTGAGAGTCTCTCGAGAGAGGTACCAAAGTGCATAGTTAAGGGAACATATGGGATGACTGGAGTCGGGTGGAGGTGGCAGTCGTCCAATGAGAAAAGAATCAAGATGATGGGTTATTAAAATTTATGAGCCCATAACTTAGTGTGCGTTGGATGTTGAAGTTCACGATGGGGTGACGTGTCTCGGAAGGATTTCCCCAGAAGTTTTAAAAGCAGCAACAGACTGAAGCATCAGGATGACAAAGCAATAGGCTTATGTGTAGTGGTAGAAACTTGGAGTTATTGTATTGGCCAACGATACCAACAGAGAAAGTGACATGTCTCAGGTAGATGAAGAATGGCACACCAAGAGCAGAGGAGAAAGGACCAAGTCACAAGGTTGGTCGCATTGAGTGAAGCGAGAGGTAAAGTTTAAGCATCGGGAGCTATAGGCTAAGCGCACATAGTTAAAAGGTAAGGGCTACATCCCTGCGTCCATGTATTGGAAAGAGCTTGGCTCCGGTGGCTATCATTCAAAAATGGGTTTATTCCTTTCCATGGCTTATATGTTGTATAAAATTTCGTGCACCTGTGTATTACAAAGAGGTTTGAATCTGGTGGTTTCGAAAGGGTTTTGTCTATACCCTTATGGCTCCTCCCACCTAGTTATTGAATAGGCAGGTTTGAGCATAAAAAGAGATTTATTTCCTAGTTTGAAATTGTATGGAACCCCTTGTTAGATTCAAAATTTTAGGATGTTTATCAGATCCTAGCCGAGCCTGCACCACAAGGATTCAAGACAGTGAAAGTATATAGGGTAGAGTGCCTTGATGAAGGTTGTGAGAAGAATAGTTATCTTCACTCTAGTGGCATCTATGTCATGCATGATGGCTCTAATCTTAGAAACTAGAGCCAAGGGGTCATCATCTTTCAACTCAAGGTTGAGGAGTTTGACCATTAGTTGTACAAGCTCCAATTCTAAGTGTGAGTTAGTACAAAGCTTTTAGTTTCTTTAAAGCACCATAAGAATCTATAATGGAAACAATATGATTGCTCACATTTTCACTATGTATTGATGCACCAATGAGAGCATAGGATAATTATTGTCTTTACTATTCTATATGGTCAGCTCTATCTAATGTAGGTTTGGTAGGTGTGTTTTCCTCCTCTCCTTTTCCAATGGAAGATTCTCCTTCATAGATGTAATTCCAAAAATCATTAAAGATGAGTTGTGTTTGATCTTTCTGAACCACTCTCCATAATTCTCCTTGTCACAACACCACGCCAAAAATGGAAATGAGAGAATGCATCTTCAATAGAGTTCTAAAATGAGATCTTGCACTTCAATATTCTTAGATTAAGTTGTCAGGAAATAACAATCCACTTGAAAATACAGAAAATATTTAAGAATGGAAAGTAAATGTTTCCAAAACAACTACATGATTTGTACAATTTTTTTGTGCATACATGCATGTGTTACTACAACACTTGAATACAATTACAAAAACTGAGATTTTCCTTCGCTCACATTTGCTATTAACAAACTTGAATATATTGTTTAATAAATAAAACCTAAAAACCATGGAGAAAAACCAAAAAACAACACCTATGCAAAATAGGAGTACAAGATTTGCAAGACAAATGACGGTTTAAAAAAAGAAAAAAATATAACAGTCCATTGTGCAAAGGTGGAAAATGCAATAACGTCACAAATGACTCCCTGCATTACAGCAGCGAAAACACATGATCTAGAGAGCAGACGTTCTTTTGGAGCCGAATTCAGAACTTGAATTAAAGCTGTCAGGTGATCAAATTTCTGAAAAGCTCGATTCTTTTCGGGCCAAATTCCAAAGTTGAATTAAAGCTGTTATTTGATCAAATTTTGAATTTTTGTATTTGATGTTAGAAATTAATGGAGATTAGGTGATATTTTGTTACGTAGTTGTGATTTTGCATTTTATTAGACATTCAGTTCCTATTAATTAGGAATCTGTTTCACCTAATGTATCTATTTAATTAATGGTGCTCAATGAGAAACCCTAAGCGGGTGCATTTTCTTGTGGGAGCTCCTGGTGATCTGCACCTGTGAGCTCCTGTGTTGTTTGCAAAATTTCATGTCTTCTGCAATTATTGACATGGTATCAGAGCGTAGAAGATCAGAGGCCTGTGTGTTTATCTCCGCAGTGGTTGAGGCTAAGTCTCTGGAGGCCGAGAACCTGTGTGAGGAGCGTTGTTGTTAGTTGCTCCTGGAATGCGTAAGTGTTCGCTGTGACCTTGGATTTGGAAACGTGGGCTGCGTGGAGGCTAGAGCTACGTGTAGTTTGATCTACGTTGGGTCATCGCTGCAATAGTCTACACAAAAGGCTCTGTGTTGTTTACAATACTGTTTGGAGCACTGCGACTGCACTGGCAGAGGAAACGTGGGCAGTTGCAGTGGATCAAGTTTGCAACAGATCCGAATAGCAGTCGAGTTGGCACATGAGGAGAGCGACATTGTGAGAGGGTAGCACCACGCATCTGCTAAGCCATCGAACTGTTGTTTTACCACCGCTACTCGAGAAAAGGAGTGCGGCCAGCGTGGATTTCCTCTAAACATAGTCATCGTGGAAGCATAAGTCACAGCATTTGACTGCTAGTGGGCATCGATCTGTGCGGAGGAGCCGTAAGGTTGAAAGCCAGGATGAGCTGTAAGTCATTTCCGGTTTCGGGAAATTTGAAATTGTTTGAAGAGCTTCTTCTTTTTTTTCTTTTTTTTTTTCGTTGCTGCCACAGGGAGAAATCTTCGAAGGCAGCTTTGAGAGCCGGACTTCATTGTTGCCGCAGGGTGAAGTCTTCGAAGGCAACGTTGAGAGCCACGAGCGCTCGATCTGTGGATGAGAGGCCATATTGATCTGCTGGAGTAAGTGCTGGAGTAGGGCCGAGAGGTGATGTAAGTGTTGCATGGTGATTCAAGTGTGCTAACCGCCATCAAAGACATAGGTGAACTGTCCATTGTCCAAGCCGACTGTAAGAAGCATCGATTTCCTCCACTACGCTGCCACAGAATTTGCAGAGAGCCACTAGAAAGAAACCCTCGCTTGGAAGCACAGGGTCAATTGGATAGAGCTGTGGTAGAGCTGTTTTTTTATTGCTAATCGAACTTGATTGCAGAAGATTTCTATTATATATATATATATATATTGATTCAACAATTTGTTCCAAGTGTAGTTAAAAAAATTGGATACAGTGTGAGATCAAGAGTTTTTATTCTCTTTCTCATTGAAACTTGAAGGCCCTCATTAAGTAAATATTGTTTTAAATTTTTTATCCAATTTTTTTTTCCAAGATGAATACTCAAATGGCAGATTACTTAAATGAAAGCAGCAAATTGGATGGTTCCAATTATACAAATTGGAAATTTAAGCTTCAGACTTTGCTTGAGGGACAGAATACTTATAGCATTGTCATTGGCGATGAAGTTAAGCCGACTGTTGCAAATGGTGGTACAAATGCAACAATTCAAGAGTGGGAGAAAAGGGAGTTGAAGGCAAAATTTCTACTAAAATTGTCAGTTAAAGATTGCATCATCCCTCATATTCAGGATTGCAAGACAGCGATCAATTACAGGCGTAACCCTGGAACCAATGTTGAAGGCGTAACCTGTAATTGATCTTCTATCATCTAGATTTCCCGCCCAATCAGAGTCTGTATAACCTGTCAACTTAACATCAAATGAGTCAGAATACAAAATACCAAAGTCTGATGTTCCTTGTAGATACCTTAATACTCCTCTTGCTGCTCTCCAATGACTGTCATGGGTTTGAGTCATAAACTGACTCAAAACACTCACTGTATAAGCTAAGTCAGGTCTTGTTGTAGTCAAATAAATAAGACTACCAACCAATTGTCTGTATAATGTTGCATCTGCATATTTCGAATCATCATTCATCTGAAGTTTGCTATTCTGTTGTAAAGGTACACATGAAGGCTTACACTCATCCATCTTAAACCTGGATAACAGACTCTTTTCATACTTACCCTGGGACAAGAAAGTTTGGCTTGAATCTCTCCAAACTTCTAGACCCAAACAGTATTGCATTTCTCCAAGGTCCTTCATTTCAAATTTTTGTGATAATTGTTGCTTGATTTCTTCAATGAGATTATCTGCACTTCCTGTTATTATCAGATCATCTACATATAAAGAAATCACCACTATTTGTCCTTCATTATTAAACATGGTATATAAATTGGGATCATTTTTGCTCCTTTCATAACCATTCACGAGGAAAAAAGAATCAATTTTTTCATACTAGGATCTAGGTGCCTGCTTTAAACCATATAAAGCTTTCTTTAATCTACATACTAGATGTTCTTCTCCCTTCTTAACAAATCCTTCAGGCTGTACTAAGTATACTTCTTCTTTTAAATCACCATTTAAGAAAGCAGATTAATTAACATCTAACTGATGTATTTTCCAATGATATTTAGTGGCTAAAGCAATAATCATTCTGATGGTATTTAATTTTGCAACAGGGGCAAATGTCTCTTCAAAATCAATACCTTCTATTTGGGAATATCCCTTTGCCACCCACCTTGCTTTATGTTTATCAATAGACCCATCTGCTCTAAATTTCAACTTAAATAACCATTTGCATCCAATGGGTTGTTTATCATCAGGAATTTTTACTAGATCCCACGTATTGTTCTTAATAATAGATTCATATTCCTCATTCATTGCTTTCTTCCATTCAAGACTTTTACTGGCTTCATAAAAATTAGAAGGTTCTGCAATGTTTAACATACCAATCATAAGCGCACAATCCCTATATCGAGCTGGTAACTGTTTTGGCCTGCTTGATCTTCTAAGTGGTGGGGGTTCAATTATTCTGCTTGTTTCTTCCCTTTGTGGACTGAACTCCACATTGTCTTGCTACTGCTATACCTGCTGTTGTTCTTGTTGTTGTTCCTGCTTCTGTTCCTGCTTCTGTTCCTACTGCTGACTGACTCTTGTTTCACTATCCTCTTCTGAGAGTAAGGGCACATGCCATTCTTCATTGTTTTGGACAGGATTTCCATCATCAATCTGTTCATGGAATAATAAATCTCTACTGACAAACACCTTGTGAGTAACAGGGTCAAACAATTTATAAGCCTTATACTCACTGCAGTATCCAATGAACGTGCATTTAATGGCCTTTGAATCTAACTTCTTCCTGTTCTCTTTAGGAACATGTGCAAAAGCTTTACAGCCAAATACTCTAAGATGACTTACTGCAGGCTTGAAGCCAAACAATGCTTCAAAAGGAGTTTTATACTCAAGACTTTTAGTAGGACTCCTATTCTTTAAATACACTGCAGTATTAACAGCTTCTGCCCAAAAACCATTAGTTAGATTCTTACCTTTTAACATACTGCGAGCACACTCCACCAGTGTTCTGTTTTTCCTCTCAGCGACTCCATTCTGCTGAGGAGTGTAAGGTGTTGTAAATTGCTGTTGTATCCCATGCTCGTTGCAATATTTGATGAAGACTCCTTTTTTGAATTCTCCCCCTTGATCTGATCGAAGAATCCTGATGAACTTTCCTGTTTGCTTCTCAATCATGTTTTTGAATTGCTTGAAATATTCAAAAGCATGACTTTTCTGTTTAAGAAAATACACCCATGTGAATCTTGTACATTCATCAACAAAGATTAAAAAATAATAGGCCCCCCCTAACGACCTTGTCTACATCGTGCCACATAAATCAATGTGTACAAGTTTGAGTATATCCCTCTGTTTTCTATCTTTAACGGCAGGAAATTCATCTCTATGTTGTTTACCGAATGCACATGCCTCACAATCAATATGCAACTTTTTCAAAGCAGGAAGACCATCTACCATACCTTTGTTCTGCAACAGAAGGAGATCACTGAAATCAATATGCCCAAGTCGCTGATGCCACAAGTTTTTAGCAGACTTATTCGACGACATCAAGGCTTGCTGAGGCGTACTTTTCACATCCAGTTTGTACAGTCCTCCTATGCGAATACCTGTAGCAATGGTCTTCATCTGATCCAACAAATATTTAATAATGCAATAAGATTTAAAAAATTCTACTTTGAGGTCCTAATCTGTAATCTTTGACACAGAAATCAGGTTCTTCTTAATGTCAGGAACATACCACACATCAGATATATTTCTGATCTTACCATTAGGTAGAGTAACAAGGACATCTCCATGTCCCTTGATCTCATACCCTCTATTATCTCCAAGATAGACTTTTACTCCAGAGTTGGATTCTTTAAAATTTATGAACCATTGCTTTTTACCTGACATATGCGAGGAGGCTCCAGAATCCACGAACCAAATATCTGATTCATCCTCCTCAGTAGCAGTATCAGCCTCAGCCATAAACAATCTAACATCCAGATTCTGATCTGTGTCAGCATCTGCATCTGCATCTGCCAAATGACCTGCATGTCTTCTCTGCTTGTACCTCTCTTGATTTGCCTTCTTCTTACGACAAAATTTAGCAATATGACCTATCTTACCACAATAAAAGCATTTTGGAGCAGAGTCATTTTTATGCGAGGTCATACCTTGTGGTGTCCTTTTTGATGTGTTGCCCCTCCTCTGGTCAGTCATTGCTCTCCCTTTTGGCTTGAACTTTGTTATCAATGCAAGATCTAGATCTTGAGGTTTGAGAGACGACCTTCTTTCCTCTGCTTGTAGCAAAATTCCAGACAGAAGATCAATTACAGGTTATGCCTTCAACAATCATTCTTCCAACCACCCAAAATAAACCCAATTAATCCATTTTACCTAATTCGGGGTTGCTCGTCATGGTCGATTTTTCCTTTGATGTTGATCAATTTCTTCACTACAGTGGCATCCTCCAATTGGCCTGATATACTTGAATCCATAGGAATTAAGCTTGAACAAGTACACTGATATATCTTACAAGATAGCAAACAAAACAAAAGCTCTGTAAATTCAAATTCTGGTTGCAAAGTAGCGAATTTTTGACCTTGGGAAACTAAGAAAACTAGACAAAGTGCAAGAACAGAACAAACATTGCTTAAATTTCAAATTAAAGAGAAGAAATTGAGAATGGTTTCTGATTTCTGCTGAATACGACATTCTACAATATATGGCTTCTGGGCTACATTTATCGGAATGTCGCCAATACCGTGATATATCGCGAGTCATTCCTCAGGCCGAGCCTATGTTATGGGCATTATTTATTGGGATAATTTCATTCTTTAAAATTATCACCATACATTCAAATTATCATGAGAAATTCTGATATTATCATAGCAAATTATCGTCCTATCCGGGTCCAACTGCCTATAAATCAAATTATCATGATAAATTTCGATATTATCACAGCAAATTATCGTCCTGTCTGGGTCAAACTGCTCGTAAATAATTTTTTAATTTTCATTCAACAAAAGTGACTGAGGGGAGGGATTGAGCTGTAAGAATATTATGACGCCAATCCATTGTTATCATTGGCATCAGCTGAGCAATTGCAGAGTACGGATTTATTCCCATGTACTACATTCATATTTCCTGTGGAAAAGAATTATGCATGTGAATTTTTTGTTTTTCAAGGGTTAATATAGAAAGAAAGAAAGTATTTTTATCGTTCACGAGATTAAAAATAGTCTATGAGACAAATTGCTTCTCCATCTGGCTCTTGTATTCAGTGCTTTTTCTGTGGAGTTTTACAATAAACGCTCCCAGCTTCTCGACAAACTCTTCACAGAATATATTATCCCAAGAACTAGCTACCAGAATACTTGCATAATTTTCCCTGCTGTCTTTGAAGGCTTCGCAGTCTAAAATGGAATGTTTTTCTATTTCCACTTTTCCGGAAGAGAAAAAAATACATACTCATTCCTCCCACATTTCTTTTGGCCTTTTCCATGGCTGTGTTTCACAACAGAGTTGATAAGAATTAGTCCTTAATTGAGCAATAAGAATTTTAGATCTCCAAGAAATATTGGCCCCTATGTACGCTTTTTGCTAATGATTATGAGTGGGGTTAAACTCTTCAAAGTAGTACTAGCTCTTTCTCCCTAGCTCTTTCTCCCAAGTACTTTTGTGGAACTTATCCATAACAAAAGTTTTTATCTCTTTATTGTTTGTAGGACACATGCTCAAGCAAATCCCCCATATACTAACCCATTTGTTATTTTTCCACATCCAAGTCTTCTTTCTTTTTCACAACCTTATGCCATCTACCCTCTTCCATTTGCTCAATTTTTTTCATATACCTTATGACTCACACCATAGCAATTGCTTCAATAGGAGCAGCCCCTGTTTCACTTAACAAGATAGCATAAGGAACTACACTTTTAATTTTGAATTTATTTGTAATCAAACACTTTCGAATTTTCTCAATTTGTTTCCATTGCATCTCGGTTGTGCTGCTTGTCCACAGTTCACAACCGTAGAGAATCACCAGGATCACTAGAAGCCCAAAAAGAGTTAAAGAATGTTGCCTTCAAAGTAGAACTTATGTAATAGATAACCTTTTTTTTGAATAGGAGAACTAATACTTATATACGAATAATATTTTGAATGCCCGATTTTTTAAATTTTTGTATTGATTTGATTTTCCTTCTGTTACCCAACAAGGTGTCTAGCTAAGACATTTTTTTTTGTGTGAAGTTCACTAGTTCCAAACTTTGTGGGTACGAAAAATTTAGCTATATTAAGAGTTGGTGTGGCCCAAGTCAAATGCAATCTCGAAGTAATTTTGATGTCTTAGAACAAATTCACCAAAAAATAATCTTATTTGTTTTGTGCCATAGATTTAAAACTTTAATCAATGTCCTCCAAAATGTCAAAGTCATTGGACCATATGAGCATCATAATAAACTAACATCATATGTGAGAGTGAACCATATGAGCATCATAATAAACTAATATTGAACTATAAAATATGTGGAATGGAATGTTTGACAAAATCAACAACTTGAAATACCACCTTGCCAAATCTCAAGGCATGAAATTGATATTTTCCATCCATCTCTCCTAGTAATTGTCCACATTGCAACTCAATCAATTCTTAGTATTACTAAAAAGAGAAATCATAGAGAAGAAACAAGACTCAAGCTTGCAAATAAAATAACAAGCATCCTTGGAAGAAAGAGAAACTCAATCCTCAGTGACACCTTCCACGATGCCCTTGACATCCTCACCTTTATTTATGCCAAGGTCAATGCTTGGGGTACAACCTTCTATTTGGTTGATAACTAAAACAAGGGAGGAGGTTGACAATATTGTGGCTACATGTTACCTAAGGAGTGGCATTCCTTTCAACATTGCCAAGAACAACCCATTCTAACATTCCATGTTTGAAGCTACTACTACTGTTGGTTCAAGGCAAGAGCCCTTCCTATAATGACTTGTGAGGGCCTCTCCTTAAATGAGAAAACATTGATTGCACTAAGAGATTTGTTGAGCATTTGCATACATTAAAGATGCATAGTTACTATGTTAGTTGTTGGATGGATTCATCCGAGAGATAAGTATGCAATATCTTGTTCGAGTGATTACGGACAGTACTACTAATTATGTTGTTGTCGACGGGTTACTTGTGGAGAGGACCCTATATTGTCCTTGTGCCAGCCATTACATTGATTTGATGTGAGAAAAAATGAACCAAATTTCTTGGATCAAAGAAGTCACACACAATACATATGTATGTATGTACATACATGTTCTCACATCCATAAAATAGTTTGTAAGGAACAAGGAGTTTGTCCATCCAATAATCACATATTTTTCCACTAGCTTCAATTCTCTGCAATCTCTCCACAATTTGGTGTTGGACTTACAAAGGATGTGTATTTCATCCAAGTGGAATGATCGTTTACAATATTAAAGTGGATGGGCAAGCCATAACCCAACTTGTTAGACACAATCAAAACTTTTGGATGGGAATGCAAAAATGTGTGTCATCAATGAATATTTGGTAAAAATTATTTACTTGGTTGATGATGACAATCCCACAATGAGTTCACTTGTATGAGGCTATGGATAGGACCAAAATATACCCATTGGTATTATGCGGACAAGGTAGAGAGCATATTCACCGAATGAGCCCAAATATGGGGTGTGATGGATGAGTGATGGAACAATACTTTGAGTCATATAATTCAAGCAACAAGGCTCTATTTTAAATCCACATACTCTTATGCTATGGTTTTAGATTTGATGCCAAGGTTATGGATGGATTTTTCCAATATAGAGTTGACCCCATTAAATGCTTAGAGATTTCCAAACAACTGGAGATATATAACCTAATTGCTAGGACATTTAGTTATGATAAGGTTGTCCAAGATAAGACTAATAGGATAATATGTAACCTTCAAGCACAATTTGTTTCAAACTTTCAAATTTCAATGTTATTCCTTTCTATTTATTTTTCACTTAATAGGAATAATTTGTTGTTTCCTTTTTCCATTTATTCACTGTAGATATTTGGTGGACAAACTATGGAAAAAGAATTCTAAAGTTATAAAAACTTCTCATTTGTGTGCTTTGACTTGTACTGCTTCAAAGTGTGAGCTCAACTACAGTTTTTTGAAAAATTACACTCAAAGGAAGTGCAACATATTAAAAATGTTCAAATTTATATTTAAATTATTTTTAATTTATGTCCATGGGTCATCATCCTATAACTACAAAATGGCACTCATATAGGTTAGATGTACAATGCCTTAATGACATGGTCTATGTTTGCTACAATACCAAGTTGTCAGTAACGCAAGTTGGCAAAGCACCTAAAAATAACTATTTCATTAAATATGACTAATCGTTGGAGATCAAGAGGCCTATCATGGAAAATGCACCGAAGTAGTTGGAAAATGATGTTGATGTGTTGGAGGAGAAAGAGGAATCAAAGGAAGATGTTCCACTTCCAACAAAGACGCATTTGGATGAGGAGATTAAGAGTGCAGCAACACCTCTCACAATGATAGGGAACTAAAAGAGGGTCATAAGACATCCCACTACATTGTCCACTTTAGCTTTAGTAGTTGCAGTTTCCACCTTAAGCTCAGCCTCAACATGTTCATGTAATCCTTTAAGAGGAAGAACGGTGACATTTCCCATAGAAATGGTAGAATGTTAGTTTTTGTAGCATCAAAAGTGTTGTAGTCTTGAAACTTTGTGGAGAGGCTAAAACACTTGAGATCTCCATAACCCAGAAATTGTTTCTGGAAATTCCACCTAGAAGTTTCAATTAGATTATTAGCCTATTTTTAAATATTTCCTAAGTCTAAACTTAGGAAATATGGTTAATTAATCAATATTAATTGAGATCAGGTGTGAATCATCTAGAAACTCACACGGATCGACTGGGAAATAATTTGGGTCCTTGATTAAGTTTTAATCTTGGTCATTGGAAGTCCAACATAAGATTATAAAAAGAAGTCGATGGGTAGATGGAGAATACACCAGTGCAGAAACTTAGTGATCTAGGTAAATCGATTTTTTCCAGTAGCACAATGATTCAACAGGAGGGTTCGAGCCAGAGATCGAGTAGAAGGTGGCAAAGGAGTGAGTTAGTATTCAGGTGGAGGTTTACAGTGCCAAAAGAGTCAGATTGAGGGAGTGTGAGTTTGCCTAGAGGGATTGTGCATGGATTGCACAGGTAGTAGAAGCAGAACAGTTCATTCGACCTGGGGGAGCAATCGATTCAATAATTGGTGGTCAAGATTTTTATTAGGACGACTAGTGAATCAATTCCAGATCCAGAGAGAAGCAAAGATGAAGATTTCAGGAGATTCTGGAGGCAACAGCAGCAAGGCCTGCACAAGCACTGCAAAAACACTGATGCAAAAGGACGTATGAATCGCTGAGGGGTCAGTTTCGGGAGTTGAAATCGGCTGTGGTGTGAGGAAAAAAACCCTCAGAATAATTTTGTCAATGATTCTCTCAGATTGGATTGCTAGTTTTTGCATCCAAATTATTATAATCAGAGTTGATACTAAAGAATAATAATAAAACTCTCATCTACTGCACCGGTTTTCTCAGGTTGGGTTTTTCTAGGGACAATTTTCCAAAAATAATGGTGTCAAAATTTTTGTGTGTGCTAGAATTTCTCAATTTCCAATATTTTGTTTTCTGCAGTATTTTTATGGTGAAAATTGTAATTGTGATTTTATTCATTTTTTGCCGTAGCAAATAAACTGCATAATGAAAATTACAGTTACGTGAATAATTTACATTTGTTGCAATAGATGAAATTTTCGCATGGTATCAGAGTGTGATTGATCAGCCGGAAAGCTCGGAGGCGGAAGAAGAGAATTTTGTTGATTAGATGGAGCAGCACGCCGAAATTCTCAGAGGTTGCGCAATGCCTAGCTAGGCAGTGAGAATTGTTGGGCAAGGGTTCGATTTTCAATTGCAGCGTTGCAGAAAATTTGGATTGCTCATAATAGTGATTCCAACAGGCAGAGGGAGCAGTTGCAGCCCAGATTCTCATCAAGCGGATTTCTTGGTTGGGCGCAAAGGGTTTTGCAACAGTTGCTAGAGAAAAATCAGTATCGGGTGGAAGAGGAATAGCACACATAATTGTCTTTAGTAAAAAAACTCAGTATGACCATGGACAGAATTGCCATTCAAGGGGCTTCGAATTTGTCTTCCATGTTATACGACGCATTTGCTTTCTTATCAGGGTCAGCTTCACAGGGGGTCTAGTATATACACAGTGGAGCATCAACTTAGACGACAGGGGTTAGAGAATATTTCTCTAGCTACAAGGAGGAGCAGATGGACTTCCAAATTACGATGGGAAACAGAACGAAGTGTACTCTAGTGGGGAGAGGTACCATCGATTTTCAAAGGGAGTCAGGAGCAAGTACCAGTGCTACAGATGTACTACATGTGCCAAGATTGGTATGAACCTAATTTCAGTATCCTAGTTATAGAATAAGGGATATGATATCCACTTCGTAGGGAAAAAAGTATTTGTCAAACACTCGAGCTCAAAGAGGGTGAGACAAATTGGAGTTAGAAGCAACAGATAGTACAAGTTGCATCTCAACTCTTCAATGGCACTAATAGGAAGTGACAGTAGCAATGGGAAGGAACGAAATGAGTTATGGCATAGGAGAATGGGACATCTACACCATGGAGCACTCAAGATGCTCAGGCAGGGGTTCCAAAACTTGGCACGAAACACGATGATGTGTGCTTAAGAAGTATGCTATCGCATCATTCCCAAAAAGTGATAGCAAAGTAGATGGCGTATTAAGACTTATACATTCAAATATTTGTGGCATGATGTCCACTAGAGCTCTCAGTGGTGTCGAATACTTTGTCACCTTTATTGATGATCATTCCAGGAAACCCTGGATCTATTTCTTGAATACCAAGGATGAGGTCTTCGATCATTTCAGGAATTTTAAGGCTCTCGTGGAGAATGCGGCAGGGAAGAAGATCAAGGTGCTTCGCTCAGGTAATGGTGGAGAGTATATTGTGCGAAGGAAGACATCAGAAGAGAGTGGAAAACTCCTTACAATCCACAGTGAAATGGGGTAGTAGAGGGGAAAAACATAACTATAGTTGGGACTGCAAAAGCAATGTTATATGACCAAGATTTGCCCAGGTTTCTGTGGGCAAAGGCATGTAACACAACAGTGTATATTCAGAACAAGACTCCTCATAGAACATTGGGGAAGAAAACGCCAAAAGGGATCTTCACAGGGAAGAAGCCAAAAGTTAGTCACTTCAAGATCTTTGGCACTGTTGTTTATTGCCACATGCCAAATGAGGAGCGCACCAAATTGGATCAAACTGCAAAGAAGGGGTTTTTCGTTGGGTATAGTGAAACCTCCAAGGCATACAAGATCTACATTCCTAGCAATAGGAAGTTTGTAGTAAGACGAGACGTAAAGTTATGGAAGATTGAACTTTCCAGAGATATCGTGAGATGCCTACAAGTGATCGAGAACAACCAGTTGCAGCGCCATTGGTCCAGCGGCAGGGGCAACCACAAGAGTAGCCAATGGGACCACCAGTGGAATAGTCACAAGGATACAGTACAATGACTAGTACTAGCATTTCATCGATAGCAGGGGATCCAGTGAGATCTCATGAGACGAAGCAGCAGAGGCAGGATGAGGAGGACCTGGTTGAACCTCCTACCACTAATGGTCGAACCAACAGAGAAGTTTTTCAAACATTGAGACATGCAGAGGAGTTCGTTGTAGCTCCTAAAACGAACAAGAGATAGTGCAGACAGTCTAATAGATATCAAGCATTGGTAACTCAGGTTGTAGAACTTTCCAGCTTTCAGGAAGTCGCACAGCATCAGGTATGGGTAGATGCCATGGTAGAAGAATATAGCTTTATCATGACAAATGATGTTTGGGAGGTGATGTTGAGGCATAAGGATAGGTCAGCTGTAGGTTCTCGATGGATCTACAAGATCAAATATGTCGCAGAGGGTGGCATGCAGATGTACAAGGCTAGGTTCGTGGCAAAGGGGTATGCACAAAAAGAAGCGATAGATTATGAGGAGACCTTTGCCCCAGTTTCCAGATACACTTCTATCTGCTTAGTTATATCCCTAGTAGCTGAGATGGGATGGAAGATTCACCACATGGGCGTCAAAACAACATTCTTGAATGGGGTGATAGAGGAAGAGGTGTACATAGAACAGCTAGAGGGCTTTGAGACTCATGAAAGGCGCACCCATGTGTGCAGACTGAAGAAAGATCTATATGGGCTCAAGCAGGCTCTCAGGGCATGGTATGGTCGAATTGACAACTACTTGCAGCAGATGGGATTCGTCAAGAGTGACGCAGATCCCAACCTTTACTATTTGATGGTAGAGGGTGAGTTGCTCATCCTAGTATTGTATGTGGATGATCTCTTCTTGACAAGATCATCAAGGCTCATGGAGGCTTGTGAGAGGAACCTGGCAGCAGAGTTTGATATAAATGATTTGGGGTTGGCGCATTATTTCCTAGGATTGGAAGTGTGGCAGAAGGACGGGGAGATCTTCCTTGGGCAAGGAAGATACGCTACAGATATTCTGAAGAGGTTCAAAATGCAGGATTGTAGAGCCATGTCTACGCCCATGATCACCAACTGGAAGAAGATAGATGTGTTAGATGACAAGGATGTTGACCCCACCTTATATAGACAACTTATCGGTTTTCTTATGTATTTAGTCAACACTAGGCTAGATATCTGCTTCGTAGTCAACACCCTCAGTGAATTTATTGTAGAATCGAAGAGGGTGCATTGGGCAACAACGAGGCATATTTTGAGGTATGTGTGTGGCACAATCGAGTATGGGTTTAGATACACCCGAGGGGATAACATCAAACTATGTGGATTCATAGATGTAGATTGAGCAAGAAGTTCAGTCGACAGAAAAAGTACCTCTGGGTACTGCTTCAGCGTTGGATCAGGAATGATTTCTTGGTGTAGCAGGAAGCAGAAGTCTGTAGCACTGAGCTCTGTAGAAGCAGAGTATATGGCAACAAGCACAGCTACGTGCAAAGCTATATGGCTTCGAAAGACGCTGGTAAGCTTGTTCAAACAGAGGATGGAGGCAACCAGTGTCTACTTCGATAATCATAGTTGCATCAAGCTCTCTGAGAATCCAGCGTTTTATGACAAGTCGAATCACATAGATATTCGGTGTCATTTCATCAAAGATTGTATGCAATGTGGAGCGGTCCATCTACAGTATGTTCCCACAGATAAGCAGGTTGCAAATATACTCACAAAAGCTCTGAGCAAAGCTAAGTTCGTCTATTTCAGAGAACATATGGGTATGGTAGAGAACCTGTTTTAGTAGCAGGGACAATTTATTTTGGATGTTTCTCAGTTGCAGAGGTTGTAGTTGCAGCAGCAACAATGAGAGGGAGTTGCAGTGCAAATGCAAAGTTGGCAGTAGTATATCAGTGTCAACAGCAACATAGATGCAACATCAGATTTACGCAGTGGTTGGTAGGCAGTGGCCAAATATCAACAGTATGACAGAGGGTGGTACAGAAACAGGTTGTTGTGGCAATATGTGCAGCACTAGAGAGAACATCTTTCTCACTAAGAGGGAGTGTTAGTTTTTGTAGCATCAGAAGTGTTCTAGACTCTAGTCTCAAAACTTTGTGGAAGGCTAAAACATATGAGATCTTAATAACTCATAAATAGTTTCTGGAAATTCCACCTAGAAGTGTCTCAATTATATTATTAGTCTATTTTTAAATATTTCCTAAGTCTAAAATTAGGAACTCTGGTTAATTAATCAGTGTTAATTGAGATAAGGTGTGAATCATCTAGAAACTCACACAAGTCAACAGGGAAATAATTTAGGCCTTTGATTAAGTTGTAATCTTGGTCGTTCGAAGTCCAACATAATATTATAAGAAGTCAATTGGTAGCTGGAAAATGCACCAGTGCAAACACTCGGTGATCTAGGCAGATCGATTTTTTCCAATAGTAGAGTGATTATGCGAGAGAATTCGATCCAGAGATCGAGTAGCAGGTGGAAGAGGAGTGAGGCAGTATCCCGATGGAGATTTCCAGTGCCAGAAGAGTCGGATTGAGGGAGTGTGAGTTTACCCAGAGGAACTACGCAAGGATCGCACAGGCAAGAGCAGCAAAACAGTTCGTTCTATCTGGGGGAGCAGTCGATTCAGTGACTGGTGGTCGAGATTTTCATCAGGGGGGCCAATGAATTAGTTCCAGATCTAGAGAGAAGCAGAGTTGAAGATTTTGAGGAGATTTTGGAGGCAACAATAGCAAGCCCTGCACAAGCACTATGCAAAGGTTGATGCAGAAGGAAGTATGAATTGTTGAGGGGCCAGTTTCGGGCACTGAAATCAGCTATGGGGCGAGGAAAAAATCCTCATAATAATTTTGTCAGTGATTCTCTCAGATTGGATTGCTAGTTTGGCATCATAATTATTATACTTGAAGTTGCTACTGAAGAATAATAATAAAACCCTCATTTGTTGCGTCGGTTTTCCCAAGTTGGGTTTTCTGGGGACAATTGTCCAAAAATAATAGTGTCAAAATTTGTGTGCGTGCTAAAATTTTTCAGTTTCTAGTATTTTGTTTTCTGCGGTATTTTTATGGTGAAAATTGCAGTTGTGATTTTATTCATTATTTGTTCATGTATTATCAAGATGCCTCATAATAATTCATCTAATAAGATACTTTTTTTTCCCAATGATTTTGTATCACCTTATAACTCAAGACAAATATCATATTTGAATATCAATGTATGATGTACCACTTGACTTATCATAATTGTATATATCAATTTTATCTTCATATTTATATATCAATGTGCTTGTTTGATATTCTTTCTACTTTAAATGTTAATATTAAACAAAACAAAATAAATAAATAAATATTATTTTTGTATTTTTAAAAGTCGCCAATATTTTCCAGTAAGCACAAGTAAACTTTCATTAGGCCTGCCCAAGTCTAAGGATATTAATAGTAAGTAGCATAATCTAGCATGCCAAAACATTACTCTCTTTTTGTTAGAACTTATTAGAGAGATCAAAGTGGCCCTAAGCTTGCAACTTGCAAGTGTTCATGTTGTCTTAACTATGAAAATCTTGCACATATCCTGTACAATTTGCATATCTTAGCTTCCATCTTTTGTCACTATATCGTTGTTCATGCCACTACATAGAACTTTTTCTTATCCCTACTACTTGTATCCAGTATATGAAGAGTGAAATTTTCCTTGGACATATTTTCTGTTCTTATTGGCCAGAAAAAGCTTCATCCAGAATCATTTTCCAGAGACGTCACATCTGTCTTGATTCTTTTAGTAATTTATTTCTCAATTTCCCTCAATCTCTTGTTTCTTTGAACAATTTCTTTCTCAATTTACCTTACTGGTTGTCCATTTCACTCTGACATGGCACAATGCTGCTAGTAGGATTCAAAGAATACTGTTACAGGTCAAAAAGGAACTAAGAGAAAATGGATACGGAAAAAAGTAGCCACTTGGAATTATGTAGCGCTTCAATCAATATCAAGTAAACAAAAAAATTATTGATTTTGACAAAAAACAAATCTGGGTTGGACACTTTTTCATCCCAGCTGGCCTAGAAAGATCATATCAGAAAGTACAGGACTTGTATAGAATCTGCACAGATTCATTTACAATTATGTTATGTAAGAAGCTCAACAAGTCAAAGTTCAAACTTTCAAGAGAAAAAACCATCGATACAGCAGTTCATTAACAGCTCTACTACCAACCATGCCAAACATGCAGGGCCATTGAACCATTGACACTTTCAAAGTATACACACCAGCCGCTGACACAGTATGCACATGTTAACACCACTAAAGCCCCTCCAATCACCGCAGAGTCTTTCAATGGATATTTATGGTCAATGCAAGATAAGAACTCTGGCATACATTCTTTGCCATAGTTTGATCAGAAGCTCCCTTTGAACAAAACTTGAAGTTCCTCTTCCAATGCGTATCCCTGACAAAAAGGTCTAACAAAAAAGCATCATCTTAAGAACTATGAAATCAGAACCTAGCCCATTTCTCATCGAGCTTCAATGGGTTTTGAATCAAAACTACGCTGCACGTCACCATAGGGTCGAACCAAAAAAAAGGTACTGATATATTCTGCAATCTATATGTGACTCCCTTCAATTAGGAGAAAATCTTTCCATGCTTCATAAAACATCCACGAAAGGCCAGACGCAGGCATAACTTTGAGGCAACTTGCACTCCAACCCCTGTAAAGTCCTTTCAATCCTTCCTCCTCAATGATTGTTCTAATAATGTTAATCATGTTTGTTGGGCGCCTGCCTTCAAGCATGCCAACCATGAGTCTTTTGCGAGCTACTTCCAGTGGAAAGCTTAATGCACTGGATGTAAGCCCTGCCCATATAGAAACAAGAAGTCAGGACCAAGTGGTTTACAATAAATTATTGAACTTCATAACAATAACTGAGAAAATCTTATGTGGATTAATACTTAACTACTTGTTTTATTCCGTTTAAAGTAGGCATAAGCTAGAAAGTGAACCCACCTCCAAAGGCTCCAATAAGAAGTGCTTCTACCCGGTCCAGAGACTTCTTGTTGCATGATCTGCAATATGCTCTCTTTGTTGACTCATACACAAAATAATAAGATGTACTGTAGGGAATCATACCAATTATAGTGGGTGCAAGGCCTGCATATAAAGCTCCTGGACCTTCTTCCTGTGATATTTTACTTAGAGCATGACTGATGCTATGATACACTCCAGGATGCACAGTGAAACGGTCCTGCTTTGCAAGATAAGAAAGAAATTCCTGCTTGAGTATGCAAGATATCTAGAAATGTGACTTGGATCCTTAGTAGAATATCTATTTCAAGGACCTTTCTAGAAAGTTATATAAAAACATTACTAGTTACAAAAGCAAAAAACTTACCTTCAAGACCTCCAAAGGATAGCAAGATAGTGTGCCAGCGACGCCTGCAACAGCACCACTTACAGCAACTGGGGAAATCCAGGATACTGGCAAATCTAGAGTCCGCCCAACAATTTGAACTCGGGGACATCCATTCTTCTCCCAGTGGTTTTGGACAGATGTTAAAAATCGTTTTGTAGATTCAAATGTGCAAAGCTCAATTGCTTGGGTAGGAACTATCCGAAGTAGATTAATGCCATTGCCAGCCCACAACCCTTTCCAGCCTTGTTCTTTCATCACCTCTTTAAAACTCCCAACAATGTTCTTTGAACCAACACCTACAATCATCCTTGTCCTGGAGGAGACATTTACAAAATACACAGGATTCCTTTTCCATCAAGCATAATGGCTTAAGCCAGCAGCATAAAAAACATAACTGAAACCTAGTTCATATGATAGCGAAATTTCCAGTTCATACTTCAGAGACAGGACAATAGCTTTCTCTAGCTCATATATCTCTTCTTCAGATAATGAAAAACTTGCATACCTCTGAATTATTCAGTAAGGAACAACCATTTGGTTTAGAAAGGTAATTCAGAGGTAAGTAATTGAATGCATAAAACAAATGTTGAAAGACCTAATTGGTGGTATTTATTAAAAAAGATATTGCCCATTCATGTTGTATTTCAAAAGAAAGGTGGTAATTATACAACCCTTAGAATTCTTCGATGGGGGCTGTTGGTTCTGCAAATGATGAATGCACTAAAAAATTCCTCATTTAATATCACCCCTGGACCCAGTCCTCCTTTATCCCTTAAAGATCCCCAACACTTGAGAATTTAATTATTCTCATTTTCTCTGTCTAATGTTAGGGTCAAATGGGGCTTTATCAGGCCAGTGAAAGCAGGGTGGCGATCAGGGTCTTGTTCCCTAAGTGACATGTTAGGGTTTTATTCTCTTAAGTGACATATTTCAATTTGCTCCTTGTGGAACCACTGCACCTCCACAACGAGGCATTCAAATAACAGAAGCCATCATGTGTTCCACTGCTTGATAGGTGGTGGATGCTCAGCACACTAAAGTCTGAAGGAAGCATTGTCAAGTCATTCTTTTACATTTGAGTTTAATACCTTTTGAAGCATAGCACTCGTGAAAAATCAAAATAAAAGAATTTCTCTAGACAGAATGCATCAAGAATTCGGAGGACATAAGCATCTAGTTCTTCAGCATGATTGATTCTTTTTATGATGAATCGGTTGAATGTTCACAGACATAATCATTTAACTGAGAGAGGAGGAAGTATTTATGTGGAGCCAAATCCCGTCACAGGGATATGCCATTATAGTGAGGATAAAGTATCCTATTAAACACCCATTTAGATCAATTTCGACTGTTGGATATGTGTTAAACCCCTTTGATGACGGAGGGAAACCAATTCCAGGTAGTCAAACACCATCCCTCACACATAGACACAAAAGCTTTATACCGGCTGGGATTTAAACCCTGGGCTGTTTACGTGGCAGCACCCTGTCCCAACCACTAAGCCAAGTAGTCAAACAAAAGATTCAGAGACAAACTCCAGTATCATAGCAAGTGTTAATGAGATCGAATATCCAGGTTGAGAATCTGTAGAAAAGGCCACAAAAGAATAGGCTAAATAGATTGGCAATCGATCCTACAGGTATATTCAAAACACACTGAACAACCCTAATCAACTGAACAAAGGAACTGAAGCAGGATATCGCGCTCTCGAATAATATAAATGTCCCAGAACCGACACGAGTAGGAAAAACTGATTGCTTTTACTAGTAAGCCAACTTAACCATTTCACTAGTGAGCCAACTTAACCATTCTGCATCATCGGGAGATGCAAAGCCTATGGGCGTTCATACAATCGGATTGAATAAGAGGCAAAAGGCTTTATAAATTTCAGGAAGCCCAAGGCCTGAAAAACAATAACAGGAGGTAAAAAAAACTCTCGAATCGAACCCTCCTCCCATCACCCCCAACCCCCAAATGGATACTAAGAATAATAGATATTGAAAAAAAAATTAGTTTTTCTTTCCATTTTGACCATTACTAACCATTAACTTCCAGTAGGATCTTGAACATTATGGAGTAAGCACCATGCTGTCTGCATATTGCAAGTTGAAATTTCCAATAAAAAAATTAAAAACCTTTCATCTTGTCTCTGAATCAAACGAAGAATGAATGAAGAAAAGTTACCTGATAGTTTCCAAAGGACCCACTGCAGTTTTAGCCATGGCCCCTGACAAAGCTCCACTGGTAAACTCTCTAAATGATTTTCCTTTGAATAAAGTCTGCATGCATATCAAGACTAATAGGTGAGAGAAATTCGTATTCCCATATCTATGTATAGAGACAGAGCAGTCGGAGGCTCTGCATTTTCTTCAAGCAAAATTTACTGTCGTGGGTTTCGTATGAAATTCTCTCTATTCGGTACAGTAAAATTTATTTAAATATCATTGGGATTGAAATTTGAAATTGCGGATCTCCAATGTTCTACTCTGGAGCCTGTACCAAGGGTAGAATAGTATACTTACTTGGAATGCTTTGCGCAGATCAGGAGCCTGAAATTTTTCTTTGCTGGGTAGTTTGTCTAACTTTGCCTCCATACTTTTCATGATTAAGGGATCCATGGTGCTCAGAGCCAACACCTCTATGACTTGAAGTTAAGGGATTTTCACACCCCACCTCAAGTATGGACTGTTAATCTCAGAAACCCAAATGCCATGGAGGAGACCCACAATACTCATTGCCTGCCTGCATGGTGCCAATAATCCTTTTTAGGTTTCAGAACAAATCCATGAAAATAGTTTTTTGGATCAATTTCAATGAAGGAGAACGATGCTTTATAGCGGTCAACCCACCTGTACACAATACTTTCGGTAATTATATCCGAGTATGAGACCCACAATTCCCATTGCCTGCCTTCATTCTCCCAATAATTCATTTTAGGTTTCAGAACGAGTCATGAAAATATTTTTTTTTTATGAATCTCATGAATGAAAACGATGGTATAGGGCGGGATAACCCCACCTGTACATAATACTTTTTATAATTTCTTGGTGGCTACTCACCATAATCATATGGCAGGAAAGATTCTAGAGAAAAGGATATATCACTCGTATAATGTGATATTTGATGCATCAAGGCTCAAACAATGCGAATATTTTAGAACACGAGATATTCAATTCTCTTAGAACAACTCTTCTCTTAAGGGTAGATCATGAATTCGCTCGTGGATATAGTTTACATGCAGATTTCATGTGGTGAATCACACGGCGACAAGAAGGTCCCATCACAATTATTCCAAAAGCTATATAGGTACATAATACTTATCAGTTATATAAGGCTTGCAAAATATAACTTCAAAATTTCTGGTCTAACTTTAAAATGAGAGGATATATGTGTGGGGTAGATACCATCACATTAGTTTTAGTTTTAGTTTTGATAATTTATGTTTTAATTTAATTTAGATAATCTAATTTTAAGGTTATGGTTAAGCTAGAGACTTTTTTTATTTGTGGTTTATGTTTTAATTTAATTTAGATAATCTAATTTTAAGGTTATGGTTAAGTTAGACACCAAATTGGTGTATGAGACTTTTTTATTTGTGGGATAAGAGTCTTATTTTCAGGCAGCGATTTGACTGCTAAGTCTACAAAGGCATACATCCTCTACCCCTTCTAGTTTTGAACATGTGACTTCTGAAAAGGAAACACATGCTCTTAACCATTAGACCCACTCAATTTTAATAATTTATATTGCAATTTAAAGGATTAATAAATTATTAATTGTCTTTTATTATAAATGATGAGAAGGAAAATTAATAATTTCAATATCTAATGATGACAAATCTATTTTTATATTAAAAACAACAATTTCAAATTTGTAATTTTATGTATTCAAAATTAATTTGACTTTGATGGTCAATCATGTTCAATGGTAGTTAGTATGGTCAATCAAACTACATGATTAATGGGTTAGGAAGTTCGTAGGATTATCAAGGGAATGTCTTAACGGATTAGTGGATAAGAAGGCATAATGTTATGGGTTGAGAAGGATAGAGGCTAGTGTGTCAACATGGTTAATATGGTGAATCGTGAAAAATATAATTTATATATTCTATGTGGTGAACATTGGTCAACCATGGTCAATGGTAGTTGATATCGTTAATGATGGTTAATAGTTTGTTAATTACTAAGATTACTTGCTAGGTGGTTAATGGGTCAGTCTTTGGATAAGTGTTATAGTTGGCTAGTTGTAGCAGTTAGCTAATATCTACTATGGGTTATGGGATTGTGGGTGAGTGGGCTAGTAAATAAACTATGTCAACTTTAATCAACTACAGTCCACCATGTTCAACATGTGTCAATATGGTCAATAAAGGTAAAGGATTATGGAGTTGTCTTTAATGCGATTTTTTGGAGCGTTTGGTGGATTTTCTGGGCAGAATCGGGTGTGAAATTTTGAGGTGAAATCTTAATTTGTGTTATTTAAACTAGTTTTTTTACTATATATATGGATTCAGCGCCCTGAAAAACCTCTATGGCACTTTGATTGTGCAAAGTTTACCCATCAAACTTGTGATTTCAATGAATTCCTGCCGAACTTTAGACAAATTAAATCTGAAAAATCAATCAGAAAACTTTTCAAAAAATCTCATTAAAAACAATTCAAAAAATTAATGGTTAACAAAAGTTATGAGACTAAAAGAATTGGTAGTTATGGAATTATTAGTTTTCCTTCTCATTATTTTGTTAAAATTAATGTGATATTATTTTCATAATTTGTACCATCTTTTTCTCTTTCATTTCAATATTAAACCAATAATTTTAATATCATATTTTACAACTTTACTAGTTCTTATAACAAGTATCTATGTGACCATTATAATAATTGCAAATCTGAGTTATGATATATCTACATAATAATATTCTTTTAAGAAACGTTTTAAGATATCATTTTGCTTTCGATATATTTTTTATTAACGTAATTTAATATTATGTACATGCACCTAATGGATGATTTCCTTTCACATTATTCTCATTAATTATGCTTTTTTGTAATTTCACTTAATGGATGATTTCCTTTCACATTATTCTCATTAATTATGCTTCTTTGTAATTTCAATTAATTATGCTTCTTTGTAATTTCACTTAATGGATGATTTCCTTTCACATTATTCTCATTAATTATGCTTCATTGTAATTTCATTTATTGAACATAGGATAGGTTTATAAAAATTAAGGTTATAATGTCAAATAACATGTTGTCAATTTCTATATAGAGTTATGGAGAGTGTGGAAACGTGGGACATTTCAAGCTGATGTTCCACTCGTTATGAGGAACAAGCAAAGCTTTTGAATGAATGAAAAAGAGTGCAAGAAAATGGTCAAATAATGAAGAGAAATTTATGAAAATAGGTTAAATAATAAAAAACTAAATTATTATTATTAGTGAGGTTTGATTTAATATTAGAAAAAAAGTAATTAAAAAGATAGATTTTAAGATTAAAAATTAGAATTTGAAATATCACAAAAGTATCTTTTGTTGTGGAAAAACCACATTTCTCTATCTACCTATGAAATCATTGGTCGATGAAGTGGTCTAGCCGATGTAATCTTCAGTGGATCCCACTCTTCCCTTGGAAAGCGATGTGTCTACTGCCAATATTTTCTTTACTACCAGTTTATAACCTTTTAGAAATAAATGGAGGCATTCTGTTCACTTCGAGCATGCTCCCTCCAAGCCCTAGGATTGTTTCCTTTGATTGGAATAGTCTAGTTGAGCCTCGACTTCCTTCTTCTACACCCTTCCAAATAAGGGTGGAAGTGAATTCATTCAACATTTTCCAATGTATAGTAGATGAAGGAGCCTCTGCTATACTTTTTTCCTCCTATGCTTGGAAAGCTATAAGCTCTCCCAACCTTGTGTCAGTTGCTAATCTGCTACTTGCTTTTAATAGAAGACCTAGTGAACCTTTGGGGATTCTTCCTCAAATTCCTATTTCGTTACAGGGAAAGATTCTCTTAGTCGATGTTATAGTGATGGAAGGAAGGCCCATTAGACTTCAATATGCTACTCCCAATGCTCCTCTTCTAGCTATTTATTCCCTCACCCATATGAATGAGTGAGTCCCTACCGAGCCTCTCCTTTTAGTCGAGTGTGTTATTTAACAACCCACAAGCTCTAGTTAGGCTAAATAATGGCTCATGATAGATCGGGCTAAATAAAGTAAATAAATCCTTCCTCACACTCAGCAAGGCAAGAGATTGGTCAGAGGAGCAGGACAAAGCACCTTTTTACTTATTTGGTGGGGGGGATTGGTCTTCCTCGCGTAAGGTAATGCATACAAGCTTGATTCATTTGTGGAGTTATGTCCATTAATGGTGGCAAGATATATTGGTTCTTTCTAATTAAAAGGGCCAGACTAATGTGAGGGAACAACTAGTTCAGAACCACTCACTAGTCGAGACATGAGGCAAGCCTTAGCAATATTCTCTATTTGTGAATAGACCCGCATCTTCCTTCCCTGTGCTTGGGTGCTCCTTAATAAGCAAGCTCTATTCATTCATTCCCTTGAGTAATTCCTTCCTGAACTCGAGTAATTAGATAAGTGTACGCAATGGGTAGGTCAGTCCATTGTGTGAAGGCTAGATCAGGTCTAGTCCATTGTGCATAGATAAGGTCAGTCCATATTTCCAACCAGATACTCATATATAATTAGAGGAGCGGTAATAGGAGCAGGAATATGAGCCGTTAACTAGCCATGAATAGGAGCCATCCATCTATATTAATACGTCTATAAGTGTTTATATAGTTATACCTATTATGTTACTTAGTTATTAATCCACATATCTATTTTTTATTATATATAAGATGGCCAAGCAATTTGATGGCGTTCGCGACTATGAAAAAAATGGCCAAAGAAGTAAGTAATAAATGAAAATAGAACTGATTTTGGAGTGACTCTAGACAGCCCTGAGCAATAGAAATCCCCCTAAGGTCGAGTGTTCATTTCTTACCCTCAATGCCACCCTAGCATCGAAATTAGGGTTCGTACCTAGCGGGATAGAGTGCGCTAAATGTAGACTTCAAAATCAGGGTGCGCAAGCAGGCTCGACTATAAGGGTGAGGGTGAGCCAGTCGAACTCTCGACAACAGGAGAGGTAGCAAACTCTCGACTAAAGGGACGGAGTCACTCACTATTCATATGGTGAGGGTCGTCATCGCCGCCATTGAGAGGTAGAGGTGTGGGAGAGGGAAGGGATAGGTGCACAGGCAAGCTCGACCAACGGGAGAGGGGGAGAGGGAGAGGTGCGCAAGCAGGCTATCAATAGTGGGAGATGAATTATATATTTAATTATGCTCTCGAATCCAGTCATGATGCACTTTAAGGCTCGACCATAAGGAGAGGCCCTGTAGGGACTCGACCAAGGTTACAAGGGAGATTAATTATATATTTAATTATGGTTTTTCCAACCTGAAATTTCATGACCGGATATATAGTTTAAGCCACTACATTATATATGTTGCGGTGGTGGCATCTACGGTGGTTTCACGGCCGCGATAGTAGCATCCAATTACATGACTAACTCTCTCCTTATCCTCTTATGGTTGCACTTGAAATTACTTATGATTTTGTGGTGGCGTTAAGCACGATGTTCTAGTTAAGCTTTTATGTTACTTCATTCCCTTGTAGAAAGAGCTATTATATCGGTGACCTTTGATAACCATTGTTCACTCCTCATATTGCTACCTGGTTCAATAAAGTGTATATGTTAGTAATAGCTCAGATTACACATGGTATTGAATCATATGAGTTATGTATTACTATGAGACCCATAAAGCTAGTAATGTAATCATACTAGTTCTATACGGCTTAATATTATTAGATTGCTTTTGTTTCCATTATGCTCATGCTTATAAGTAGTATGTTTGATAAATCCATCTTCTTATTGGTATAAGCTTTATGAATACAAGGTAATGTATGCTTATGTTAGTTAGATTAGTATGTTATGCAAATACAGTGATTCCAAATAGTTACATTGATAGAATGGATACTACCAAGCTTCACATAAGATATGATGCTAGTTATATAGTACTATACCTAAGTTGATTCGTTTGATGTCAGGATTCTAACAACTGTAAACCCATAACCAATAGTATAATCTATTCCATTACCTGAACAATCATGTTTCACGTATAAGCTAAGTAATAGAGATAAGCCCATTAAGCTTGATGTCTCACCTTATGATATGTGATTACTAGTTAGTACCTGTTTGACATAGGTGTTGGTTCGCCTTTTCATGTTGACTTATAACACATATAGGCTTGAATCCCATTGATTAAGGTCTCTATTACAATCCTTGTGTAAATCGAGTATAATAAGTGTTTACATTATATAAAAGGCTCATCTGGATTGACATGCTGAAGCTTATACTAGCATCATGAATTACAGGAATATTGTGGTAATCATTATACTTAAACAGAGCATTATTGTTTTCTGATCATTTGATTACTGACATATCGCTATTGTATAACCTTGATATGTAAGAACTAAAAATTAAAAATTATTTAAATAGCAATTTTAAATGTATAAAAAGATTCAACGCTTTGAAAATCTTCATCTAACTAAAAAATTATATTTGTTAAAAATCTAAAATTTAGAATATAATATATTTGCAAAAAGGTCACAATGTAGAATAATGAGACTACATGAAATGTTTTACCAATAAGAACTTTTATTTTAATTGTTTTATATAATGGGTTTAATGGTTAAAAGTATGTCTTTCTACCATCTGCCTAGATCGATCTTAGCTTCGAATCAATCTAGCCCCGAGAATGATAAAGTATCTTGAGGTGCAAACATTTTTTTTAGTGCAAAACTTGAGGAACCTTACTCTGAATCTATCTAGCCCCGAGAAGGATAAAACTCTTGAGGTGCAAACATCTTTTTTTAGTGCATAACTTGAGGAAAGGTTCACACCTCGAGAGATTAGGATAAAATCTCTGGAGGTGCAAACATCTTTTTTAGTGCAAAACTTGAGGAACCTTACTCTAAATCTATCTAGCCCCGAGAAGGATAAAATCTCTCGAGGTGCAAACATCTTTTTTAGTGCAAAACTTGAGGAAAGGTTCACACCTCGAGAGATTAGTATAAAGTCTCTCGAGGTGCAAACATCTTTTTTAGTGCAAAACTTGAGGAACCTTACTCTGAATCTATCTAGCCCTGAGAAGGATAAAATCTCTCACGGTTCAAACATTTTTTTTAGTGCGAAACTTGAGGAAAGGTTCACAGAGATTTGATCCCTCATGGAGCTTCATGATCTACGTTGGCTTAATTATTAATAATTATAATTATTTTTTTATCATTTTATTTTATTTGTTTTTTTTTTTAATTTAATTTTTAATTTTATTTAATTTCAAAAGTCAAAATGCTTTAATTAAAAATTATAATTAATATTTTTATTTTTTTATTTTTACTTTTATTTTTATGTAATTTGACCAAGTCAAAATGTTTAGATAACATAATATAACACAACATTACAACATCTCTTCTGAAGTAGGTTGGAGAGTGTCTTTGGAGCACAAAATGTAATAAAAAATAAATAGATACAAATATTTATAATATATTTTGAGTGTGAAATGAGAGTATTGATGAGCCATGATATTGGCCCATGGTATCATGAGAAAGTCTTTCTACAAGTTAATAATATCCATGGTAAAGTGGGGGTGAATATCCATGGTTAAAAATTGTTGAAATTGGCAACAAGAAGAGGCTTCTAATTTAATTTTCCTTTAATTAAATTAGAAGGAAATTGTAATTCCACATAGCTCAGTCAATTCGAGTTGAGGGTCAAAATGGAGGCATGTATAGTTCACTCTAACTTTTAGGGGGTCCACTTGCAGCTTATTTTGCGTTGTAATTGTTTAACTTAATTATTTGACTTAAAATCGGTTTAACTAGTTCTAACTAATAGATGAGCTAGTGAGAGGTCTAGTGAATTAACTTTGATTTAATTCACATGTAGTGATCAATCAGATAATTGATAATTCACTCATTCACTCTAAATTGATGTTGCTTGTTAGATCTAAGGAAGGCCCAGTTGAGATTGGAATTATAAAGGGAAGTAAACTATCAGTTGTATAAATAGAAAAGTGTATAGGTCATGCATGAGGTCACCGGGATGCCTTGGATGTATTGTGTAATCACTTAGTGGGAAATTCCTATTGGTAGAGGCTTAATTCCCTCAGGAATGCGTAAACAAGGCTAAGCATCCATAGGCAAGAAATTGGTTAAGTATTGGACCAAACTTGCTTGGATCACAGTGAAACTGTAAGAGATAGTGCAGAAAGCTCTCAAGCCTGAGAGAAGCATTGTATTGTTTCATATTCTTGACTTTATGCAATATATAGATAGTTGGGTTTTTGGTTGAGGCTTTCCCCAGATACATCTTTATGTTGTGTGATTGAAATTCTTTCTCTTTCATGTTCATGTGATTATGTGAATGTAATTGGTTTCCGCAATTTGTAGAATTTTTAAAATAGATTAAAGTATTTTGTTTTTGCATATCACAAGATCAGTTGAATCTATGTGGATTTTCTACAAAAATCTTGTTATATATATATATATATATATATAGAGAGAGAGAGAGAGAGAGAGCAGCAGCAATCTCAAGCAATATTGTGATTTTTTGTTGTTTAAAATACATTTTTGAATGCATAAATGGATTAAGCACCCTGAAAAACCCCTGGTGCGCTTTAATTCTACTGATTAAACAACTTGAACTCAAATTTTTAAAAATCTCTGCTTGAAAAAAAAGTAACTTAGAATATGAATATATATATATATATATATATATATATATATATATATATATATGAGATTGTTTTTGGGCGTGTGGTATTATTGAGTCATGGTATTGTAACAAAGCCTATTTACAAGTTAATAATATCCATGGCATGGTTAATAAAAATTAAATTAAATTGAATAAAAAAATTAATATAATGTAATGTAAACATTTTAATTTGGTTAAAATAAAATAAAAATAAAAATAAAGAAAAAATGTGTCTCTTGATATACAAACCTCTTTTAGGGTGAAAAGAGATTTAAGATGGATCTAAGCTGGCTCTATTATAAGTATTAAGTTTTTATGTTCTTATTAATGAAATTTAAATATGGTTACAAAATTATTATTTTAATTTATATGGTAAAATGGATCTTAATTTATAGCTATTAATTATATCTTATATATTTTAATATGATAGAGGGTTTAAATATATGTCAAAAGTAATTGTAATCTTTTTGCTTTTAGATTTAATTAAAAAAATGTTATAAAATTAATTTCAAATAAAATATGTATAAAATATATGGGTTGTTAAATGAGAGATGGTTTTTGGGCATGTGGTATTGATGAGTCATGGTACTGTAACAAAGTCTATTTACAAGTTAATAATATCTATGGTAATGTGAGTGTGAATATATATATATATATATAGAGAGAGAGAGAGAGAGAGAGAGAGAGAGAGGACGCAACCTAACTTATAGACGAAATGACACTTTTTCACCGCAATTCGGCGATACAATCTCAAGCAAAGTGACTCGCAATGATAGAGGAATGATAGAAGAAAGATAGAGGAAAGATAGTGCATGATTATTTTAAGTTTTTTATTATTGTATTCCATTTGACACGATTGATCCAAAATATAGGTTCAATATTTTACAACCAATTATGTTTTTTTCAAATTTGGATACTTTCCGAAATACAATATAATGGGATCATATTTAAGAGAGAGAGTGAGATGGAGGGGGGATAGAGTAGGGGAGAGAGACATAGAGGTGGGAGATACAAGGAGAGAAAGGAAGGAAGAGAGAGAGGAGGGGGCAGAGAGGAGGAGAGAGGTAGGGAGAGAGAGATGGATTTGGAGGGGGAAAGAGAGGGAGCGAAGAACAAAGACATTGAGAGATAGAGGTGGAGAGAGAGAGAGAGAGGGAGTGATAAGGGAGATATGAATATGGAATGAAGGAAAGATGATATGAGGGAAGGGATAGAAAAGGATAGGATAGAGATAGGGAAAGAAGGGGAAGAGAGAGATATGGAGACATATATTGGAGGGGGGGTGAAGGGAGAGCAAGAAGGAGAGAGAGAGTTTGTGTGATGGGGGGGAGAGATAGAGGGAGGTGGGAGAGAAAGGGAGAGAGGAGACTTGAGAGAGAGAGAGAGATGGAGTTGGAATGGGGAAAGAGAGGGAGAGGGAGTGATAAGGAAGAGATGAATATGGAATGAGGGAGAGAGGAGACAAGGGAAGGGAGAGAAAAGGAGAGGATAGAGATAGGGAAATAAGGGGAAGAGAGAGTCACAGAGACATAGATATGGAGGGGGAGAGAGGAGGAGAGCTAGAATGAGAGGGAGAGGGAGATAATGCTAGAGTTGTAGGGTGGAGAGAGAGAGTATGTGTGATGGGAGGGAGAGATAGAGGGAGGTGGGTGAGAAAGTGAGAGAGAGGAGAGAGAGAAGGGAAGAGAGATGGAGTTGGAAGGGGAAGAAAGACAGAGAGAGGAAGGTGGAGAGGGAGAGGGAGTGACAAGGGAGAAGGGGAAGAGAGGGATAGAAGGGGAAGAGAGAGAGAGAGGGAGAGGAAGAGAGAGGGAGACAGAGAGATAGATATGGAGAGATATTGTGTATGTTTTTGGGGTGATAAGGAGAGACAATGGGAGATAGAGATATAGATGGAGGGGGGAGAGAGGGAAGAAGAGAGAGGAAAAGAGAGGGAGGGAGGAAGAGAGATATATATGGATAGAGAAGAGGAAGAGAGAGAGAGAGAGAGAGAGAGAGAGGGTGGGAGAGAGAGGGAGAGGAAGAGGGTGGGAGAGAGAGGGAGAGGAAGAGGGTGGGAGAGAGAGGGGGAGATAAATATATAGATAGATATGGAGAGATAGTGTGTATATTTGGGGGCTGAGAGAGAGAGAGAGAGAGGGGGGGGGGAGAGATAGAGAGGGACAGGAAGAGGGAGAGATAGATAGATAGATAGATATTGAGAGATAATGTATACAAGATGATATAGAGAGATAAAGAGGGAGAGACAGAGGGAGATAGATATATAGACTTAGGGTGAAAGAGGGAAGAAGAGAGAGGTAAAGAAATTGAGAGAAGGAGAGAGAGAGAGAGAGAGAGACATGACATGTGTTTCAAGGGATGGGATAGAGAGACAAATAAGGAGAGATGGAGAGGGGTATAGATGGTAGGGGGGAGAGGGAAGAAGATAAATATAGAGAAAGGGAGGGAGAGGTGGTGAGAGAGAGGGAGGGGAGAGACGGAGGGAGATAGACACAGAATGGACGGTGGAGAGAGAGGGAAGAAAAAAGAGACACTCAAAGACACATATAGACATAGAATTTAGATCTAGAAAGTCATGAATATTTTGGTTTTTCACTAAAATAGATGTATTGATTTGAGTGTAGTAGTTGATTTCTAATCCAATATGATCACTTGCACTAGATGCATTGATTACAATGTAGATGTCGATTTTTTATCCTATTTAATACCTTACACTAGATGCATTTATTTTAGTGTAGATGTTGATTTTTACTCCTATTTGATTTCTTGCACTAGATGCATTGGTTTCAGTGTAGATATTTATTTCTAATCATATTTGATCAATTGCACTAGATGCATTGATTTTAGTGTAGATGTCGATTTATAATCCTATTTAATACCTTACACTAGATGCATTCATTCTAGTGTAGATGTTGATTTCTACTCCTATTTGATTGCTTGCATTGGACCCATTGGTTTTAGTGTAGATATTGATTTCTAATCCTATTTGATTGCTTGCAATAGATGCATTGAATTTAGTGTATATTTTGCTTTCTAATCCTATTTGATTGTTTGCACTAGATGCATTAATTTCAGTGTAAGCACATCTCTGTCCCCTCCATCTATATCTCTATCTCCCATTGTCTCTCCTTCTTTATCTCTCCATCTCACCCCCCAAACATACACATACTCTCTCCATATATGCCTATCTCTCTCCCTCTCCCTCCCTCCCTTTTCTACTCCATCTCTCTCTCTTCTCCTTCTCTCTCTCTCTCTAACACTTCTCTCTCCATATCTATATCTCTTCCACCCCACCCTGTGTTTGCATCTCTCTTCTCCCCTCTATGCATTCGTTTCAGTGTAGATATTGATTCCTAATCCTATTTGATTGCTTGCAATATATGCATTGAATTTAGTGTAGATTTTTCTTTCTAATCCTATTTGATTGTTTGCACAAGATGCATTGATTTTAGTGTAGAATTTGATTTCTAATCCTATTTGATTGTTTGCACTAGATGCATTGATTTCAAATGTTGATTTTTGATTTGATGCAACTAGATGTATAATGTACATTAATTTCAAAGTAATTAGATTAATAGTGTGCATTTATTTCAGTGTAAGCACATCTCTTCCCCCTCCATTTATATCTCTATCTCCCATTTTCTCTCCTTCTTTATCTCTCTATCTCACCCCCCAAACATACACACTCTCTCTCCATATCTCTCTCTCTCTCTCTCTCTCTCTCTCTCTCTCTCTCTCTCTTCTCCTTCTCTCTCTCTAACACTTCTATCTCCATATCTATATCTCTTCCTCCACGCCCTGTCTTTGCATCTCTCTTCTCACCCACAAAACATACAGACATGCTCTTAGTGTGAGCACATAAACATTATTCATGACATGAATTGACTTATGTGTTGCAATAATTCAACCATAAATACAATACTTGAATTTTCATCCTAAATAAAATTTTCACTTACCTGAAATGTCTTCTTCTTGAAACTATAAACCATTTCTAATTGTCTACATCCTTATTATTCCCCTTTTCCATCATTAAACATTGTTAATCACTTTCATTCAAACATGGTAATAGAGAATAACTAAATGTGTGACAATAAGAACAATAAAATAAAATAGTTTCAGATTGATTGAAGATTGTTTGTAATCGACTTCATTCTTATTACTCACATTTTCTATCATTCAACATTTTTACATTGTCACTTTGCACTTAAAAATTTTTATTTCATCATTTTTCATCATTCAAGTTAGTAATTGTCTCATCATTCATCATTAATCTTAGACATTTTTAGCATATTTAAAATTATCAAAATAATTAGATGTTCAACAAATTTTGTATGACCACACACAAATAAAACCAGCCTAGATCTATCTTAACCCTGAATCTATCAAGGGCTAAGAGGGATCAAATCTCTCGAGGTGCAAACCTTTCCTCAAGTTTTGCACTCAAAAAAGAGGTTTGCACCTCGAGAGATTTGATCCCTCTCGGCGCTTGATAGATCCGGGGTTAAGATGGATCTAGGCTGGTTTATAAGGTAAAATGGATCTTAACTTATAGCTACTAATTATATGTTATATATCTTAATATAATATGTATATTATGTTTTTATTTTATCTAAAAAGTAATTTTAATAATAAAAAAGAAATTAAAATATAACAAATTGAATTTTATTGTGTTTATTACTTTTTAACTTTTGGATAGCATGTTCGGCTGCAATGGCAAAAGAAACAAACCCTAAGGATGGGGAGCAGGTTCGAACACAGGCCCTACAAGGCAATCAGACCTAGCCACCGGGTAGTTCAAGGTCTGCGGCGACTGGCCAAGGTCGTTAAAGTACAGTGGCCACCTGGTCTGCACATGACACCACGCGACGTGCCTCGGGCATGGTGAAGGCGACAACATAGCTTTAGGGTTTTGGGAGGATGGGGTTTAGGCATTTTCTTGACCCTAACCTTGTTGCCTTATGGAGAACACTGCACACACCTCCAACGATCGATAGGGTTTTCTATTTCCGGGTTTTTTTCTTCCTTGCAAACAGCGGAAACAACCATGGTTAAAGAATGGTAATCGGTGGATCTCGATCCCGAGCTAGGCGACATCTTAACGGTCTGGGGTTTGCATGTTTCAAATAAGAATATTGAGAGGTATATACTTCCTAGCGGGCTTGCAGGAACAAAATCACAAGTCTCGGGCAAGGCTTGGGGCAAGGGTAAGGGCATTGATCTGCTGCAAGAAAGATTGTATAGCTCGAGTCACGGAGGCTGGTCGGTCGACAGAAGGCTAGACCTGCAGTAGAACCAAACCCCCTCTTTGTCGAAGATATCGGCAGAGGAGCCGAAAGGCTTTCAAGTAAGTACATTTACATCCTGCAGTCTCAAAAACCCTGTTTTTTCTAGAGGTCTCGAGGACATTGTGGCTAGTTGTGGATTCAAAGGGAATGAAGGTCTGAAGTATTTTCTGGTTGATTCAAAAGGGCAGTAGGAGCCATTCATAGGGTTTAGGCTGGATTATGCTAGTGCATGAAAAAATCTGTCTCAGCCGAAGGATAGGGTTCTAAATGAACCTCATTACCCATGTCTAGACGTTGAGGTAGAGGAAACTTGGCTGGAAAAGGATAAGAGGATCCGGAAAAACCTGATATCAGTTGGGGAAAGAAGAAATAACCAGTTCAGGCTATCAGTGTCATTGGCACAGGGCGAGGATCAGGGAAGGGCTATGGGGGCGAGCAGGGAGGAGGTGGATGTGACATGCATTGGGGATAGAAAGGGTTTGGGTGGAAAATGTCTGCACGTTCCAGAAAACACAAGCTTGGAGACTAGGCGGCCTCGACCGCTCATTCCAGAAGGTCTCAATGCAACAGGAATCACTCCGGGGAGTAGGGAAGGCAGAAGGAACAGGGTTACAGGAGGTAAGAGAAATAAAACTAAGCTAATAAGGAGAAATGAGTCAAATCCGAGCCTGGTTCTAGGAGTGGATATTCAAATTGACGAAGTGATGGAGGCGGTTGAAACCATTTTAGCAGGCAAGGCAAAGGGGAAAAAATATTCGGCCAATTATATCAAAGAATTGCTATCTGTAGCCTGGAAAGAAGCTCCGGAGAGATAGGTCAAAGTTTCCACCCTTGCGCATGGTTGGTTCATGATCAAATTCAATAAGAAGGAATCGTTAGAATGGGTCCTAAGTCAGAACTAGAGCTTTGGTAAGAGCCCAATTATTTTTAAAAAATGGAACCCTTTATTTGATGCATAGAGAGAAAAGATGGAGGAGACCCCGGTTTGGGTCAAGCTTCCAGGCTTACCGATCCCTTTCTAGACTGATTATGTGTTTAGGGCCATTGGGAATTCCCTGGGGCAGTTTCTGGAAGTTGATTCATCTTTCCAACAGACGATGGATAAAAGCTCTGCAAGGATCCTAGTTTCTTTAAATCCAAAGGAAGGTCTAGCATAAGAAATTAACTTGAAGTATAAGGATTTATCCTATACACGGATGATCGACTATGAGTAGATGCATTTCCAGTGTCACCATTGTCACGCATATGGGCATATGGCAAAGGAGTGCCCCTTGGGATATAGGCATCGAACGAAACAAAAAAAGGAGGTAGGGGCAGCAAGGAAAAATATCAAAAAGGTGAATATCATCGAAGAGGGAGTAGAGGCAATGGAAGGAGTGGAAGGAGAAAAAGTGCAGCAGGTAACAGAGGACCCTCAGGACATGCAAACAAACACTGTCAACAATGCTGACCCCTCCCTGTCAGAAGTATTGGCTCATCCACCGTTTGGGGAAGATGGAGATGGAACATCATCTCCTCAGCAGAAGGGTATTGTTATGGACCCTATCCCCTCTCTTCTTTCTCATTTGAATTCATTGTTATGCTCTCTGTCATGATCTGGTCCCTCCAGGCCTACCATAGTCGATGTATTTCATGTTGAATTTGTAGCGGAGACCTTGGATAGAATAATCACTGCAATCCCTGAGATCCACTTGTCCCCCCCCCCCTCCCCGAAGCATCCGTTGCTGAAGGTCCCTCTCTCATGGTCTCCTCCCCTGAGAAGCCCCATTACAATCTCAAACCTAGGGAGAATAAACCTCTACCCTGGGACACTGTGGGGGGCCAGGGCCCCCATATCATAGCGGTTGGTCCTTGGAAAGCCATAGGTAGGAAGTCGAACCTCTCCAAAGCCCAGTTACAAGCCAAAATCGACATAGTTTATGGGAAACAACTTTCCTTATCAGGGGTTCTTAGAGAAACGCAAACCCCTCCCTTGGTTGGAAATGATTATATTGTATTTCAACTGTCAAGGGTTTGCTAGTAGCTCTAAAAAACTAGCTCTTAGGGATTTACTAAAGTCGTATGATCCTGATGTTCTAATGCTTCAAGAAACGTTTGGCTTTGGAGAAGAGATAAAGGGAGCTTTACCCAAGTTGTTTCCAGGGTGGTCCTTTCAAACCCTGGATGCTAAAGGGAGATCTAGGGGCTTGGCATTGGGAAGCAGAGATGGAAGAATGGAGGTGGTAAATTCTTGGGGGATGGATCAAGCTCTTAGAATGGAGGTATACTCCCCTGAACTCTGTTCTTCCTTAATTATTTTTAATGTGTACAGCCCATATACATACTAGGTTCCTTTCTAGAACTCCTTTTTCTCCAAATCCTTAATAAGGAATTCAAATCTGGTGATTGGAGGAGATCTGAACTTTTTTTTGGGGTTGTCTGAAGCCTGGGGCCCCTCTTCCCAGGCTGATGCACTGGGAGAATTTTTCTTGAACAAGATAGCCTCGATGAGCCTTATGGATATAGATCTGATCAAGCCTGGTCCAACCTGGAGGAACATGAGAATCAGGGTCGATCGTGTGGCAAAGAGACTAGACCGATTTCTCCTCAAGGAGGACTTGATGAGTAGAATTCTGGTATTCAGAAATTGGGTTGGGGAAGGTGGAGATTTGGATCACCTACCTATCCTTCTGGAACTCATAGGCCCCAATAAGAAGCCAGGATCCCCCTTCAAATTTAACCCATCTTGGTTGAAGGATGAATCCTACAATGAGTTATTTCATTCAACCTGGAGGTCGAGTGTCGACGATATGGGAAGGTACAGAGGCTTTCTCTTCATGGAGAAGCTCAAGTTAATGAAAAATAACTCATTGGAGTGGGAAAAAAAGAAGAAATTGGCAGAGGATGATTCCCTTCACAAGATTGGAGAGGAACTAGATCGGCTTGAAAAGCCGAAGGAAGATGGTTATGAAACTAGTGAGAAAAGGGATAGAATCAAGTTGTTGGAATCCAATCAAAGGAAAATATTGCTGGAAAAGGAAGAATAGTGGAGACTCAAAAGTCAAGAAATCTGGTTGACAACAGGGGATGAAAACTCAAAATTCTTCCAGAACTTTTCAAAAGGAAGGAAGAACATCAACACTATCTAGGGTATGAAGATGGAGGAAGGGAGAAAAACAAAATCCTTCAAAGAGCTAGACATTCTGGGAAATAATTACTTTAAATCACTCTTCAAATCTGCAATTGAAGCTTCTATTGCGGAGGTGATCAGAGTGGCTCATTTTTTCCCTCACTATACGGAGGAGTAGGAAACCGAAAATATCATGCAATCTGTATCTAAAGAAGAGGTGGAGGGGATCCTAAAGGAAATGCAAAAAGACAAAAGTCCAGGCCCAGATGGGTGGAATGTGGAATTTTTTCAACATTTTTTCAAGACTCTGGGGGAGCAGCTGGCAGGGGTGGTTGAAGAATCTAGGGTTAGTGGGTCCATCTACCAACCATTTAATTCAAACTTTTTGGCCCTTATCCCTAAGAAGGAGGACCCGAAATCATTTCAAGACTTTCAACCCATTTCTCTTTGCAACTTCATCTATAAAGTAATAGCAAAGGTGATTTTTGTTTTGTTAAATCCCATCCTATCTAGGAACAATTTGGGTTCTTGGATGGTAGGCAGATCCATGAAGTGGTCAGAGTGGCCCAGGAAAATATCCATAGTCTCAAAAGGAGTGGGAAGAAGGGAGTTGTTAAAATTGATCTATCCAAAGCATATGATCGCATAATATTCCTTTATCTTCGACTTCTCTTGAATCACCTGGGGTTCGGGATCACTTTTATCAACTGGGTGATGGGATGCATATCAAAAAATAGCTTTGTGGTTCTGATCAACGAGGTAGCTACCCCATTTTTCCAGAGTCAAAGAGGTTTGCGTCAGGGTTGTCCCATTTCCTTTCTTATCTTTCTCTTAGATGCAGAAGGCCTCAATCAGCTGATCCTTGAAGAAAGAAGGAGAGGAGATATCAAAGGGATCGAGGTAGTTGTAAATCTCAACATAACACACTTTTTGTTCGTGGATGACATCCTTTTGTTTAGCTCGGGCAGTAGGCAGGAAATATAGTTCATTAAATATATTATAGATCTTTTCCTCAAAGCAACGGGCCTGAGTATCAATGGTCAAAAATCCTCTGTAACTATTGAAGGCTTCTCAAGGGTGGAGGTTGAAAGGATTACAAAAGAGCTCCCCTTTGAAGCAAATAAGTTGTCAAACAACTTCCAATATCTGGGGTTCTTTTTAAAGCCCGACTCTTCTATGACTTAGGATTGGCACTGGTTGGTGGCAAAGATTGAATCCAAAATAAAGAATTGGACTTACAAGTAGTTGTCCCGGGCTGGAAGACTTGTTCTGATAAATTCAGTCCTTCTGGCAATTCATGTTTACTAAACCGCCCTAACTTGGGTGCCAAAAGTAATCCTCTCAAAAATCAGGTGCATATGCAGTAGATTCCTATGAGCAGGGTCAAAGGAGGATTCGATGCTACCTTGGGTGGCTTGGGAGAAAGTGGCTTGGCCAAAGGAGTGGGGAGGATGGGGTATTAAGAAACTCACTGCTTTTGCACCATCCCTTGAAACTAAACTGGTATGGAGATTAATCTCTATGGATAACCTTTGGACCTCGGTCGTCAAAAGGAAATATATTGACCCAACTCCAATTGAAGAATGGTTGAGATCTCCGCTCAATAGACACCCTCATGCTTCGTTTGTATGGAAAGCTACAATGGAATCGATAAACATCATTGAGCAAGGTTTGGCATGACAAGTAGGGAATGGAGAACAGGTCAGAATTGAGCAGGATCCCTGGGTGGGATGCAATGGGGCATATGCCCTCTCTAGGGAGTTGATTGACTATCTATCCAATAAAGGGATCCATCGCCTTAGTCAAATAGATCTTTCAGGTCAATCCACGATGTGGGGACAGGCGTGGAAATCAGGAGAGGACTTACAAATTGATGATCAATGGCTGGAGGAGTGGAGAGTGTTTATTATGGAACTTCAAAGATCAAATTTTCACCTTCATGGGCTTCCAAACTCATTAAGATGGGTCCACTCTCCCACGAGGAAGTATGCTCCCAAATTTGGATACAACTGGCTGATGTCTCAAAAAGGGTGCGATGATCCTGATTGGTGGTTCAAAGTTTTGTGCAAACTAAAAAATCTAGCAAAATCTAGACTCTTCTTCTGGTGCATCTTTAAGAACAAAGACCCAACCTGGGCAATCTTCAGAAAATAAGCAAGATAGGACCTGGATGGTGCTCTTTGTGCAAAGGAAATGAGGAGTCCATTCTCCATCTCTTCCTTTTTTCCCCTTTCAACAAAAATCTCTGGGAAGAAAAATTGATATTGTTAAACCTCAATCAAAAATGGAGAGGGCCATCCATTCATGAAGCTTGGCATTCCTGGTGGAATGAAGCCAAGGACGAAAGAGTGAAAAATATTGCGTTGATTTTCTCCTGGGGCACCTGGATTTCTCGAAACAAGGTCATCTTCCGGGACACTTTATTCCCTTTAGAGCTCTTAGATGTGGAAGGGGCATTAATTTTTGAGAATATCCCCATGTCCAATACTATTAAAAAAGAGAGGGTCGTTAGGGTAGAATATATTAGAGGATATATCCCCTGCGCATACTTTGATGGAGCCTCGAACCCTCAAAACGTATTCAGAGTCGGGATCATTATCCATCTCCCTTCCAGGAAGATTTTAAAAGCCTCAATGGGATTGGGAACATGAACTAACAACTTCACAAAACTAACTTCTTCTTTGTTGGCTTACTCTCCTAGGCGTGAGAAAGGCCCAGATCTTCGGATATTCTTTGAATATCATCAAATGGTTTAATGAAGAATTCAGATGTCAAAATTCTATGATGTTGCATCTTTTAGTTGAAGTTTTGAACTTGAAACATTTTTTTAACGAAATATTTATATGCCATATCTACAAGGAACGGAACATGGATGCATATCTCCTTTCTAAGGAGGGCGTACAATAGGTTATGGGAGTCTGTTTCATAAAATAATTTGAAGGGGACTCGATCCACTCCTCGGATCAACAGCCCTGTGCTCATTAACAGGTTACAACAAGATTCTGGGTCACACAACTTCCACTGTGTCAGATGGGTTTTTATGTTTTTTTCTTATTTCAGTCTGCATTTTTGCTACATTATATTTGGTCCTGCAAAAATGTTATATTTTTTGCTTGAATTCCTTTACTGCTCAACTCTCAAACAATCTATATGTATTTTCACACTTATAGGCTGTTTTCCTCTACTAAAGGAGGCCCGGGCTGTTATGTTGTTTAAATTTTCTTCAAACTTTAAAAAGTTTTAAACAGGTGGTTCTTTTTTGCCTCTCTTGTCTCCCTGTGTGGCCTGTTTTCCTCTTGTAGAAGAGGCCCGGGTTTCCGAGAGTGGCACAGTAACTATTGTTATTCAATGCAATGTAGGGCGGGAGGAAATATTGCTAGTTTTTCTTTATCCACAACATGGTAACTCTATGACTCTTTCTTTTATTTTGCGAGATAAGAGCATATAGTTTTTTGAATGCCATAAGGCATATACTATGTAATTTTCTATACTCTCTATAGAAAGTTCGATTTGTTCGTTGAAAAAAAAAAAAAAAAACTTTTAACTTTTACATCTCCTCCATATTGTGCTCTATATGGCATTCAACCTTTTATTATTATTTAACTAAGCTGACTGGTAAATGTTTACCAATTCTTTAAGTCTTATAAATTGAAAATTTTAATACAAATTCAATATATTGAGTCGACTTGTAAAAATGTTTACATACTTTCATACATTACACTTATGCATCTCCTCTATATTGGGTTATAAAGCCCCTCTAGATGCAAAAACGTCTTCAATCCAAAGTGGGGTAAAGTATATACATCACCTTACCCTCTATTGGGTTATACATCCCCTTGGATGCTAAAACATCTTCAAATCCAAAGTGGGGTAAAGTATATACATCACTTTCAAATTCATATTAATTTTTTTCTTGTATTTTTAAATAAAAATCAATATTACTTAAACCTATTGAAATAATTTATTTATAATTCAAATTGAATTTTTGGTTATTAGTAGTATTTTAAATACTACATAACCTTAAGCGTTAGCTCAATTGGTTGAGGTCCTATTGCTAAAGCACCTTACCATTAGGAAGTCATGGGGTTAATTCTCCTCAACATCCTTGGGGTTAGGTTGTCAGCGGGATGTGATCTCTTTGCAGTACAACATGTTTTTTTGTAAGCTTGGAAAGGCTACATCTTTACCATGTCCAATATATCACCCCAATCAAGGCAAAACCTTACCATTCGAAAGTCATGGGGTCAATTCTGCTCAACATCCTTGGGGTTAGGTTGTCGGCATGATATCTTTGTGATACAACATATTTTTTTGTAAGCTTGGAAAGACTACATCTTTATCATGTCCAATATATCACCCCAATCTAGGCAGAGAATTTAACCAATGATTTCACATCAAGGAGTGCCTTAACATAACACCCAATCACCATCTGTCCAAGACCACATGGAAAAAAATAATATTATATCTTAGTTTTATATTAAGAATTAAATGAATTAGGCACCTCATTTAAATGTATTTATTGATCTCTTTGTAATACAACATATTTTTTTTGTAAGCTTGGAAAGACTACACCTTTATCATGTCCAATATATCACCCCAATCAAGGCAGAGAATTGAACCAATGACTTCTCATCAAGGAGTGTCTTAACATAGCACCCAATCACCATCTATCCAAGACCACATGGACAAAAATAATACTATATCTTAGTTTTATATTAAGAATTAAATGAATTAGGCACATCATTTCAATGTATGTATAACTCAAATTGATTTTTTTTTATTATTATCAATATTTTAAATAGTACATATTAATTTTATAATAAGAATTAAATGAATTAGATATCTTCATCTTATTATTTTTATCATGAAGTAATTGAATTTGTAACTTTCAAGTATTTCATCTTTTTTAGCATTGAAATATTTTATTATGATCAACATTAATTTATTTATGTATTTTACTTTCTTTATTTATTTATGTGTGTGGAGTTGATATTGAAATAAATTAGTTAACATACATATTCAAATAGTTTATTTAAGTCTTATATTAAAATATTTTTAAAAATATTAATAATTATATATCTTCCTCACACGCCTCATACACCAATTTGGTGTCTGGCTTGGTCGTGACCTTAAAATTGGATAATAATAATAATAAATAATACATTTTTGAAATTGATATAAAATTATCATATATCTATGTTAACTCCAAATCTATCAGGAATCAAATATCTTGATTTTCTCCCTCCCATCCCTTGATATATATATATATACACACACTAATCAAATATTGTAACCATAGTGTGATAGAATATGTTATCTAGAGTTAAGAATGGAATAAATTACACATCTCCTTTACCATGGAAAGTAAGAATGGAATAAACCAACCTAGGTCCAATCTACCAAGTGTTCGAGTAGATTTGAAGCTAAGATGGATCTAGGTTGGTTTAATTTTCCATTTAAATAGGCTATATTCCATATGAATAGCATGGGTCAATACCATAGGCCATTTTTATTTTTATAGGGTTATTTTTATATTGTTATTGTTATTTTTATTTTATTTTATTTTGACCAAGTTAAAATTGTTTACATTGCATTACATTAGTATTATTATTATTATTATTATTTGATTTGACTTAGTCAAAATGTTAAACATTACATTACAACATATCTAGCATAGTAGCTAAAGAGCGCCTCTCGGTGCAACTATACATCTCCCTTACAATGAAAAGTGAAAATATAAGAATTTTTTTAATTGAAATTACTTTATGTTCCTCTATATAAAGTTAATATAAATTTTTTCTATTTGACATTTGAGACATTTTATTTATGACCGACATATTTTTGTTATTAATAAATTTTTATTTTAAATATTACATGTCAATTGAACATATAATAAATTACACATCATGTAATATTAATAATACTACTTTTACATGTAAATAGGAAAATGAGTTTGTTCCGAGAGAAACAGAACTCGGAGCCAAAATGAACCCTAGGGTTTCTGCCTGCGACACTCTCCTCCTCGCCGCTGTCAAGCCTCAGCACGGCCTTGCAGATCTCAGTGTCCAAAGATCAAGCTCGCCCCCACGTCCGCCTCCACTCAGACCCAACGATGAGCTCAACCATGCTGCCGACCAAGGGAAGAAGACTAGCATTAGGTTCGAAAATGGCTACGCACTCTCTGCTGCAGACATGGAGGCAACTTCACCTTATGCACAGGCCAACGACAGCCAGGTAGATCGGATTGGGATGACACCCTATCCCATCAAAAACCTAAAGAACATCAAGAACCTATACGCAATTTTTTCCATCCGCAAGGCAACAAAGGTACCAGCCTTACCATGCGCTCCATCTACGCACTACTCTAGTGTGCGACCCCTGATCTAAACAGCCAGAACGACCTTTGCACCAAGGGACAAGGAAAATGCAAAGAGACTATCTCAGGCTGCAATGAGTCAAACAAGACAGCCACACTGGCCTCTCTGATGCGCTATGGCAACCAAGATGTCCTAGATCTCTCACTCCCTCTTTTTCAAATACAGATCTCACTTCCCTCGGGCAAATCCATGCTTCATTGGGTGTGCTCAACGGATCTAGTGCAGAACCTCTTGCATGCCCTTGAACATAGGCTAGGAATTCCCTCATATTTTCATAGATTTCTATACGGAGGTAAACAATTATATGACTCTCTTCCCCTATCCTTTTATAATATTGAAAGAGATCCTTTTGTAGTTTTAACCCTTCATCTACGAGGGGGAGCAGTCGAGCAACCATCTTCTACTCCAACTTTCTCTTACAAGGATGTTGTCCATGCACAACCCCCAAGAAATCTGCTCAACCCTTTGAGGCTCCCAAGCCTTTTTTGGTTGATAAACCGGAGGAAACCCCCTCTATAGAAATCTCTCATCCAACTCTTGAAGATCAACTACAAAAGTATGCAAAATCCATTATTATTTTCCGCTTTAATGGAATGTGGCCTCGCCCAACAGATCTCTACCAATGGATTCACTCAGTGTGGACCAACAACAACAAGGTTTTCTTTTTCTTGAAGGGTTTCTTCATAGTTGTGTTTGCTTTCAAGGAATATTAACAAAAATCCCTAACTGGGTGTCCATGGTTTTGGGGAACGGTAGGGCTATTCCTCACCCCCTGGTTCCTAGACTTTGATCCCTCTACGACAGTCATTACCAAGCTTCCTATTTGGGTCAGGCTTCCAAACTTACCAACGCATTTATGGCACTTCTTAGTTTTTCAAGGAATAGGAAACACCCTGGGCCGCTTTTGGGTAATGGATCCCTCTAGGGGGGAGAAAGTAATATACACCTATGGCATAATTTGCGCTAAAATAGACATTAGTAAAGGTCTGCTCGATCTAATCAATCTAAAATTTGGTGATTTCCCATGGACTCAGACACTAGACTATGAGAACACTGCCTTCCGATGCCTCCACTGCCATCAAATAGGGAACCTTCAGAACTCCTACACCACGTTCCTCACCCAAAAGAAGAAAAGCAATCACAAATCAAAATCTGAAAGTTGGAAACCATGTGATCCGCCCCCCATCGATGACATTGAGTCCTTCAACTCGGATGAGGAGGAGACCGAAGTAGAAGTGGGGGCTACAAAGCAAACAAAGGATATGCCCTCGGTTGGCCCTGAGGGATGTACTGTTTCTTTGAATACACATAAATACACTCATGAATCCTCCCCCTCCGATTCGGATAAGGAGACTCCCCCTATAGTCAACAACATTCTACAAGTTGTTCTAGCCCATCTGCACCAGGATGGCTGGGTCAAAGTTAACAAAAAGAAAGGAAAAAAATGTCGTATTGAGGATTCAACCCATTCCGGGTAGATTCCAATGATTATCTCCTTATGTTTCCTTGTTACTCCTCTTGATCCTTTTTCTTATTTCTTGGTTACTTAATGGGGACAGAGGTTGATAGTTCATCATTTCCGGATCCTCCGCTATCTAGCTTCTCTTGATTGTAACTTCACTTAGTACTCTATGACTTCTTAATAGAATTAGTCTAATTTACAAACAAAAACAAAAAATACTACTTTTACATGTCATTTGTAAACTCCATATTAAATAGTGAAGAAATTATTTATCTCCCTCATACTAAAAAGTAAATTATTTTTTTAATTACTCTTCTCAAGAGGGATTAGACACACTTGAAAGGAAATGGTGTTCAAAATTTGTTATCTTGTACAAACCTCTCGAATGGAATAATAGAAGTTCTTAGGTAGTTTGGAAGTGTTGGGAAAAATACTGAGAGGAGGGGGGGGGGTGAATCAGTATTTAGGGCATACTCAAAAATTTTTACTTTTTCATGCTCTAAAACCCATACGCTACTTTACTGAACCAGACTCGCGTATATACGCAGATACCCTTCACAAAACTCGCGTATGTACAGAGATCTTAATATGAAATTAATTCTTTACTTAGATCCTTGCATTTATTCATTCATCAGATGTTTATATAGCAACAGACATGTGCAGTAATAACATAATAAATCATCACACATAAGCATCACACATGAACACCAGTATTTTGGGTGGAAACCCAAGTTGGGAGAAAACCACCGCTGACGTTGTCTCAGCCTTCAATATTTTATTATAAAGAAAAACATCTTACAACTATGTGCTGGCGCAAACTCATACCAGCACGCAGGCACCCACCTGCGCTCGTTTACCAGCCTCTCCTGGAAGGGAGCTACGACCCCCTGCTCTCGTTTACCAGCCTCACCTGGAAGGGAGCTACAACCCCCTGACTGAAGGCTACAACCCTCAGCACCACCATGGACCATGTTTCATCAATTTTCACACTGGATCCAATAGCTTCCTTTAGAACACAACTTGCAGGCCAATTTTCATCATATTTTCAGACTGGACCCACTCCACACATTTAAGCTCAATCATACATCAAACTGATACTTATCAATTCAGACAACCCAGATCTGTAGAATACATCATTAACAGATAGCAGTAACACAGCAGAACAGATCAGGCATTTCATACCACACACTTCAGCAAACCCTAGTTTTCATACGCGCTTTCCTTTCACTGATACCGCGTATATACGCGCTTCCATTCACATAAACCCGCGTATACATCTGCACATATTCCAGAACTGATTTCACAACCCATACGCGCTTTCGCTTTATCAAACCCGCGTATATACGCGCTCCTATTTGTTCAATTCTTGTGTAGATCTTCAGTCATTATAGAGCAGCATACTTCTTCAGATCAGATATTCAGTTCAGATTTAACCCTTTTACTTCAGACAGATGTTCGCCTCATCTCATATCTAAGCATTCCATAAACAGATCTAGCAGATACAAATACATTCCAGATCTAGATTCCCTTCTTCATCATTTCTTCATTGGTGCATCATGCATTCAGATCTATCATCAAACTGTTACCCTTTCCATTCAGATATACTTCAGAGAGAAGTATTCATTCAAACCCCGGACTCATGCACTCACACACCGCATCAATTTTCTTCTCCTTATATAGATTTAGCCTTTGTCAATACCATGAGCCAAAACCACATTACTTCCGATGACATTCCTGGACGGGATCACATAGACATACCAACGCTCAATACAATGGGTTAATACCATGGTAGTAACCCCTGGATTTACACATTTAGAGCGCAATTGATCATACGCGACTTGGCACGTACTTTCCCGCGTGCATACGCTACTTCTATTAAGCAAACCCGCGTATGCCTTGTGACATACACTTTTCATCATTACTCTTGCTCATACTGATATTTCTTTCTTCTGCAACTTCTATACTACTTGTAGAACATCAGATTTACATCATTAATTAGTATATCAAGTCAGTTTCCATCAAGTACAACTTCATCAAGTAGGTTTCCATCATCTTCTTCAAGTGTTGCCATCATCTTCATCAAGTGGGTTGCCATCAAGGACAACACATTGCATCATATTGCCAACAATCTCCCCCTTTGGACTTGATGGCAACCACGATGGTGTTTGAGCACCACAACAGATAGATACATGAAGCATAACCATTATTCAAATACCATGACATTCTTTCCCCTTATTCAAACACCAAGTCACTCTCCCCCTTTGACATCAGGGGCAAAGGGCGGATCAAAACCAACACAAGGTTTTTCTCCTCATGTTGAAAGAAGAGCATTGTAGATCTGATGTACACTGAAGTTACCATGCTCCCCCTGAGTTCAAGCTGAATCTTCAAGCATATTTTTCAATGAAGTACATGACTCTATGACCTTCCTATCACCAAAGACTCATACTTACATCAAAGATCCAACCAAGTGGATTTACATATGAGACTCAAATACCCAACCAAGTGGGTTTACATATTTTGACTCAACTACCCAACCAAGTGGGTTTACAAATTTGAACAAGTCCTTACATGACTGAATATTACAATTTTTACATCATAGGTCTTAACATGACCTTTTCATCAAATTACAAATATGACTTTTTATGACCAATACCAGAAAGACCTCAAGAGAGAGATCATATTTCAGAACCATCATAATGCCAACAATGCATTATACTCAGCAAGGCTAATGCTCCCCCTGAAAATGTGCATCCAAACATCCTTTCCATATGGCCAAGGCTCCTCCTTAGCTTGTGCAACCTGAAGCTCTTCCAACAGCAAGTTATCAGCAACAATTTCTGCATGATCTGTCCTTATCTCTGAATCATAAGACTTCCATCTCATCCATGTGTGAAAGCAACAAAAAATCTTCAGCAAAAAGCAAACAGGGCTCATCCACAATCATAAGAAACCATGTATCATGTCATCATCATTTAGAACTAAGTAATAAGTAGATACAGTGCCAATAATACAATCATTAATAGTCAGACTGATGCTCCCCCTGAACCTGTGCTCTTGATCTTCAGCTGTCATACAAATTTTCTTATCATAAATGCATACGCGACTGTCTCCACTGTAACTCGCGTGTATACGTGGCTTTAGTTCACAGAACCCGCGTATGGAAGGTGAAACATGGAAAATTTCACATTCCTCCATCTCCCCCTGAAGTTGTACCACCTGTACCTGTCTTCTTCACATCATATGCTCTATCAAAAATACACATAACCAGAATAACCAAAACAATCATGGGAATCACCATACATCGCTCCCCTGTGACAATACATCTATAATGTATCTCACATCACTCCTGCAGTCATTTAGATAAGTAAGCTTTAGAATCGGATGACTGCTGTAGGATCAGAATTCCCTACATTTCTGACCGGTCCTCCTTCCTATCCCAGCTTTGCTTGAAATTTCTAATTGTGTGCTGAAAATTATCCAATTTCTCAGATCTGTTCATCCTGCATTCTTTTTCAACATGTCCATACTTGTTACAAGCATAACATCTTATATGACCAGAGAAGTAAGCATAAGGATCATGGTGTGTTTCTCTGTTCTTCCTTCTATTGCAATCAGCTGCTTTATGACCATACTTGTTGCATGAAAAACAATATCCTTTGAAGAAACCAGAGTACCTTTCTGAGTAGAATCTGTTTAATTGTGACTGAAATGATCTGCTTCTGCAATTTGCTGCAACATGCCCATAATTATGACATTTAAATCATTCAACATTATTGAATGATTTCCTTTGAGAATTCATGATTGTTGGTTGATCTTTTGTTTCTTTCAACACTTCAGGTTTTGCTTTGACATCCTTTGAATCTTTAGCACTTCCTTGTGAAATAGATTATCCTTTAACAGTTTCATGAAAACCAAGACCAAGTTTGATAGAAGGAGACCTTTGACTACTAAGAATATTGTCCAGAATCTTAGTACTATCTTGAAACCTCAAGAGTTTATCCTTTTCTTCTAATTTACCTTTGAGAATGTTTACCTCAACCTCCAAGCCTTGGCATTGCTTCTTCATGCTTTCTTCTTTCCTTCTTTCGTCTTCTACTTGATCATTCAGATTTAGAATCTCTTCCTTCAACCCATTTTCTTGTTCTTCAAAAGTTTGTAGGAGTTCTTCATTCTTCTTATTCGATGCTTCGAGATCTGCTTTCAGAGAGGTGACATCTGCTTCAAGTTCTTTATTCTTCTTATTTGATATTTCCGGATCTTCTTTGAGAGAGATAATTTCAGTTCCAAGTTCTTCATTCTTCTTATTTGAATCTTCCAGATCTTCTTTGAGAGTGATGATTTCAGCTTCAAGTCTTGCATTCTTCCTGTTTGATTTTTCGAGATCTGCATTTAGATCGTTGATTTCTGCTTCTAGTCTTTTAATTCGATTGGATGCATAAGCATGCAACCTTTGATACTTGTCCATCTGTCCATTCAGTATTTCTATCTGTTCTTTCATCCCTTTGTACATAGCTTCACTTTTATTAATTGATATTTGTTGATCTTCAATTTTCTTGATAGCTTCCTCTAGATCCAAAACATTACTTTCACTATCTTCATCATTGTATGCACAAGAAAGTGAATCACAAGAACAATTATCAATACCTGTTTTATCTTCTTCATTTTCTGCTGCACATGTTTTCTGAGATATCTCCTTTTCAGTGGCCTTCTTCTTTTGCTTCTTTTCCATGAGCACTTGTGGATCTTGGTCAGAATCTTCTTCATCCACATCATTCTCTTCATTTGTATAAAAACTCTTTCTCTTTTCAAATTGTTTCCCTTTACCATGATTTTCTTCATAAGGACATTTAGCAGCATAATGACCAACTCTTCCACAACCAAAACATTTGAAGGGAAGCTTACCTTTGAATCTTCCAGTTCCTAGTTGGAGTTTTCTCACAAAATTTGCTTCTTCTTCTTCTGATATATAATTTGATTCCTTGACATCTTCCTTTTCTTTTCCTTTTGCACACGCCTTAAAAGCAGCTTCTTTGATTTGAGAGGGACCTCCTTGTCTCATTTCATAAGCAGTCAGAATACCATGTAGTTGAAAAATAGTAAGAGTTTGCAGATCTTGCCTTTCTTCAATAGCTGACACTTTTGACTCAAATTTTGAAGTTAAAGATCTTAAGACTTTTTCCACCAGAGTAGTATTGGTTATGGTTTCACCCAAACTTCTCATACGATTTACAATATCATCTAGACGTAAAAGGAAACTGGCAATACTCTCATCACTATGCATCCTTAAATTTTCATATTCAATTCTGAGAGTTTGGAGTTTTTCACTTTTTACCTTTGTATCTCCTTCATAGCTCAGAATGATTTTGTCCCATATTTCTTTTGCTGAATTTAGCTACATCACTTTAGCAAATTCTGGTTCAGACATGCTTCCTAACAAGACATTGACTGCTTTGGCATTGATTTCATATTTCTTCCTTTCTGCTGCATCAGTGGGAATACTTGCCGGATATTGATAACCTCCTTCCACGATTGCCCATACTTCTGCACCAAGACTTTGCAGATATGCTTTTGTTCGTATCTTCCAGAATAACAGATTATCTCCATTGAATAGAGGTGGCCTTATAGACATTACTCCTTCATGACTTCCCATTGTGACGGATCTCCTTCAAGCGATCAAGCTTCTGCAGAAGGACCTGGCTCCGATACCAATTGTTGGGAAAAATACTGAGAGGGGGGGGGGGGGTGTGAATCAGTATTTAGGGCATACTCAAATATTTTTACTTTTCCACTTTCTAAAACCCATCTGCTACTTTACTTTATCAGACTCGCGTATATACGCGGATACCCTTCACAAAACTAGCGTATATGCAGAGATCTTAATATGCAATTAATTCATTACTTAGATCCTTGCATTTATTCATTCATCAGATGTTTATATAGCAACAGAAATGTGCAGTAATAACACAATAAATCATCACACATAAGCATCACACATAAACACCAGGATTTTAGGTGGAAACCCAAGTCGGGAGAAAACCACCGTTGCCGTTGTCTCAGCCTTCAATATTTTATTATAGAGAAAACATCTTACAACTAGTAACCGGCGCCAGACTATACCAAGACGTTGTGCACCCACTGCGCGTTTACTCACCTCTCCTCGAAGGAGCTACGACCTCCGGCTTCGTTTACCAAATTTCACCTGGAAGGGAGCTACAACCCCCTGACTAAAGGCTACAGCCCTCAGCACCACCATGGACCACGTTTCATCAATTTTCACACTGGATCCAATATCTTCAATAGAACACAACTTGCAGGCCACTTTTCATCATATTTTCAGACTGGACCCACTCCACACATTTAAGCTCAATCATACATCAAACTGATACTTATCAATTCAGACAACCCAGATCTGTAGAATACATCATTAACAGATAGCAGTAACACAGCAGATAAGATCAGACATTTCATACTTCATACTTCAGCAAACCTTAGTTTTCATACACGCTTTCCTTTCATTGATCCGGCGTATATACGCGCCTTCATTCATATAAACCCACGTATACCTCTGCACATACTTCAGAATTGATTTCACAACCCATACGTGCTTTCGCTTTATCCAACCCGCGTATATACGTGCTTCCACTGTTATAAACTTACGTATAGATCTTCAAACATTATAGAGCGCTTACTTCTTCAGATCAGATATTCAGTTCAGATTTTACCCTTTACTTCAGACAGATGTTCGCCTCATCTCAGAGCTAAGCATTCCATAAACAGATCTAGAAGATACAAATACATTTCAGATCTAGATTCCCTTCTTCATCATTTTCTTCATAGGGGCATCACAGATTCAGATCTATCATCAAACTGTTACCCTTTCCATTCAGACATACTTCAGAGTGAAGTATTCATTCAAACCCAGACTCATGCTCCCACTTTTGCACAATAATTTTCTTCTCCTTATATAGGTTTACCCTTTATCAATACCATGAGCCAAAACCACACCTCTTCCGATGGTATTCCTGGACGGGGTCAAATAGACAACCCAACGCTCAATACAATGGGTCAATACCATGGTAGTAACCCCTGGTTTTACATATTTAGAGTGCATTTGACCATACGCGACTTGGCACGTTATTTCCCGCGTGCATACACTACTTCTATTAAGCAAACCCACGTATGCCTTGTGACATACACTTTTCATCATTACTCTTGCACATACTGATATTTCTTACTTCTGCAACTTCTGTACTACTTGTAGAACATCATATTTACATCATTAATTAGTATATCAAGTCAGTTTCCATCAAGTACAACTTCATCAAGTAGGTTGCCATCATCTTCTTCAAGTGTTTCCATCATCTTCATCAAGTGGGTTGCCATCAAGGACAACACATTGCATCATATTGCCAACAGAAAGCTAAGATTGACAAAGGAAGAATTATGATCTTGGAAGTGGAAACTAGAAGGATTGATCCTCAATTTTGATGTGGCCTCAAAAAGGAATTAGGGGTGGTAGGAGGGAAGGGGTGCTCTATGGTCCCGAGGAAGCAAAATTTGTAGATTATTCATGGGGCTTACGACGCATGACAAACCACCAAGCTTAAGGTTATGTCCTCTACCAGGGGATTCAGTTAGTCAAAGCAAGCATGTAACTTTTCTCATTATTTTAGGAGACTCCCTCCTTCTTATTCAAAATTTCATGAAGGACTCCTCTCCAATGGATAAAATATTAGAAATTCTTATGAAAAGAATTAGGAAATAAAAATAAGGGTTCTCTTCAACAACATATTTCCATGTTCTTTGTGATCTTAATAAATATGTGGATTAATGTGTTAATGAGAACTGTAAATTAAGATTGGGAGATTTAAAAATCGATGGTCAAATGAGGTCTCTCTTATTCCTTAGAGCTAAATGGATTAGCATTACACAATTATGAAGAACTATGTTATCAATGAGTGATAGTATGACATATAAATTTTATTTTTTGGTGGGTCAATATTGTAAGGTATATACCTATAAAACCATTTTTGTTGTCCAATTTAAAGTAATTCTGGAAAAAATTGTAGTTTTGCTGGATAAAACGGCATAAGAATTTTTTTTGAAGATATAACTATGTACTACCTGAAGTATTGTTGTGATCCAAACACTTGCATATGAGTACAACATTTTCATTCTAGTCAATATATATATATATATATATATATATATAGTTTTTTTATGTAAGTATATTTTATTATTTTTAAATGTAATGTTATGAGACAACATTTCCTTCATAGCATAAAAAATATTTTTAATGCTTTATATCTACACCTTATCATTTATATAAAAAATATTATTAAAATATAATATGTTATTATTTTCCAATAGATAAAAGATAAAATATTTGTTGATATTAATTTCAATTACATATAAATTAATTAATTGTTAATTTAATGTTAAAATTTATAATATTAAATATCATTAAATTTTTATTATTTTATATTTAAAAAATAATAATTAAAAAAAAAAAAAAGTATATACATATGGGTGGGTGGCATAAGGATGCCTAGTCTTTAGGAGTGAATAACAACAATGCGCAACAAAAAAAAATATACTCATAGATGCGATCACGACGAGCCGTTTCCGACCTGTGCCGCCGCTTTCCGAGGCCTTCCATGCCGCCCGGCCCGATCCCCCGTGCCCCCGATCGCTTGTGGGCCGGCCCTCCTGCGGGGCCTGCTGTCAAGAGACCCGGCTTTGATCAAGCCTGTGACTTGGTTGGGCTGCTGCTTGCTCCGAGTGGCTTTCCGGCTCTGGGCGCTGCCTCTTTGGCGACTTGCTCGATGCCTTTCTGAGGGGTGGGTTGTTTTGTGAACCTTGTGGTTTGGAGGCTATGGAGTCTCCTCCGCCACCCCCTGAGGATGCTGCTGCCTTTCTCAAGCTTATTGAATCCCTGCCGAAGAAAAAATGTCCGGAAACTGCAAAGTTCGTGAAGAGAATGGAGGACATACCGGAGATATCTCTCCCCCCTGAAGGTCCGATCAAGGTCGCCCTTTCCTTGGCGGAGAGAGCCTTAGTCGGTCAGTTTACGGGCCTGTGGCCCTCCCCCAAATCTACGGAAAGCTGGGTCACTCGAAACTGGGCACTGCTGATCAAAGGGAGAGTTACCTCGTACTTCCTGGGTAAGGGCTTCTTCTTGTTCGAGTTCTCCGACAAAGAAGACAAGGACCTGATCTTTCGCAACGGCCCTTACTTCATGGGCCCCCAGGGGCTTTATCTGAACAAGTGGACCCCTGATTTTGATCCTGCAGTCGATGTGCCCACGGCGGTGCCCGTTTGGGTCAGGCTACCAAATCTACCTATCCATTGCTGGAATGGGGAATCCCTAAGCCATATTGGGAACCTCCTAGGCAAGTACATTGATCGCGCAAGTATCAAGGATCAATTTGACTGTGCGAGAATCTGTGTCGAAGTCGATCTGGAGATTGGATTACCCGAAGCGATCAAGATCAAGGTCGGAAGCTGGTCTCATTTGCAAAAGCTGGATTATGAGCAGCTTCCATTCAAGTGTCGGAAATGTCAGGTTTATGGTCACTTTGCCCGAAGTTGCCCAAAGAACAGTGAAGCAGAGAAGGGTAAGGAGGAGGGGTGGTCACAGGTCAAAAGATCTAAAAACGTTCACAGAGCCTCTCGCCCCGGAAACACAAATGGCAATGGCTACCAAGCAGCCCCTAAAAAGCAAACTCCATCAATGGAAGAACAAGGCAATAAGTTCGTGTTGTTAAGCACAGCCATAGAAGGAACCCAAGAATCGGAAAAGTCAAAGGAGGAATCAATCCCCACAGAGACCCCCTCCGGACCAATGCAAGTGGATAGCTTTGACAACAGATCAAAAGAGGTCCTCATTGAAAAGCCAGCGGAAGATATCGATTCGGAAGAATCAGAAGAAGAAGGCGAAATAGAGACTACACAAACTTCTGCAAGAAGGTCTTTAAGAGGCCGGAAAACTGATCGGGAAAAAAGAGAGCAACAGACCTACAAAGACAAACTTCAGGGAAGTCAACCTACTCTCGAGAAGCTCCTGGAAAACACACCGAAGAAGAATAGAAACCAGTCCCAGAGCTCGCGAGGAGCTCATCCCTCCAAAGGTAAGTAATGAAGTTCGTCTCCTGGAATGTAGGGGGCTGGGGAGCAGAAGTAAAGAAGATGCCTTGAGAAGCCTGAAACGAATTGAAACCCCAGATATAATCCTCATCCAGGAGACTAAGATGGAGGACTCTTCCTTCCTCCAGATTGGGAAGAAATTGTGGAAGAATAGTGATGGACAAGCTGTTTCTGCTCGAGGTGCCTCAGGCGGACTAGGAACGATTTGGGATGCTAATAAGTTTAAAAAGATCAAAGAAGTGAACAGCATACATTGGCTGTTTATAAAACTCCGTAATGTTGAAACTGAGTTGATCATTTCTTTATTAAATGTCTATTCTCCTGTCAATTTAGGGGAGAAAAAAATTTGCTGGGAATCTATCAAAAGGCTGGCAGATACCGAAGTTCTGGAAAACACTATAATAGCAGGCGACCTCAACCTTACCTTGTCCTCATCAGAAAAACGTGGGGGCTGCATTGTTAGAGATCCAGCGCGGGAATGGGTTGATGAGCTGATTCATGATTGGGATCTGATTGATGTTAAGCCTCGGAGCGGAAAGTTCACTTGGACGAACAAAAGAATTGGTCCGGGCCACATAGCAGCAAGGTTAGACAGATTTCTTGTCAATAGCTCCTTTTTCCTTCATGGTTTAGAATCTCGAATGCACATTTTGTCTTGTTGTACTTCTGATCATCGCCCTATTAAACTAGAGTTAGTAGAACATACGAATCAAGGACCCATTCCCTTTAAATTCTGCTCTCACTGGGTTAAGGAGCAGTCTTTCTTACCTCTGATAAAAGAAACCTGGAATACCCCGGTCAAAGGCTCCCCCTTTTATGTATGGGAGGAGAAACTAAGGAGAACAAAGGCCGCCTTAAAAGACTGGGTCAGGTCCTTGCCCAATCCGGCAGAGGAAAGAAAAATGATTCAGGAACGGTTGGAGAAACATCAATTGGCCTCGGAAAAAGTGGAGATTACCAAAGACTCTCTTGATGAGGAGGCTTCACTGCAGAATCTGTTTCTTAAGGCCAGTCTGGCGGAGGAAAACTACTGGAGGTTGAAGTCTCGTAGCCTCTGGCTCAAGGGGGGAGACAGAAATACCTCATTCTTCCACAAGCAAGCCCAGGCGCGCAACTGTCGGAACTCTATCTCAGAAATTTCAGTTGAGAACATTACTCATAGGGACTTTCATAATATAAAAAAGGCAGCCTTTTCTCATTTCAAAAATCTATATACTGATGATGAGGCCTTGGATTTGGATCCGAATCTGGTTAATGAAGTCCCCTCTTTGATAGAAGACAGTCAGAATTATTTTCTGGAATCCGATATAGACAATAATGAAATCAAAACAGCTCTCTTCGCCATGGAACCGGACAAGGCCCCGGGACCAGATGGGTTTACAGCAGGTTTCTTGCAAAACTGCTGGCCCATTGTGGAGAAAGACTTGTGTAGAATGATCCGGAAATCCCAAGGGAGTCCGAAAATTGGGGGGAGCACAAATTCTGCCTTCTTGGCTCTCATCCCCAAGGAAAAAGGAGCCAGCACCTTCAACAGATTTCGTCCTATATCACTCTGCAATATTGGCTATAAGCTGATCACAAAAGTAATAGCTAACAGACTTAAATCCATCCTCCCTGGGATCATTCCTGAGAATCAAGGAGGCTTTATTCATGGAAGACACATAGTGGATAACTTCATATTGGTCCAAGAGGCAATCCAATCCAGTGTGGCTCGCAAAGAGCAAGGGATGGCAGTCAAGCTAGACCTGGAAAATGCATTCGACAGAGTAAGACATAATTTTTTGCTGCAAGTGCTGGACAAATTTGGATTTGGCTCCAAATTCATAAATTGGATCAAGGCTTGTATCTCCGAGCCTTGGATCGCTCCGCTGGTGAATGGCAGAGTCACGGAATTCTTCAAAGCTTCTCGAGGTTTGAGACAGGGGTGTCCATTGTCCCCTCTTCTCTTTGTGCTCCAAGCCTCGGCCCTTAGTTTTCTTTTGAACAAAAAACTCCAGGACCAAGAGCTGTTAGGTCTGAACATTGCCACAGGAGTTCAGAATATAAATCATGCGATGTTCGCCGATGACTCCCTTCTGCTGGGAGCTGCCTCTTTGATCTCAGCCAGAAGATTCAAAGAAGTTATTGATAAATACTGCTACAATTCTGGTAGTAGTCTCAACAAAGGTAAGTGTCACATCTATTGTTGGAACACCCCTGCTGCCATTTTACACGCCATCTCCAGCTGCTTGGGCTTTGTGGCTTCCTCTTCCTGGACTTCATTCAAATATCTGGGCCTCCCTATTTTCCATAAAAGTGCTACTAATAAAGATTGGTTGCCTCTGTTGGATAAATTTGAAGCCAAGATCCGTGCATGGGGTTTCAATTGGCTGAATCTGGCCGGGAAGATGGTGCTCATCAAAGCTGTTTTGAATAGTCTCCCCATTTACCAATTTGCTGCTCTTTTGGCCCCAGCTGGAATAATTAATAAAATGGAGAACTTGACCAGAAAATTTTTCTGGAAAGGAGGGAAGGATAATGCAAAAAAAATTCCATTATTAAGTTGGGCCACAATTGCCTTACCCAAAGAGGAGGGAGGCCTAAATTTGAAGAGCCTGAGTTATCAGAATGTGGCTTTAGGAGCAAAGATGCTATGGAGATTAATAGCCCCAAATCCGGGGTGGGCGCAGCTTGCCCTGTGGAAGAAGTACTTCCGTGGTAAGAGAACAAGGTGTCTGGATCAGCCCATAGCCATCTCAAACTCGGTGATATATAAGCTATGCGCAAAATCCTCCCCTCTCATCAGACAAAACGCTCATTGGATACCAGGCAATGGCAAAAATATTCGAATCTGGGAAGATCGGATAATGGGATGTGATCCCTTGGAGGAGGACCGATCTCTCCATCTGCTGAAGGATTGGATGCAGAGAGCTGGTTATTACACTCTGTGGGATATATCCATCTGGGATAATGGAGTGTGGCATAGCTGGATTAACTTCGATGTGCCTCAAAATCTGACCAATGATCTGAATTCCTTCCTAGATAATCTTAATGGCAAGGCTCCTCTGAGAACCAGGAAAAGGGATGTCAGAGGTTGGGGCTCGATCCCTGGACAGTACTCTGTCTCAAAGGGCTATAAACAGATCATTGCTATCCCTCATGTTCCTCCGGATCCATCTTCTTGGAGAGGAATCTGGTTCAACCCTTCTCTGCCCAAAATCGATCATTTCTGTTGGACATTATGCCACCAGAGGATCCTAACTTTGGACAGGTTGAGGAAAAGGGGCTATGCTGGTCCTTCTCGGTGCTCGTTGTGCGAAGAAAGCGATGAGACTGCAGCACATTTGATCCTTCACTGCAGATTTGCCAAGGATCTTTGGACAGAAGCTCTAGGACCGTGGGCACAGTACGTTGACCTACCGAATAATATCCCGGAGCTGTTCTCCCTCTGGTGGCGCCTATACCCTGGAGGAACTTCCAAGAACACGCATCTCAAGCGAGCCTGGAACATCCTCCCCAAGTTGCTCAGTTGGCACATCTGGTTGGAGAGGAACCGGAGGATCTTTCGTGACCAGAGAAACGCACACACGATTATCTGGGTCAAAATCAAAGTTCTGCTCAAAGAGTGTATTGGAAATCAGCTCGAGGGGGCGGAATTGAGGGACAACGAAGCTGTATGGAGAGAACACCTGGATCTCCATCTAATTGTCGCAGACAGAACTCATAAACCCCTGCAGGTGTGGCAGCTCAGACTTTCCGCGTCCGATCTCAAGTCATTCTGTCTCTCGAAGGCGCACTACCATCTTTTCTTCGACGGTGCTGCAAAAGGGAACCCGGGCAGATCTGGAGCGGGGGGTGTGATAAAAGATGCTGTCGGCACCATGGTTCTCTGCTATGCCTGGGGTGTGGGGTATACCACTAGCATACAGGCCGAGGCTCTGGCGCTGCTCCAGGGGCTCAAACAGTTAAAAGAACTTGGCATTACTGTTGCCTCTGTGTTTGGAGACTCTCAGACTATAATCAAAATCATGGTGGACAATTCCTCTCCCTCTGATACAAGACTGTCAAGATTGATCAGGCGTATTAGAACTCTGTCAAAGGCTTTTCAGAGGTTAAGTTTCTACCATGTTTTACGAGACAATAACAGCGAAGCTGATACGGAGGCAAATAAAGCAGTCAGCCTTCCTCCAGGAGTCATCAACAGCATGGGAAATGAAAGCCGAGACCCCATTCCTTAACAATCTGTCTTATGTATTACAGGCTATTATTGAATCAGTTTGTTTGTTTGTTTAAGGGAGGAAAAATAGAAGAGGTGAACCGGAAAATTGATTGTAAGAACTTATGGGGAAACAAAGAAAACGAGGGGCTGGACTGGTCATGGCGCCAGCAGACCTGTACATCTGAAATTGTAATCAGATTTGAGGAGGATGCTAGTCTTTAGTCAAAACCCCCACCTCCGCCTTAAGTGTGGATCATAGGATGCCTAGTCTTTAGTCAAAACCCCCACCTCCGCCTTAAGCGTGGGTGGCATAAGGATGCCCAACCTTGGCTCAACCACTAGGGGATAAAGGAGGAGATCACCCTGGGAAGTAAGGATAGTGTCAAAGATATTATTACTTCCAAATTTAAGGATAAATTGTGGGATGATAAAGAGTTGGAGGGAAAAAGGAAACTTAGATATTATAAGGGGCTGATCAACCCCACCTTTGATAACGAAATTTATCTCTCTGTTTTGACCATCACTAAGAAAAAAATGAACATTGCTAGGATTAGAACTAATTCTCATGAGCTTCAAAGTGAAACCGGGGAGTGGTCTACTCCCAAAACTCCCTGAGATGATAGAATCTATCAACTTTGCGATACTAAAAGGGTGGAAGATGAAAAACACTTCTTGTTAGATTTCTCGGTTATTACTCACATTGCTCTCATTTCCTTAACATCTACAACACTTCCAATCTTCTTGACTTGTTAATTCAACCCAACTATAGTGATATTGGAGCACTTCTTTCCCTTCGGTTTCATCATAGAAATAAGATTTTGAAGAATTGTAATTATATTTTTATTTTTATTTTTTATAACGTCCAATAGACCCCATTAGTCTTAGTGGACGTTAATCATCATCATCACCATCATCATTGACTATTCATCCAAAATTAGTTACAAAAAATTATATACATATGTATGTGTTGATTATTCATCCAAAATCAATAAGAAAATGGTTAAAATGTTAAGTGGAAATTTATATATGGGTATAAACATTAATATTGTTTAATTGGTTATTCACGATATGTTTTATTATTATTTTCTTCAAGTATATTTATGATCTTACAAAGAAAAAAATTCAACCAATTATAAAATAAATCACAATCTTCTTCAATATGTGATTTCAATAAAAAAATTTCATGTATTTCTCATTTTTTCGTGTAGCAAGGTCCATCGAAAGTATGCAAAATGGGTACTCCTTGGATGAGTAATTAAATTATGCATCCAACAAGTGTTTCCCCTCAAAATTTGAGTAAAACTGTAACAAGATAAGTTGAAAATATGAGTTGAATTTTTTTTATTTTTTTTTACAAAAATGGTGAATCATCCCTTGTGGTTAACATCATTATCTTGAATCCTATTAGTTCTTTAAAGTTTACTTTGGTTGCACATTTTTTAAGACCCATTTTTTACCTCAAAATTTCTATAATGATAGATTAATTGTTGATACCACTTAGTCTAAGTAATACAAATATATATTCAATTACTTTAGAAGTCCTTTGCATTAGGTTACATGTATATATCATTTATGTTACATTACAGTAACAAGTTGTTGGGACAACTTAGGTGAGGTATCCCATGTTGAAGAATGTAACTAGGTTCGATCTTCATAAATGTAATCGAGTCACCATGTAATGTACTCGTCAAAAGAATAAAGAAAATAATTTTTATTATTGTTACAATGACTTATTAAAGCATGGGTTTCATTATTGGATCATCATGTTTTAGTTCAAAGTCCCTATTTATGTCTTCTAGGATTTATTCTGAGTCAATAAAGTCATTGTACATTCAAAGAGACCCTTCTTGGGCTTTTGAATCATGTAAAAAAGTTTATTTTTTAGTAAAAAATGAATTATGTCACCTCCACACCAAGTCGGCCTCAAAGAAATCAATCGACCTCACTAGAAGGGTATATATTGAAGCAGTTCAAATCATTTGAATGCATCACTCTCACACAAGTTCAATATCATAAGAAGAGCTAGAAAAAGTGTGAAATAGGGAAGAAGGGATAAACAAGTATGAGGTTGGAGAAGAAGAAGGAATAAGAAGAAATCAAAGTTTTGGACTTCTCTCTCTCACATGTGGGCTCCTCTAGAAGATTGAATTCTTTTTTTCTATATCGAAGTTGTTATTGCATGTTGTTGCGTATTGTTGCCAAGGCAAGTTTGTTGTTGATAGGCCGCAGTTGCCACTGCTAGTTGTTGTTGCCTCAAGTAGAAGTACTAAATTAAGATCGAAGTTACTAGGTCAAGATCGAAGCTACTGGGTCAAGATCGAAGCTACTGGGTCAAGATCGAAGTTACTGGGTCAAGATCAAAGCCACTGGGTCAAGATCGAAGCTACTGGGTCAAGATCGAAGTTACTAGGTCAAGATCGAAGCTACTAGGTCAAGATCGAAGCTACTGGGTCAAGAGCGAAGTTAATAGAGAAGTGTTGCATCATAGTGTTACTTCTGTTGCTGCTACTGCCAGGTCGAAGATAGAATTATCTGCAAAAGAAGAAGAGGTATGACTTGGTGTGGAGGAATTTTGTGTCAAAGTCTAGAGTGTTGGATTATCTCAGGAAAACTATTGAAGGAAGAATTACTAACTGGGTTTTCCCCTAAAGTGGGGTTTTTCCCTCGTTCTCCACCTATATCTGGTGTCCTTGATATGTGTGCTACTTTTTTGGTAATTTCTTGATGAACTAAGAAAAATAAGTTCATAATAAAGTTAATAAGAAGACAATAATATCACAATTAATTATCAAGTATAAGAAAATATTTATGCCTTTCTGATTTTTAAACATGGTTTCAGAGCTTTGGTGAAGAAAGAAGGAAAAGGTGGCTTAAGGATCTATTGAAAGAAAGGATCAAGGAAAACTTATAGAGGAAGAAGCTTACTATCTTCAAGAACAATGTATAACCCAATAAAGGGAGAGAACAAGCTTGAAGGAGCATCAAATTATAAGTCATGGAAAAAGAGAATTGACCTCATTCTTGAAAAGAATAAAGTGTTGGATTTGGTTAAATGGAAAGTAAAGAAGCCTACTGAAGAATTCAGTGATGCAGAAAAGTGAAATTCAGAGAATCAGAAATATTGGCCATGACACTATGGTAGAAGGAATAAAGGACAATCTTGTCCCATATATATCCAATATTGACCATGCTCAAGAAATGTATGAGGCTTTGTCAAAGTTATTCACTGTCAAGAACATTGGTCAAGTAGCAATTTTAAAGAGTGAGCTAAGGACTACAAAAATTACTAAAGATGACACTGTGACTTCCTTCTTTGTAAGGATAGCTAGAATTAGAGATGACCTTTTAGCCATATATGAAATTGTACTAGATAAAGAGCTAATGATAACTACAGTATTGGGGTTGCCACCAAATTGGAGTGCTTTTGCTTTAAGATTGAACAGTTGGAAAGAAACTCCCACATTTCAATAATTAGGTAATGTCTGTAGCCAAGAGGAAATGAGAATCACATTGGTTTCAAACAAAACTAAGAAGTTTCAAATGCCTATACTGCTCAACATAAGAAAGGAAACTCCAAAAGGTCAAAAGGAACAAGAATGAAGGTTGACATGTCCAAAATAGAATGTTATCAATGTCATAAAATGGGTCGTTATAGAAGTGATTGTCCCGACAATCCAAGGAATAAAAAAAGGGAAAGAGACCAAGCCAATGTTGTTGAAGAAGTATCTCCCAAGAAAACTAAACTCGAAGAATCATATATAAGGGACTTGCACTACTAAGTCCTTTGTTCTAAGCCTTAGTTATTTCATTTTGTATCTTTTGATTTTTAGTATTTGTAGGTTTAACATATTTTTGGAAATACATTTTTCAATTGTTTTTATAAGGTTATAGGTATCCCTCAAGCTTGGAGGGAGCCCTCACCAACTTCCAAAAGATAAGTACCTTATTCCTTTTAAGTTTTGGTTTCCCTTTCTTATTTAAATTTGTTTATATTAAATACTAATCACATTTCTATTTCTATTTTCTTGATTAGGAAAATATTTGCTTAATACTCAAGGATTATGAAAGAAAGCTTCATAAGACAAAGCTTTTAAATTACAAGGTTTTCCAAGTAACAAAGGTATGCCTTAAAATATAAAGCTTTGGTCTCTTCATGTTAAAAGTATATTCATTCTTTTTAATATTCTACATTACTAACATTGTTTTATCTAGCTTTCTTGAATCATAAACATTCTTAATTGGGTGATTCATCATTAGATAAATCCACCCTCCTCAAATATTTGATTATTATTATATAGGTTTTATGAAAAACCCTAACCTAAGGGTATGTGAATGGTAATATGTGAAACACTAGCCTACTTAGGGTTATTGGTGAAAAATGTTGCTTTTGATGTTTGTGGTTTTAGTATGGTTAGGAAAACCCTAACTTGTTAGGGTTGAATGGTGCTATCTGAAATCCCAAACCTTTGACGTTTTGTTAAGTTGGGGTTTTCTATGTTATGTGTTGAAACCCTAGACCTTTAGGGTTTGGTTTGTAAGAAATACCCTTATTTAGATATTTCCCTAGGAATGAAACCTCGGGCATATGTTTGTTCATCTAATCAGATATATGTTAGATGTTTAAATAAGTTTGTATAATTGGTTTTGACTAACATATGTTTTTATGATATGCGTATGCATTATATCCTATATATGTGTGTTGAGCTAATTATTTGTGATCATATGTCCTAGGGTTTTGAACTAAGCCCTAACTGAAGTTTGATAATCTAGGATGATAGTGAATTCTAGGGTTTTTTAAACCTTACTAGAATCTAAATTCTCTAATATATATATGATGCCAAGTTATTAAAGTTTGACATTGAGCTGTGATTAGTTTTGATTGTTGAAACTTAAAGGATAATTTATGAAATCTAGGGTTTTCACTAAATCCTAGTGGGAAGTCTAACATATGAATTCTAAAAGTTGTTAGATACATTGTTATACTCATTTGAATTGTTTCTAGGGCTTTTCAATATAAAATAATTCATCCTAGATATAATGAGAATAATATCTTGATTGAGCTATTGATATGATTAAGGGCAAGAATTTGAAATATTGAAGTAAACTATCTTGTTGATAATGAAGTTTGAATGCTTCTATGATTTTGATTTGATTAACTTCGTGCTTCTATTTATTGGGTTGTACTTGTTATCTAAGCCATGCAGGTACATAATATTCAAGATGGTGTAGATACTCGTAAAGCATCAAGGATGGATGTGCTGAAAGATTATCCAATGTCATTAAAATTGATCTCCCTAAGTTAAGAGGGAGCTTGGATAGAAGAGATCTCCCTAGGATTGATAGGGAGGGCATATTATAGTCATGATGAATACCTTGAAAGAAGAAATTAGAGAATGCATTTGAAGGATATGGTTGTAGAATATGTTGCTATGTGGGAAGTAGGAAAGAAAGTTGTATGGTTGAGGAATATTTTTTCAAGATTCATTTGAAAAGCTCTAAGTCCTACTATGAAAAGTTGAGAAGAAACAACAAGTTGTTCTAAAAACCCTAAAGGTTTGTGTTTATGAACATTTGAAAGTTTATTATTTATTGGGGTTTTGTTACAAGTAAATATCTTGGAGGTTCGATAGCATGTTTTACATCTCGGTTATCGAACAGTTTGATCGGGAGCAAATTTTTTTTACCAGTCTGTTTGATCAGGGAGGTTTGCTACCAATTGAATAATCAAGCGTGTTGAGGCTTTGTGAGTGAAGCATTACCTGTGAAGACATATGGTCGGCACTATGTGTTGATGTCTAGATCTTGAAGTAGGAAAGGTGGTGTTGGCCATTGAGCTCTGACACACACCTGGATCCCTAGGTTGATGGTTAGTAAGTAAGCCTGATGGTACCTAGATAGGTTGAAAACTCTAATCCATCTTAGTCCCACATGGATAGATTGCCTTCGTCAAGAATCTATTCCATGGAATTGCGGTGCCTAAACTGATGAGATACCTTGGATAGATTACCCTAGTCAGGAATCTAGTCCATGGAATTGACTTACTTAAATTATTCACGGTTCATATAGTTTGAGATATTCCTCGTACTTGTTATGAATACCTCCCTAGTTAAGAGGGAGTGTTGAAGAATTTAACTAGGTTCATTCTTCATAAATGTAATTGAGTCACTATGTAATGTACTGTCAAAAGAATAAAGAAAATATTTTTTATTATTGTTACATTGACTTATTAAAGCATGGGTTTCATGCTTGGGTCATCATGTTTTAGGTCAAAGTCCCCATTGAGGACTTATAGGATTATTCAGAGTCAATAAAGTCATTTTACATTTAAAGAGACCCTTCTTGGGCTTTTGAATTATGTAAAAAGGTTTATTTTTTAGTCAAAAGTGAATTATGTCATTTCCACACCAAGTCAGCCTCCAGGAGATCAAGTCAACCTTTAAGAGATCAATTTGACCTCACCAAAAGGGTATATATTGAAGCAGTTCAAATCATTTGAAGGCGTCACTCTCACACAAGTTCGATATCACAAGAAGAGTTGGAAAAAGTCTGAAATAGGGAAGAAGGGATAAAAGAAGTGTAATGTTGGAGAAGAAGAATGAATAAGGAGAAATTGAAGTTTTGGACTCTCTCTCTCTCATGTGTGGGCTTCTATAGAAGATCGAAATCTTTTTGTCTATATCAAGGTTGTTGCTGCTTGTTGTTTCCAATTTCTACCAAGACAAGTTTTTTGTTGATAGGTCGAAGTTTCCGCTGTTAGTTGTTGTTGCCTCAGGTATAAGTACTAAATCAAGATTGAAGTTATTGTGTAAAGATCGAAGCTACTGGGTCAAGATCGAAGTTGCTAGAGAAGTATTGCATCATAATGTTATTGTTGCTGCTGTTGTCAGGTCGATGATAGTATTATCTTCAAAAGAAGAAGAGGTTTGAATTTGTCTAAAGGAAGTATGTGTCAAAGTATAGAGTCTTGGATTATCTCAAGAAAACAATTGAAGGAAGAATTACTGACTGGTTTTTCCCCTAGAGTGGGGTTTTTCCTTTAACGGGTAAACAAACACAAGTGTTTATTATCAATCTGGGCTAGTAGGACTTAGAAGCATCCCCAAAGTATATGGGTTCCAGCTACGATCAAGTTAGATTATGATTTATCAATGATTAAGGAAATGCATATTACAAATATAAATCTAAACTAAATAATTTTTAAATTCAAGTATGCAATCAGTAGCAGAATAATCTCTTAACTGAAGAGATTTGTTTGTCCTTCTCTCACGAGATTACTTCATGAATTAGAAATAAAAAACCATTAATTGAGAAATAGATTAAGATGCATAAAACAATAATTGAAGAGGCTCTTAACTAAAGAGATCCTATTTGTCCTTCATCACAAATTTATTCATCAATAATACTATTGTTAGAAAACAAGAATTCAGAAAAACATTAAAAAGCATGAAAATATGAATTCTAGCTTAAGATCTTAATCAAATAGAAAGAATGTTTAACTTAAACATTTGATTGCCCTTTCATATGCAAAATAAGAAAGATAATTAGATTCATCAACACTCATAAAACATCAACATAAATCTAATCAACAAGTTAAGCATAAAACAAACTAGTTCAGAAACTGCAACTACAAATAACTTAGAAAGTGCACTTAGCTCGGTGTGGGGGCCCTCCACCCTTGCCTCGCACACTGAAAGTGCTTTCAGCTACTAAAACTTCAGTCAAGAAACCAGCATATAACAACAGAAAATGGAATAGAACAGGTCTTCAATTAACTCTCCAAAGTCTTAGAAATAATAATGTTAAGTCATACAATTTCTACATATCAATGCCTTCAAAGTCTAAGGCTTAAATAGATTAAATATGAAAAATATTCATCTAAAATTTCTCCTATATCCATGGCTATCCTTATATTATCCAATCAGGTCAAATTCATCCATCAGATCCATCAAAATCTGGAAAATCCCATAAAATAAGAAATTTGACCTAGTTCCTAGGGATCCTCCATAAAAACAATTCATGTTTGACTGCCTTTGACCGGGCCTATTAAAGCTTGGTTTGACTTAACCAATAGGTGTACATTTAATCTTAGATCCCAAGCTTTCTATAAATATATCCATCTCGAGTCCAAGCGTCCTGCAAATATGTAAACCATGAGGCCATTACGGGAATTTCTGATCTGGTCCAAAAATGCACTTAAAATTCAATTTTTATAAAAACTTCTAAGAATTGAAAAAATTAATTTAAATACCTGTATATGCATTTATTGGTCAGAATAAGGTGAATATCATGGTGTATATATTGATAGTATGGAAAATAAATTGTATTTCATAAACAAAAAGAGATAAAAAACGAGGGCCAACATCTCCCCCAAGTTGATGTTCAAGCATGTCCTCATGCTTGCTTTTTTTCCTTTTAGAGCTCCTGAGTTCTGATGCTGATCCTGTTCCTGACCCTGAAGCTTCCTGATGTGCTGCATGTAAAAGAGACTCTATACCTTTACACTGTTCTTCTTTGTAGATTGAGGCTTTGACCTTCTGTTTCTCATATTAGATTTTCCAAGAATTTTTCTCCTTAAGCCACCTGAATGCGTGTATGTAAAGAATATTGTTTTTGGCTTTCAATTTTCCCATTTCTTCACTTATATTATCATTTTATTTAATCAATTTTTCATTACTTGTATTATATGTTTCATTTTCTCTTTTTAGGTGCCTTTCCATTATCCTGCTTACCTCCAGATTATCAGTTAACTCTCTGATCCTACTAAGGTTTTGGTCTTTTTCTTCCTCGGTATTTTTGGCAACTGAAGTAGCCTCAAACTCATCATTTTCAAAATAAGAATCTATTTATACTAGATTTTCATAAACCTCTTGCTGCAACCTCTCAAGAATTTCATTGGCTTGTTTGGTCAAGGGAGATGTCTCAATGATTTGCACTTCTAGTTCTTTTTCTTTGATGCTTCTATCTGCTGAATTCCTCTTTCTTTGTCTCCCAGAAAAGGTCAAGAATGATGTTTCCCTCTCTACCATGATTGTTTCTTGTTGTTTCTTTGATCTGGTTCTTGGATAGAGAGGTGAATTCACTATATTCCTTGTTTCCTGCACTGGTTTAAGTTTGTCTTATTGAACTCTTGGTTAAACTGAGAGGGGGGGGGGGGGGCGGGGGTGAATCAGTTTAATGCAGTCATGGTCTTGTAAAACTTTATCTTTTACACTTGTTACATCTTCATTTTGTGATCCAACTTAATATTCAATGGAACAACAATCTTAATAAGTGAGCAGCAGTGTGCTTGATTAAATATAGAATATCAACACATAATCATCATGCACATAGATAAATAATATAAGTGGAAACCCATAAGGGAGAAAACCACATCTTATTATTGTTGTGATGCAAAGGCAAGCTCCAACTCCCTCTCACCACTAATTTTCTGTAGGCTCCAACCTACAGGAGGCTACTACCTCAATTCTGCAAGCTACAACTTGCAAGGAAGCTCCAACTCCCATCTATTTTCTGCGGGCTACAACCTATAGGAGGCTCCTAACTCAACCAGCTACACCCTTTCTATGGCCTAACTGACATGGTTAGCCTAAAACCTCAACTGCTAATAAAACTCATATGCGGTTATTTGGATATCGGCCTACCCATTTCTCCTTCTTTACTGTTGTCCTTCCAGCCTTCAAATTTGCTTTATATCATCTCTAGATCTTCACAAATCCTCTCTCTTCTCCTTCTTCTTCTTACACTGTCTCACTTCTTTATTCATTCTATCAACCTCTTTATGCATATGCCGGTAACATTATTTATAGGGATCACCTCATAACTGTTTGCATTCCACAGGGAATTCGAAATGAATAGGTATGACTCTTTGCCTTCCCCCTTCTCATTTTCTTGTCTGTCACATTCAGAATAATATAACAGAATGTATTACAGTGGAGTTTTGTTGTGCCTACGGAGAATTGCCTTTGCATCACATACAACAAAATAATTAAATAATTTACATTTACAGTTCCAACAAATATATTTCAATTCAGCCCTTTCAGCTCTTGGTTCGTCGTGCATTTGTCTTTTCTGTTGCTGTCAAAGTCGTTTCGGTTTCTACTATTACATTCAACATAGTTTTGGAAATCCACATACTTTTGGACTTGAAATGCTTTAGGTTTCAGCTTTGGTCTTCATTGCGTCCGCTCTCTTTATCGCACTCCGGCATTTCAAACGTTTTTTGCTAAATGGCTCCTTTTCTTTCCGATGCGATTTACAAAGGGAAATCACATACACCCGGACTTGAAATTTCTTAAATAATGGTTCTGAGTTGCATCACATCCGGCTCCTTTATCGCACTTTATCCTGAGCTTGTGATGAGCGATATGCGATCGGGTCCCACTTGACTTTATCACTACTTCGCATCGCAACTCACATGACTTCTAAGATTGTGCGATATCTCTCCTGAGCTTTGCGATCTGTGATATGCGATGAACTTCGCATCGCCTCCATCGCATTGCATTCATTGATCACATCACAAGTTCTATAACTTACTAATTCTTATCACATAAGCATCACCGATTGCAATATGCGATATGCGACGGGTCCCACTTGACTCTATCGCTACATCGCATTTCGGCGTTCCCATGTGTTTCTTGCTATGCATAGCTCTTCCAACCGCCGATGAGATTTCTCAAAGGGAAACCTTATACCTTCGGATTTGAAATCCTTTAGACTTTTGCTTTGAAGTTGCATCGCATCTGGAACTCTTATCACATTTTCCATTTTGGCGATTCAACCTTGCTCTTAAGATCTTCAACCTTCCAATCTTGCGATATGTGGGCCAGGTCCACGTCATCTCCATGTCATCATGCCATGTCACCTTGCCACGTCATCTTGATTTATTTGCGATTTGTGGGGTCAGGTCCACGTCAGCTACCACATCACTTGCCACGTCATCATATCGTACTTTGCATTTTCTGTGACCACTGTGTTTGTGCGATTTTCCTCCTGCCCCGATTGCGATATGCGATCGCATCGCATCGCATCTTCTCATCACATCGCATCTCATCTCAATATCACATCGCATTGCTCTTGCTTCCGATTTATGATCTGATTTCCGCCGATGTGATCATCACTGTTGATTTGTCCAGATCTACGGTCCTCGTTACTGCTGGCACTTCCGATTAATACTCAAGCGCTCTATAATCATATAACCTATCATATACAAAACATTTGTAAAGGTTTATATTTCCGCCAGTCTTTGCACATATACCGATGCCGCGTCTCTGATTAAACGACTGCCGTCGATCTCCTTTAATATTATCTGTTCATCACACCGGTCCACCACTGTTCTTTTGGACTTTAGGAAAGCGGGTCCCAGTTCTCAGCACTGCGGAGGCATTCCTTGGTACGGAATCATCATCGGGCTTGTGCTACCACAGTGAATGACAACCGTCGATCTGCGGTCAATGCCCGATGGGCGAGTCAACTGCGGAGGCACCCCCTTGGTTTAACTATCGGGCTGTTTGTGCCCCCGCGGTACCGTTGATCCCATATCAACGTTTAACCGCATTCATAAGATGCGTTGTTCAACTCTGTGACACCGGTCCCACACCTTTTGTTAACCTCTGCACAACCTTTGATGTGAACATCGTCAGATCTCAATTGTCGATCATCGAACGGCTATCGCGTTTAATTAACCCCGGCGACTTATCACTCAAAAATCACGCGAAATAGGTGGTATTGCTTTGCGACGTGTCACTTCCGGAGGTCTATCGCGTTCATTTCAGCTTTTACCACTTACCACTTTAGATGCACGTGAATACCACCGTCGGTTCGTGAAACCACTCACACTGTTTATGAACACCTGTTTCAATCGTATCCACTCGTTTTGTCATACATTCCACATTTTTCCTTTCGATTTTGTTCGTTGATCCTTCAGATCCAACGATTGTTGTGCTCTCATTTCATTCCGCTCCTCTGTTCCCTAAGTTATGCCGATAACCAGAGATTTATGCTTTTGCCACTATTTCATTGAATGTTACACTTCTTAAACACACAGTCTCATAACTTCCCTTTGAATTTTCCCGATTCATCTGCATACATATATATTGTGCCAAACCCTGATTTTCACTCAAGTTAAAACTGAATCAAGCATTCAATCAATGAATTTGGAACCTGTTCTCTGTATTAACAGTAAATAATTACACAGGAGTTATTTTCTGGCTTGATATTATAATTAGTGGCCTTTCTTAATCTGATATGCTCCCTTGTCTTAGTGCTGCTACTTTGTGCTCCTTTGCCATCAATGACAATATTTCCAATAGTCTCCCCCTTTGGCATTGATGGCAACACAACCACCAATACTCCCATACTTCCTTCAGGACTTCCTCCCCCTTTCATTCTGAGAAGTATCTTGTCTTTATTCCTCTACCTGCTTTACAGAAGACCCTTTCTTCTTTTGCTTTCTTTTCCTCCCCCTTTGACATCAATGGCAAAGGGTTGCACTTTTCCAGTGTGGGTTCTATCTTTTCATAATACTCTGATCTTGAGGACCTGTTCCATGCACTACTCCACCTCTTTTGTGACCATTTTTATTGACTGCTCTCCCCCTGGAATGAAGCTTTCTTATCTGATATTGACTATCACTTGTCTTCTGCACTGATCCTGTTTCTTGTATGCAACCCCCTTTCTTTTTTTTTGATTTCTGATTTCTGATCATGTTAGAGAGTAACATCTGCAGACACTACCCCTAGTTTGTCTCTTAGATATTTGAATGGTTCTTTAGCAAGAGATTTTGTGAATATGTCTGATGTTTGTTCCTTAGTTGGTACATATTCCAACTTCACTAATTTTTGTGCTACTTATTCTCTGAGGAAGTGGTACTTTATTGGGATGTGCTTTGTTTTTGAATGAAGTACAAGATTTTTTGATTATCACACTTGTATTGTCAAATTTGATAGAAATAGGTTCATCAATGCTTACCTTCATGTCTTGGAGAGTTTGTTTCATCCACATTACTTGTGTGCAACATGCTGCTGCTACTATGTATTCTGCTTCTGCTATAGATAGAGAGATAGAAGTTTGATTCTTGCTTAGCCATGCCACCAAACTTTTTCCCAAATAAAATGCACCTCCACTTGTTTTTTTCCTATCATCCACACAATTGGCCCAATCTGCATCTATGTATGTTGTCAATGTGAAGCTTTTTCCTTTTGGATACCATAGACCATAATGTGAAGTTCCTTGTAGATATCTAAATATTCTCTTGATTGCAAGTAAATGGTTTTGTTTTGGTGCTGCTTGATATCTTGCCACAAGTCCTACTACCAGCATAATGTCTGGTTTAGAAGCTGTTAGGTATAGCAGACTTCCTATCATGGATCTGTAAAGTTTTTGATCTACATCTGTTGATCCATCATTAGCACATAGTTTACATTCAGTGATCATGGGATTTGACACAAGTTTGCAGTCTTCCATTTGAAACCTTTTCAACATTTCTTTTAAGTGTTTTTCTTGCGAAATGAATATTCTTGTGTTCTTTTGTTGAATTTGAAGTCCTAAATAGAAGGTTAGCTCTCCAATCATAGACATCTCAAATTCTGATTTCATTTCTTCAGCAAATCCTTTTGCTAACTCATCTTTGTTGCTACCAAACATGATTTCATCTACATACACTACTACAATCAAGATTTCATTATCATTAGCCTTTATGTACAAATTGTTGTCTACTCCTCCTTTCTTGAACCCTTGCTTTTGCAAGTATTTGTCCAGCCTTGAATACCATGCACGAGGAGCTTGTTTCAGACCATATAAGGCTTTCTTTAATCTGCACACATAGTCATGTTTATCTGTTAATGAGAATCCTTCAGGTTGTTCCATGTAGACTTATTCCTCTAGATCTCCATTCAAGAAGGCAGACTTCACATCCATTTGATATACCTTGAAATCATGATAGCATGCAAAGGCCAAAAACATTCTGATTGCTTCCATTCTGGCTACAAGGGCAAAGGTTTCATCATAATCAAGACCTTCAATTTGTGAATATCCTTTGCATACAAGTCTGGCTGTATTTCTGATTACCTGCCCTTGTTCATTCATCTTATTCTTGAATATCCATTTTGTGCCAATGAAATTTTTCCCAGCGGGTCTTGGAATTAATTCCCAGGTATTGTTCTTCTCAATTTGGTCCAGTTCTTCACTCATAGCATTTACCCAGTTTTTGTCTTTGCTGGCTTCTTCGAACTTCTTTGGCTCTATTTGAGATAGCATGGCTAGGTATACTTCTTCTGTCTGTTCAGCAAGCTGTCTTCTTGTCTGGACTCCCACACTCTTGTCCCCAATGATTTGATCTTCTGGATGGTTCTTTTGAGTGTGTCTTGAGGGACCTTTTGAGTTTAATTCAGTATCTTCTGTTGTTTTGCTCAGTTCATCATTATCTTGGTTCTCATCTTCATGATCATCTAGAGGATTGTTGCATCTTGTGCTTCTTGTTTTGTTTGGTAGATCTTCATCAAATCTTACATCAATGCTTTCCACAATTTTGTGCAGTCTTTTGTTGTAGCACCTGTAACCCTTACCCTTGGATGCATATCCTAAAAATATTCCTTCATCAACTCTTGCATCAAACTTCCCTAGTTTTTCATCATTATTTTTTATGAAACACTTGCTTCCAAAGACTCTAAAGTGCTTGATTGATGCTGGTTTACCATGCCATAATTCGTAAGGAGTCTTATCACAATTTGGTCTTAGATGAGCTTTATTAAGAATGTGAACAGTTGTGTGTACTGCTTCTGCCCAGTAGGTTTGGGGAATGTTACTTTCTTGCATCATAGCTCTGGAAATCTATTGTACTGACCTGTTTTGCTGCCACTCCATTTTGTTGAGGTGTACCTGCAATTGTAAACTTTTGTTTTATCCCATGCTTATTGAAGAGGTCTGAAAAATCATAGTCTGTGAATTCAAATATAAATGCATAGGTCTGTGAAAAATCATAGCTTCAGATTTATATTTGAGAAATGCTACCCACGTCATTCTACAAAAATCATCTATTATCAGCATGAAATAAGATTCTCCGCTTGGTGCTTTAGTTCTTGAAGGTCCACACAGGTCCATGTGTACAAGCTGAAGTGGCCTACTTGTTGATAGTTCATCTTTGGTCTTGAAATATGTGCAGGTCTGCTTGCCCAATTGGAAAGATTTACATATGGTATTTGAAGGCTTCTTTGTTGCTGGCATATCTCTGACTACATTCTTCTTGCTCAGACTGATGATGTGGTCAAAGTTTAGGTGTCCCAGTCTTCTATGCCATAACCATGATTCATCAAGTTTGCTTATGTGACATGCTTCATTCTCTTCTTCCACTATATAGACATTACTTTCTGTTCTAACACCTTTGATCAAGGTCTTTCCTGTGGTGCTTGATCTTACCTCACAATCTTGGGCTCTGAAAAGGACCTCACAACCTTTATCACACATTTGACTAACACTTAGCAGATTGGCTTTCGGCCCATCCACAAATAGTACATATTGAGCCTTTCCTCTTCCATTATTCAGACTGACTAAGCCTTTTCCTTTGATTTTCCCTGCTTTATCATTGCTGAATGTTACATTTCCAGATTTCTTTTCATCAAAGGTTACAAACTTGCTTCTATCTCCAGTCATATGCTTTGAGCATCCACTGTCCAAATACCATTGGCTTTTATAATCTTGGGCTATTAGAGCCAGGTCACACTTATTCAACTTATTTTTCCACTGCAGGTAGCTATTAGTTTGGCACCTTTTCTGAGAAGATGGAACACATTCTTTGAGAGGACATTTGGAAGACATGTGTCCGATTTTATGGCATCCAAAGCATTTGGTTATATTTTTAAATGGATTATGTGTACGAGTGAACTCTCCATTGTTCATAAATCTCCTTGGGGTTTTGAACATCAGTCTTTCTCCATATGTTCTGCACTCCATGGCTTTATGGCCAAACCCCTTACAACAAAAACAATACCCATGGAAACGATTAGTGTACCTGGTGAAGGGTTGTCCTCTCCATTTGTTTGCTTGAGGTAGTCTTTTCAATTTCTGCATTTTTTGCTGGTTGAAATTGATTATATTTGTCTGACAGTATGCAGCAATATGTCCCAGCTTGTAGCAGAAAAAACAAGTGATATTTCTCATAGGAGGAAAGAATCTCTTTTGACAGCTTCCGAATTTATTCAATTCATATTTAGGATTGTAAGAGCCTTTTTCAGCTAACTGTTTCTTCATTTCGTTCTTTGTCTCTTGATGTTGCTACTTATTTCTGTTTGTTTCATCACACATCAAGTTCTTACTGGCTTCTGCTTCTGTAGTTCCTTTTTGAGCTACTTCATTATCCTTTACAGCTTTTACAAAAATGATATTCTTGTTATCTTCTACCTTGGACTTACTAGTTTCTCCTTCATATCCTATCCCAGCCTTTATGAGAGGAGACCTTTGAGCATTAAGAATCTTGTCCATCTGTTCAGTGCTTGTCATTCGAGGAGTGTTCATTGATAATTCCCTTTGGGTGTTTTCTAGTTTCTTTCTCAGCCATACCACTTCTTCTTCCAATTTCTCTTGCTCCCGATGTTTATCTTTAATTTGCTTTAGCAGAATGTCTTCCACCTTCTTAGCTTCTTCAAGTTCTAATTTCAATTGAATGAGGTCTTATGAATTTGGTACCTCTTTTACACATTTGAGGAGAATGTCTTTCTGTTTTCTGCACTTGAGTTTAAGTCTATCTATTTCCTCTAGGGCACTTCTTAGCTCCCCCTCAAGATCTACCTCACCTTCCTCCTCATCTTCTAGAAGGAATCCTTCAGGCTCTTCCTTGGCCATCAACACAAATTCAGAGGTTCCTTCTTCATTTGAGGATTCATTTGAGTTTTCAGATGCACTGCTATCTTGCTGAGCATAAAATGATCTTCTATTGAATCTCTTCCCTTTCTGTCAGTTATTTGTTTTAGTTTTCTCTGTCTCTTGAGTCTGATAGTGCCCAACTCTTCCATAGTTTAAGCATTTAAATGGAAGTTTACCTTTATACTTGCTTGAGCCTCTATCCAATCTTCTGACAAATTTGGCCTCTTCTACATCAGAGCAGGAGCATGGATCTTCTTTTTCTTCTTTTCTCTTCTCTGTCTTAAAGGTTGCCTCCCTCACATTTGACTTCCTTTGTGGAAGTCTCATCTCATAGGCTGTTAAGTTTCCAAGTAATTGGTTCATGGTCAATGTTTCCCAATCAGCTGTTTCTTCTATGGAAGAAACCTTGGGGTTAAACTTGGATGGTAAAGATCTCAATATCTTTTGAATAATTACACATTCTCTAATGGTTTCTCCTAGAGCTTTCATGTTATTCACAATTTCTGCAACCCTTAAGAATAAGCTGGCAACATCTTCTTCTTCATTCATTTTTATATTTTCAAATTGAGCTCTATAGACTTGCAGCTTGGCAACCTTCACCTTTTTATCTCCCTCATGGATACTTTCTAATGTATTCCATATTTCTTTGGTAGTCTTTTTGTGCATTACTTTGATAAATTCTGCTTCACACAAACCACTTAAGAGAGCATTCATGGCTTTTGCATTAGCTACAAAATCTAGTTTGGCATCTTTCTCTGAGTCAAACTCATTTGGGGCATATCCCAATTTCACAGCAGCCCAAACTTCTATTCCTAGAGACATTATGTACATCCTCATTCTTATTTTCCAGAAGGCATAATTTGGAACAAAGGGGCTTTATTTGCTAAGCATCCTTCTAGACTAGCCATCTTGGGGACCTAGGATCTCCTTCCAGTTGTTAAACTGATACAGAAGGAACCTGCTCTGATACCAATTGTTGAACTCTTGGTTAAACTGAGAGGGGGGGGGGGGTGAATCAGTTTAATGCAGTCATGGTCTTGTAAAACTTTATTTTACACTTATTTACATCTTCATTTTGTTATCAACTTAATATTCAATGGAACAACAATCTTAATAAGTGAGCGGCAAGTATTAAGCAGATTAAATACATAATATCAACACATAATCATCATGCACATATACAACAAATATAAGTGGAAACCCATAAGGGAGAAAACCACATCTTATTATTGTTGTGATGCAAAGGAAAGCTCCAACTCCCTCTCACCACTGATTTTTTGTAGGCTCCAACCTATAGGAGGCTACTACCTCAATTCTGCAAGCTACAACTTGCAAGGAAGCTCCAACTCCCATCTATTTTCTGCAGGCTACAACCTACAGGAGGCTCCTACCTCAGCCAGCTACAACTGGACTTCTATTAAGCTACAACTTGACATGGAAGCACCAACTTTCTCACTGAACAATAAAATCATATGCTGATTTACCTGGATATCAACTCTGTTTTTCTCCTTCTTTACTGCTGTCCTTCCAGCCTTCAAATTTGCTTTATATCATCTCTGGATCTTCACAACTCCTCTCTTTGCTCCTTCTTCTTCTTACACTGTCTCACTTCTTTCTTCATTCTATCAACCTATTTATGCATATGCTGGTAACATTATTTATAGGGATCACCTCATAACTTTTTGCATTCCACAGGGAATTCGAAATGAATAGGTATGACTCTTTGCCTTCCCCCTTCTCATTTTCTTGTCTAGCACATTCAGAATAATATAACAGAATTTATTACAGTGGAGTTTTTCTGTGCCTACAGAGACTTGCCTTTGCATCACATACAATAAAATAATTATATCATTTACATTTACAGTTCCAACAAATATATTTCAATCCAGCCCTTTTAGCTCTTGGTTCTTCGTGCATTTGTCTTTTCTGTTATTGTCAGAGTCGTTTCGGTTTCTGTTATTACATTCAACACAGTTCTGGAAATCCACATACTTTCGGACTTGAAATGCTTTAGGTTTAAGCTTTGGTCTTCATTGCGTCCGCTCTCTTTATCGCACTTCAGCGTTTCAAACGTTCTTTGCTATATGGCTCCTTTTCTTTCCGATGCAATTTACAAAGGAAAATCACATACACCCGGACTTGAAATTTCTTAAATAATGGTTATGAGTTGCATCGCATCCAACTCCTTTATCGCACTTTGTCCTGAGCTTGCGATGAGCGATATGTGATCGGGTCCCACTTGACTTTATCGCTACTTCGCATCGCAACTCACATGACTTCTAAGATTGTGCGATATCTCTCCTGAGCTTTGCGATTTGCGATATGCGATGAACTTCACATCGCCTCCATCGCATCGCAAGTTCTATAACTGATGAATTCTTATCACATAAGCATCGCCGATTGCGATATGCGATGGGTCCCACTTGACTCTATCGCTACTTCGCATTTCGGCTTTCCCATGTGTTTCTTGCTATGTATAGCTCTTCCAACCGCTGATGCGATTTCTCAAAGGGAAACCTTATACCTTCGGATTTGAAATCCTTTATAATTTTTCTTTGAAGTTGCATCGCATCCGGAACTCTTATCGCATTTCGCATTCCGGCAATTCAACCTTGCTCTTACGATATTCACCCTTCCGATCTTGCGATTTGCGATATGTGAGCCAGGTCCACGTCATCTCCATGCCATCGTGCCACGTCACCTTGCCACGTCATCACCACGTCACTACCACGTCATCTTGCCACGTCACCTTGCCACGTCATCACCACGTCACTGCCACGTCATCTTGATTTATTTGCGATTTGTGGGGTCAAGTCCACGTCAGCTGCCACGTCGCTTGCCACGTCATCGCCATGTCATCATGTTGTATTCGCATTTTCTGTGACCACTGTGTTTGTGCGATTTTCCTCCTGCCCCAATTGCGATATGCAATCGCATCGCATCGCATCTTCTCATCACATCGCATCTCATCTCAATATCGCATCGCATTGCTCTTGCTTCCGATTTATGATCTGATTTCTGCCGATGCGATCATTACCGTTGATCTGTCCAGATCTACGGTCCTCGTTGTTGCTGGCACTTCTGTTTAATACTCAAGCACTATATAATCATATAACCTTTAATATATAAAACATTTGTAAAGGTTTATCTTTCCGCCAGTCTTTGCACGTATACCGATGCCGCATCTCCAATTAAACGACTGTCGTCGATCTCCTTTAATCTTATCCGTTCATCATGCCGGTCCACCACTGTTCTTTTGGACTTTAGGAAAGCAAGTCCCAGTTCTCAGCACTATGGAGGAATTCCTTTGTACGGAATCATCATCGGGCTTGTGCTACCGCAGTGAATGACAACCGTCGATCTGCGATCAACGCCCGATAGGCGAGTCAACTGCGGAGGCACCCCCTTGATTTAACTATCGGGTTGTTTGTGCCCCCGCAGTACCGTTGATCTCATATCAACGTTTAACCGCGCTCATAAGATGCATTGTTCAACTCTGTGACACCAGTCCCACACCTTTTGTTAACCTCTACACAACTTCTGATGCGAACATCGTCAGATCTCAATTGTCGATGATCGAACGACTATCGCGTTCAATTAACCCCGGCTACTTATCACTCAAAAGTCACACGAAATAGGTGGTATTGATTTGCGACGTGTCACTTCCGGAGGTCTATCACGTTCATTTCAGCTTTTACCACTTACCACTTTAGATGCACGCGAATACCACCGTCGGTTCGTGAAACCACTCACACTGTTTATGAACACTTGTTTCAATCGTATCCACTCATTTCTTCATACATTCCACATTTCGCCTTTCGATTTTGTTCGTTGATCCTTCAGATCCAACGATTATTGTGCTCTCATTTCATTCCGCTCCTCTGTTCCCTAAGTTATGCCGATAACCAGAGATTTCTGCTTCTACCGCTATTTCATTGAATGTTACACTTCTTAGACACACAATCTCATAACTTCCCTTTGAATTTGTCTGATTCATCTGCATACATATATATTGTGCCAAACCTTGATTTTCACTCGAGTTAAAACTGAATCAAGCATTCAATCAATGCATTTGGAACCTGTTCTCTGCATTAACAGTAAATAATTACATAGGAGTTCTTTTATGGCCTGATATTCTAATCAGTGGCCTTTCTTAATCTGATCTGCTACCTTGTCTTGGTGATGCTCCTTTGTGCTCCTTTGCCATCAATGACAATATTTCCAACAGCCCTACAAACTTATTTTGAATCAGGAAATATTTCGAAATCATACCCTTAGTTTTCAACTAGTAATCAACAATGATTTTTATGAGTCCCTGATGATGAATTTGGGCTTCCTTGGGTTTGGTTTCATATTTCACACTTTCAATCATCCTAATCAAGTTTCTATAAAAGAAGTATGGCAAGTTGATTCCTATGTCTCCCTTGATATGTTGTAGCAACCTAATGTGGTATAGGTGTACTATGTTATGTCTGCTATCACAAGTGAATAATTTTTTGATTATCAGTACTAACTCAGCCCAAGGTTCATTGGAACATTCTCTAGGAATCCCCTTTGTCCTGTCAAAGGATCCATTTATGTTCTTATCTAGGAAGAAGGTCCAACCCTTGTCCTTAAAATGCAATCCTTCGTGATAAAGTTCACTTGATAATGGCAACTATAGGGCTTCAGAAATTGATTTTGGAGTTAAAGAAATGAGTAAACTATCCACCATAGTTTGATCTTGTTTGCAGTTGTTTATAAAGTCCCTTGTAATATGTTCATTATGCCCTTTGAATTTTTTAAGGAAGCCTATCAAGCCCGATTGATAAAGTTTTTCAACTGTGTCTCTACCCCAATGTTCAATATGAAAGTCTTTAGGCTCTGTTCTTGATGTCATGTTTTCTGAAAACCATTTGATATACCCCTCTACTATCATCAACTTCATTTTTGAAAAATAAAAATAAAAATTCATGTACTAGATCTCATCATAGTAGTGAGGCTTACCTCTGTTTGTTGCCTTTGCTAAGTAAGTTAAACCAATCCTTCGTTTTCTTGAAAGAAGTGAGCTTACTGCTTCTACAGACACAAGATTTGATGTAGAGAATTTTATAAAAACATAAAATTTTAGAAGTGTTCTTTGTTATGCAAAAACATGTTGACTATGCTTTTAAACCAAACATTCACAAAAAATATTGGTTTGAATTCTCTTACTGAGCATGCAAATGAAATGAATTTACTACACAACCCATTTAAAATGAATCCACTGTGCATTTCAAATCAAACACTCCACTCTCTGTTTGCATTCGAATTGAAATTGAAGACTTTATATGAAGACATTTTCCAAGTTTACCTGTTCTGCAATGATATTCGTGATTTTTCTTTTAGTTTGACTGGATTTCCTGTGTTTCAAATAGTGCCAACCTATCAAAATCTCACTCAATATCTTAATCATTTACTCATTCAATCAACAAAGGATTTCATGTTGACTGGTGGCAGAGCGTTTGAGAGTGGTGGAAGTGACATAACGTAAGGCAATGACAAGTTTTAAAAAACTGTGGCAGAATGACTCCATTTATAACTCACTGTTTTCTCAAGAATCTCGAGATTTACTCATACGAATAATCGTTATTTTTAACAAGAAAATATGAGTTTGCTTCTTACCTCTTTCTTCATGGGATTTTTTCCTCTTGACAGCGTGCTTGCTTGACACATCTGCCAGATATGTTGGCTTAAAATATCAGTAAACTCTCCTTATCCCTTCGTCCTTCTCACTGTTATATGTACTGCTCTCTTTGCTGCATTAAATTTCCTCTATTTTCCTCATAGCTCTCCCTTGTCTTCTCTTGTTAATTCGTTTCTCACATAGTTTCTTGCATGCATGTTTTGATTACACGATAGTCCTTCTCTCACTAAGCCTGCGAAAGGCAATGATGGTGAAAAACACACAGTGTTTCAATAGATTGAGGTCTTAGAATGGTGGAGGTTTTTCTCTCATAGTTTACACAATGTTTGTAATATTTAATTTTGAATTTGTTTGACCGTTCATTGACTGCTTGATTGGTGCCTCCGTGGCTTACCTTTCATGACTGATTTGGTATGCTGACTCCACGGTGTACATCTCGTCCTCGGCTTCACTTATTACAAAATCCTTTTTCAAATTTCATTCTCATGGATTGTGTTGATCACTATGTCCGCATTCTTCTCTCCATTGAAACACATCATGCCTCATCAAATATGCAACATCATACTTTCGTTCCACCACTGTTATGCATCACTGCTTCTCCATATCCCGTCCATCCATATCATATGCATCATTGTCATATATTGTTTTGTCATTTCATAACATCATACTTAGGTTAGTTTGTTTGCATATGCATTTCCTTGTTTATATTATGATTGCACTCCCGCTCCATTACCTTAGCTCATAATCATATTTTATGATTGCGCTTTTGCATCTTTGTTTTGTTTTTGAAATTCAAATAGTGCACTATCATATGATTTAAACTTTAGGTTTTGTCTTTTATTTAATTTAAAAAATGACCAATGGAATGTTCATATTTTAAAATCAAATATTTACAATGAAACTAACCTCTTGTTTGTTTATTGTAAGTCCAACAAAGGTTTGATATTAAGCCTTTTGTTTAGGAAAAGTAGGGTTACTATGGTATGGTATGGTATGGATAGGAAATATGTAATATATTATGGAATTTTTATTGAATGATTAGGATAGTGGTGTGGATATGGATAAAAATAGGGATAAGAACATAGGTGATGAAAATGTAGGTGATAAAAATGCATAACCAGTACTAAATTAGCTTTAACAATTCTAGAATATTTTAAAAAAAAATGAAATTTTAAGAGCAATATTTTACTTACTGTACTTGTATTCCATCAAACCATTTGATGTTCATGATGGTCGACATTGTGTTTGTTATAACGATGGCTCTTCCAAACTATGTAGAGACTTATTTCTGCTTTGCATCTGATTATTGATTCAGATTGATGTTGTTCAGGTCCCTTCTGCAGGTTAAATTTTGACATTTTAGGTCCCTTCTACAATGATATTCAATATTGATGTAGCTCAGGCCCTTCTGACATATTGTTTTTTTAGGTCCCTTCTGGCGTAATTTGCAATAATGTTTGAAAATTTCTTCTGTTGTAATGATACAGGTCCCTTCTGGATAATTTTCTCAATAATAATTCAGGTCCCTTCTGTATATGATGTATCTGGTCCCTTTGTACTTGTAATTCATATTCCTTCTTCAATTCAGCTGCTCAAACCATTTACATAGTTTTATTACACGCCTTCCCCCAAGCTTATGTTAAGACTTGTCCTCAAGTCTGACATGTCTCAGAGGGTAAATCTGCAAAAATCATACTAAAGTAAAATCAAAACAAAAATAGAATTCATTATGGCTAAACAAGTTGGTTTTCCGATATGAATTCAAGTTTGTATTGTGCCAGTTTTCTGAATTTTCACAACCAAACACTTATATATATATATATATATATATATATATATATATATATATATATATATATATATATATATATATATATATATATATATATATATATATATATATATATAATTTTTTTTTTTTTTTATTCTTCTTATTCTTCTGGAATTATGGGAGATATATTTCTATTCTACCCCATTAGTTCCAGATCAGTATCTGTCAAAATTTTTCTCATAAAATCCTCTTTATTTATAGGCTTATTGTAAATTTTAAGCCTATGTCCATTAACGACAAATGAAATAGACGCTTTGTCAAATTTTTTAATTTTTACAGCTCCGTTGTCAAAGATTTCTTCAATCTCATATGGCCCAAGCCAATGAGTCGTAAATTTTTCTTTGAAATCTTTAAACTTGGAGTTGAACAATAGTGCCCAATCTCCCTTTTGAAACACTTTATTCTTTATGAATCGATCATGCCATTTAATTCTTTGTTCTTGCATAAGAGATGTGTGCTCTACTACTTGATATCATATCTCATCCAGTTGATTTAATTCCATAATTCTTTGTTGTTGTGCCTCAGATAATTCCATCCCCAATTCTGTTGCTAGCTTGAATGTATGTATTTGAAATTCTATGGGTAATAGGACTCCTTTTCCATACACCAACTGATATGGACTGAACCCAGTTGTGTTTTTCCATGTTATCCGATATGCCCATAGTGCATCTCTCAATTTTTCTAACCAGGCCTTTCTATTCATTTGTACAGTCTTTGTCATGATATTCTCTAGGACTTTGTTTGTTGATTCCACTTGTCTATTTTCTTGAGGATGATACGGACTTGATTTTCTGTGTTTGAAATTGTATTTCTCCATAAGATATCGAACAAACTTTGATGTGAACTGTGTGCATTGGTCAGTTACTATCTGTCTCAGAACTCCATACCTTACAAATATCTCTTCAAACAAAAAAGACATAACAATATCTTTTGTTGCCCGTGCTACTGCCTTTGCCTCTATTTACTTAGTTACATCATCTGTACATACCAGGATTTACTTCTTTCCATTTTATGGAGGGTTGATTGGTCCGACAAAATATAAATCCCACTGTTCATATGGCTCAATCAATACTTGTCGCTTTAATGGCATTTCATCTAATGCCACTGGTATCCCAATTCTTTTTCAACTGTCACATCTCTTCACATAAGCCTTGGAGTCTTTGAAGATGGCCGGCTAGTAGTAGCCAAGTTTCAACACTTTGTGTGTTGTCCGCTTGTCTGCAAAATGACCACCACATGGCTCGTCATGACATGCTTTCAAAACATCAATAATCTCATCTTCTCTAACACATTTTCTGATCATTAGATCAGCACCAATAGAAAAGAGATCTCCATTGACCCAACGATATCTAGCACTTTCTCTAATTATTCTTATTTTATGTTTATTTGTGTAATGAGATGGTAGGATTCTAGATGATAAATAGTTGGCTATATCTGCAAACCATAGAGTTTTGACATTTATATCAAATACATGTTCATATGGAAAATTAACTGCTACTGGATTTGGATCACTAGGTGAATTAAGTCTTGATAGAAAGTCTACAACTTGCTTATCCTTACCTAGTCGATCTTATACAGCAATGTTAAATTCTTGCATTAATAACAACCATCTAGTTATTCTGCCATTTGTGATTGATTTGTTCATTAAATTTTTATCGTTGAATGATCCATGTGGATGTAAACTTGATAACATGTTACATAATGTCTAAATTTATTAATTGCATGTACTGCAACTAACATTTCTTTTTTTGTAATAGTGTAGTTCAATTATGTCGGTGTTAAGTTTTTTCTTATGAAATATATGGCATAATTAAACTGATTCTCTTTCTGTCCAAGTGATGCTCCGGTAGCAGTGTCAAATGCATCAATTGAAATATGAAATGGCAAAGACCAATTAGGTCCTCGAAGAATGGGTGCAATCGACAATTTTTCTTTTAATTTTTCAAATGCATTTTGACAATTATTTGTCCATTGGAATTCCACATCTTTCGCAAGTAACTTGAATAATGGCAAAACTATTTTACTGAAATTTTCAATAAATCTCCTATAGTAGCCTGTATAACCCAAGAAACTTCTAACTTCTTTTTGTGTTGAGTGGTATTAAATTCACAATTACTTGAATTTTTGTTGGGTCCACCTTGATTCCTAAAGAAGAAATATGGTGTCCCAACACAATTCCCTCAGTTAACATCATAAAACATTTTTCATTACTGAGCGATAGATTTGTCTCTATACATATTTTCAACACTTTTTCAAGATTTTGTAAACAATCATCAAATGTTCAGCATACACAGTGAAATCATCTATGTAAAATTCTACACAATCATGGATCAAATCAACAAATATTGCAAGGACTCCTCTCTGAAAGGTAGCAGGTGCATTACATAAACCAAAGGGTAATACATTGTATGCATATGTTCCCCATGGGCATGTGAATGTTGTCTTATCTTGGTCTTCCAATGTTATCTTTGTTAGGTCCCTATATTACTAGTATAGTCCCTTATTGTTGTTAGTGTAACCCCCTTATTGTTATTATTGTACCCTTCTAACCCCCATATTGTTATTATTGTGCCCTTAAATTATTATTGTTAGGTCGGCTAGGATTACATTGTGGCCCCACTAGGATTACATTGTGGCCCCATGGACTCCTATATATAGAAAGGAGATTTTGTAATTTGTATCATCCAAGAATTGTTCATTCATGTAATGTATTGGAGGTTTCCCCCTCGAAGTGCCTTATTTCTAAGGTGTTGATATATCTTTTCTTCTATTTTTGGAGCTGGTTTCACAACATTTGGTATCAGAGCTATGCATTCTAGGGTTTTGCTGCTCCAAACAGGTCATCGTGGAATTTTTGCTATACATTTTTTTCTACGAAGGTTAAGAAGTTGAAATTTTTAGAGTGCGAAGCCGAAATCCTGAGGAAAATCGTCGCAAAATTTCAGAGCTTGGCTCACATTATTTTCGAAGATATAATCTGTTTAAGTTAGGGCTTTTTGCAGGCTCCTGAATTTCACGTAATAAGGTCATCTCAGAAGTTTCGCTATAAATTTTTTCTACGAAGGTTCAGAAGCTGAAATTTTTAGCGAGCGAAGCCCAAATCCTGGGGAACATCGTCACAAAATTTCAGAGCTTGGTTCGCAACATTTTCAAAGATATGATCTGTGGAAGTTAGGGCTTTTTGCAGGCTCCTGAATTTAACCTAAACAAGTCATCGCGGTATTTGCGCTATAATGTTTTTGCTACGAAGTTTCAGAAGCTGAAATTTTTAGAGAGCGAAGCCGAAATTCTGAGGAACATTGTCGCAAAATTTTAGAGCTTGGTTCACAATATTTTCGGAGATATGATCTGTGGAAGTTAGGTCTCTTTCAGGCTCCCGAATTTCATCTCAAAGAGGTTATCGTGGGAAAATCTTCATAACCCTCTCTCTGAGCATCGGATTGGAATACTGTAAAAATTGGCCACAAGTACATGGATTGTAGTTTCTTCTCTATCAATTTAAGAGCCAAAGGAGGAAAAAATGACATGTGGCAAGTCATACAAGTGCACTCTACTGAACCAATCCATAATTGGGTCATTGTGGGAGATTGGACATAACGTTGCCTTGAAGAATCCAAATCAGGTCAGCCCTATGACATTTGAAAGAAGATTCAGAGGGCTACTACAAGGCCGAATTTTAGATATTGAGGATCTTAAATTACAGAGATAATTCAGTTTCAATATAGAGCTCCTCAAAAGCAAGTAAAAGGTGTGTATTTTTTTTCCCAAATTGCATAAGTATTGTTTGAAGAATCAAGTTGAATTGATTCCAAAGGCATATTGTAGAATATATATCAGTATTAGATTCTAAAATGGACCCTAAAAACAATTCAACACCCATTAATCCTTTAGAAGGCTCTACTATGACTCATGAAAATGAAGAATGGAAACATGACATATCAAATTTACAAGAGCAAGTGCAACAAATTTCGCTCTCGTAAAGAGCAACAAAAAATGACATGGAAGTTTTGAAGAAAGGCGTGGAAACTAAGATGGATGGTTTGAAGAAAGGCATGGAATCTAAGATGGATGGTTTGAAGAATGGCATGGAATCTAAGATAGATGGCATGGAAGCTAGCATGGAATCTAAGATGGATGAAATGGAAGCTAAGATCGATGAGAAAATGGAAACCATGAAGAATGATCTAAAAGCAGACATGGAAGGTTTGACAAATTTGATACAAGAAATGTCTCCTAATGGTGAAAAGATAGTAGAGGAAACTCATGATGAGAACAAAATAAATGTTAATCGTGATTTCATAAAATCTAATGTTGGCGGGAAGAACCGCCATATTCCAAAAATGGATATGAGGAAGTTTGATGGAAAGGATCCTGTAACATGGATACTACAGATGGAGCAATATTTTGATCTCCATAACGTGCAAAACACACAAAAGATACGCATTGCAACTTTACATTTAGAACAAAATACATTTGTATGGTATCGATGGCTTTGCCCCCGTAAAAAAATTGTCACTTGGTCAATTTTTACGGAGGAAATGATAGCACATTATGAGGATACGAAGAGCAACACCTTCTTTAGCCAATTGATAAATCTCAAACAAAAGGGTTTAGTGGGGCAGCACATTGAGGACTTCCAAAAATTAAATATAAGGGTAACTGATATTCCAGAGGAACACAGGATTGATCTCTTCATAGGCACTTTAAAGGATAACATCCAACATGAAGTTCACGCTTTGGAACCTCATTCATTGGAGAAGGCATTCAGATTGGCAAGAAAATTTGAATGTAAAATTATGGCGACAAGGAAGCCTACCACTCAATTCTATAAAGAAGGAAGTGTTGCTACGTCTAGATTTCCACAACCTACAAGGTTGACACCACAACAATTGGAAGAAAAAAAGAGCAAAAGGGCTTTGCTACAGTTGTGATAGAAAATACACTAAAGGTCATAAGTGTGCTGAGAAGAAATTATTTTACATAGATTGTGAAGAGGAAGAAGAAATGAACAAGAAGAGGATATACACCAGGAACCAGCCCTAGAAGAGGAAGAAATGAATCCGACCATATCGTGTAATGCACTGGCAGGAATTACCACTCCTCAAACTCTCAAGATAGAAGGACATATCAAGAAGAAAAAGGTAATAGTGTTGATTGATTCAGGTAGCACCCATAAATTTATTCATTGTAAGGTAGCCAAGGAATTAAATTGTTTCCTATACCCAGCACCAGAATGTCAAGTGATGGTTGCAAATGGAGGAACTATAAATTGCTCTGAAAAATGCCATAATATCAAGCTAACCATGGGGGAATATGTATTGACTAGTCCAATGCTTTCTATTCCTATGGGAGGTGCTGATGTTGTACTAGGAGTACAATGGTTACAATCTTTGGGGACGGTAGCTTTTAATTTTCAAGAAATTTTCTTGAAATTTTTTTCAGAAGGAAAGGAAGTCGAATTACGGGGTATTGCGGGGAAGCCAGGAAGGATAATAAGCTCTAATGTCATGAAAAGCTTCTAAAGAAAGAACAGCGAGGCGTAATTGCACAATTATGCTCACTAGAAGTTCCAACATCAAAATCATCTATTTCTGCAGATCTCCAACAAGTCTTGGACAATCATTCCAAGGTGTTTGAACTCCCAAAGGACTCCCACCTATTCATGATCATGATCATGCTATTCATTTGATTCCAGGAAGTGTTCCTCCAAACATCAGGCCTTATAGATATCCTTACTTCCAAAAGAGAGAAATTGAACATATGATTGCAGAAATGTTAGAGGCGGGTATAATTCAACCTAGTCAAAGTTATTTCTCTGCTCCCGTAGTATTGGTACACAAGAAGGATGGATCATGGCGAATGTGTCCATATTATAGGGAGCTCAATAAGTTCACCATTAAAGATAAGTTTCTCATTCCTGTGATTGATGAATTATTGGATGAATTACATGGAGCAATTTATTTTACCAAGTTGGATCTTCGTTCAGGATATCATCAAATTAGAATGAAGACTGAAGATATTCCAAAAACAGCATTTCGAACTCATTAGGGTCATTATGAATTTTTGGTCATGCCTTTTGGCCTTACCAATGCACCTTCTACATTTCAAGGGTTGATGAATTCCATTTTCAAACCCTTCCTTAGAAAATTTGTGCTAGTATTTTTTGATGATATACTAATCTACAGCAGGTCTTGGAAGGATCATGTTGAACATGTTGACAGGGTGCTCAAACTATTGCAGGAGAAACAATTATATGAAAAACATCCAAATGTTTCTTTGGAGTACAAGAGGTGGAATATCTGGGTCATATTGTATCTCATGAGGGTGTTAAGGTAGACCCTAACAAAATTAAAGCCATTAAGAAATGGAAAGTCCCCACAACCATAAAGCAGTTGCAAGGATTTCTCGGGTTAACAGGGTATTATCGCAAGTTTGTTAAGAATTATGGGAGAATAGCAGCACCTCTAACAACATTATTGAAGAAAGATGCATTTCATGGACTCCTGAAGCAACTAAGGCCTTTGAACATCTTAAAGAGGCAATGTGCCTAGCACCGGTCTTAGCTACGCCAGACTTCACAAAAACCTTTATTGTGGAATGTGATGCCTCAGGAAATGGAATTGGTGTTGTTTTAATGGAAGAAGGAAGACCCATTTCTTTTGAAAGTCATCCAATCAAAGGAAAGTATTTACAGAAACCTATTTATGAGAAGGAAATGTTAGCAATACTGCATGCACTAAAGAAATGGAGAACTTACCTAATGGGAAGACACTTCAAGGTAAAAACTGATCATGATAGTCTGAAACACTTTTTGGAACAAAGACTATCTTCAGAAGAGCAGCAAAAATGGGTCACACAGATGTTGGGTTATGACTTTGAAATAATCTACAAAAAAGGAAAGCTTAATGTTGTTGCAGATGCACTCTCAAGAAAGAATGAAGAGGTGGAAGCATTGCTTTGTGCCATTTCTATTATCCAACCAGATTGGATAACCGAAGCAAGAGTTGAATGGAAGAAGGACGAAGAAGTGTGGACACTCATTCAAAAGTTGCAGCAAGATCCTAGTACATCTGATACATTTAGTTGGAAAAATGATTCCTTATGGTATAAAGATCGCTTATATCTTTGTAAGAATTCCCAACTAAAACAAAATATTCTTCTGGAATTGCACACTTCTCCTTTAGGAGGACACTCGGGATTTTTAAAAACTTACCAAAGGGTGAAGAAAGAATTTTTTTGGGATGGCCTTAAATCTGATATTCAAAAGTTTGTGGCAGAATGTTTGGTTTTCCAGCAGAATAAAGTTGAGACAATTAAGACCCCGTGTCTTCTACAACCTTTATCCATTCCAAGTCAACGTTGGGAGGAGATTTCAATGGATTTTATCACAGGTTTACCTAAGTCCGAAGGAAAGAGTGTCATCATGGTGGTAGTTGATAGACTTACCATGTATGCACACTTTTGTGCATTATCTCATCCATTTAAAGCAAGTACAGTTGCTACTACATTTATGGACACAATTCAAAAGCTACATGGAAACCCAAGGGCTATTGTGAGCGACAGAGATCCCATTTTTACTGGAAATTTTTGGACGGAGTTATTTTCTTGTTTGGGTACTCAATTAGCTCATAGCTTATCTTATCATCCTCAATCTGATGGTCAAACTGAGATAGTAAATAAATGTTTGGAAGGATATCTTCGTTGTTTTGTATCTGATAAACAAACACAATGGGTCAAGTGGTTACCTCTCGCTGAATGGTGGTATACCACTTCCTTCCATACTGCAGCAAAAATGACCCCATTTATGGCACTTTATGGATATCATCCACCATCCATCACATCATCTTTAAGGGAAAATTCGAAGGTTCAAGCAGTGGAAGATCACATCGAGCATCAGCAAGAAGTTCTCCAACTCTTAAAGGATAACTTGAATTTGGCACAAAATCAAATGAAACAACAGGTAGATCAACATCGCAGCGAGAGAAGTTTTGATGTAGGAGATTGGGTATTTTTACGGCTACAACCATATAAAAAAATGTCCCTCAAGCAAGCTAAGAAGGATAATAAATTATCGCCAAAGTACTATGGTCCTTATAAGGTGTTGCAAAAGATTGGTACTATGGCATACAAATTGGAGCTTCCTGCTTCTTCGCGAGTACATCCAGTTTTCCATGTTTCATGCTTAAAGAAGGTTATAGGAGAAAATCTTCCAGTTCAAACAATATTGCCAGAACTCGATGAGGAAGGAAAAATCATATTGGAACCAGAAGCGGTCATGGAAACAAGAACTCGACAACTACGGAATCGATCAATTTCAGAGTATCTCATCAAGTGGAAGAACTTACCCACTGAAGATTCTACATGGAGGATGAGAATTTTATACAGAAGCACCCAGAGCTACTCAAGCGTTGAGGACAACACTTTTTTGAAGGAGAGGGGCATGTTAGGTCCCTATATTACTAGTATAGTCCCTTATTGTTGTTAGTGTAACTCCCTTATTGTTATTATTGTACCCTTGTAACCCCCATTTTGTTATTATTATGCCCTTAAATTATTATTGTTAGGTCGGCTAGGATTACATTGTGGCCCACTAGGATTACATCATGGCCCCATGGACTCCTATATATAGAAAGGAGGTTTTGTAAATTGTATCATCCAAGAATTGTTCATTCATGTAATGTATTGGAGGTTGCCCCCTCGAAGTGGCTTATTTCTAAGGCGTTGATATCTCTTTTCTTCTATTTTTGGAGCTGGTTTCACAACAATATTTATCTGATTGTTCCTCTCCATCAAGCTATGATAATAAAGAAGGAGATTGAGTGGGAAGACACAATGTAACATGTTTTCTTTCATCTCCATGTGCAATAATCATACTTCCTGACCTGCATCCAATATAAGCATCTGCAATGGCTAACCATGGTCTGCCTAAAATTAAGGGATGCCCTCCTAAATTTGCTTTTGGCTACAAAATCAAGAAGTCTAGTGGATACTCCCATGAATTGAGTGAGACAATGATATCTTCCAATATACCTTCTGGTACAACTTTAGATCTATCTATAAATTCTAAGACTATAGTAGTAGGTCTAATGATGTTCAGGTTCAAATGTTTCATAGTCTCTGTAGTCATAACATTTATAGCTACTCCCAAGTCTATTAAATTATTTGGTACTGAAAATTTTTTAATCGAAATGGTAACCATAGGAATCCCTATATCAACATATTTTTCATTGGTTGTGTTTGTAGACATGAGACTAGCTAAACTTCTAATTACCTGGATTGTAGGAGGATGTTTCTTTATTCTGCCATATTTCTTAATGCATAATTCCTTTATTGTTTTTGCATATATTGGAATATATGTAATTGCCTGCAACAAAGGAATTTTGACATGTGTTCTTCAATTCATCTAGAATATCAAATTCAGGAATAGATATTGGGATTTTCTATTGTACTAATCTCTCTGGAAATGGTGGAGTCTGATTCATAATAGCTTTACCTTTCTGAATTTATTGTTCTAGTTGAGGTTGTTGACTTTGTTGTCCTTGTTTAGTTTTTTCTTCTATTATCAGAGGAGAATTTTTCTGTAATACTTTCCCAGACCTTAGGTGGATATCTTGTATGGGAAGAATAGAATAAGTAGGATAATATGATGCTTCCTCCACATGGTATGCTGGTCTATCCACCTTGTTACTTGGATTAGCTGCTGGCTGAGCTGGCAATTGTGTTGGTTTGGGTGGTGGTTAGTAGGCAGTTGAAGCTACTGAGGTTGAGTTAACATTGGTTGATTTTGGGGTGGAAATGACATTGGTTGATGTTGCTGGAATTGTTGGTATTGAGGAAATGGTTGTGTAGGGTATGGTTGTTGATATTGATACTGTTGAGGATACATATGTTGAGGTGGCTAGTTTCCATAACCATATCCCCTCCAACCTTGTGCAAGTTAATTTTGATATTGTTGTGGAGGTCAAGCCTGCCATGGCATTGGAGTGTTCTATGAATTTTGAGGATATTAAAAATTCTGGGGGTTTTGTTGAGGGAACTGTTGAGGAATCCTTGGTTGCCAAGGTCTCCTTAGTGCCATATAGTAGAGAGAATCTACTGCTTGTACTTCTTCTACCTGCAACTCTTTTAATTTGGGAAAGTTTTCTATTGAATGATTTTATGTGCAAAGTCCACACACTTGTATACCTTGCAAAGGACATTCCCTGAGTGGATGTTTTTTCCTACAGTTTGGACAGAATATTCTTAAGATTTCATCTTATTCTTCTTTCTTTTTCTTAGCTTTTAAGACATCTACTTGTGTTCCAAAAGTGCTCAAGAGATTTGTTTTGAAATTTTCTATTAAACTTCCTATCTCTTCTCTTGTTACTGCACTTGCTGCAAATTTCGAAGCTCTTGATGAAATATCTCTTTTTCCACTCTTTTCTCTTCCCCTAGAATATTTATGACAAAGTTCAACAATTTTTTCAAATGGTAAATTAGAGATATCTCATTTTCCCATCACACTAAGGATGTCTAAATATTCATCTTTGATACCCTTAAGAAATATTATACGGATGGTGTCAAGATTTAGAGAATGACGTTTGGATTTCTGCAAATTGTAAATAAATCTTTCCAAGTATTCTTCCAAAATTTTGTCTTCTTGTTGTGTCATTCTAAAAATGTCTTCTTTTGAGTCTCTAGCCCTGCAGTAAGCTTGATACTTTTTAAGAAAAGATTTCTTCATATCAACCCAAGAAGCTATTGCATGTTCTCCTAAACCCATAAACCATTTCAAGGTTGTTGCTTTCAGAGTAGCAGGAAAAAGTCTAAGCTTGTGTGTATCATCTGTATATCCATAAGTTCTGCACAAGATATAAAACTTGAACATGAATGCATCAGAATCTTATGTTGACATTCCATAGAAATTAGACAATACAGAAGGTGGAATGTTTTTCATTTTTATTTATTCTCCTAATATTTCTCTTGCATCTAATATTGGAAAGCCAAAAGTAGTTTCCTGATCATTGTTATTTTCTTGCTCATTTTCATGTGTTCTTCTGTTTTGATTTTCTCTTCTTGCTTCTTCTTCTATCCTTCTAAGTGCTTCTGCTCTTCTTTCTTCCTCTGCCTTTCTTTCTTCCTCAATTTTTCTTTCGTCTTCTTGTTTTCTTCTCCATTCCCATTGTTGTCTTTTATATTCAAGCCTTTGTTCAGGAGTCATGTTTAGCCTATTTGATCCTTCTCCTTCTTCAGCCATTTCTTGTTCAGAGATATGTAGTGTTTCAATATGAGGTTGATTTTGTATGTCTTCCACTACTTTGATTTGTTCAAGGACAGGTTGCTCTAGTTGTTCATCAACTGGTTTTCTTGTATCTTTTTGTTTCCCTAAGGAAGGAGGTCCTTTAAGTGATTGTTTTCTTTTTACCTCCAAGGCTAACAATATTTTTCTTTCAACTAAAGCTAATCTTTGTCTCGATCTCTGTTTTTCCTCTAACTCTTCTATAGTAGGTCTTCCAGCAACTGGTGTTGTTAGTCCTGTGGATAAATGAGCTGTTAGGGGGTTTTGTTTCACAAATCTACCCTTTAGATCTCTATCTCTAGGCATAAGAAAACATAACTTAAAAGAAAAACTATGTTTTTGTTGTTTTTGATGTTTATATATATATATCTTCTTAATTGATCATTTTGAAATATGCATCCCCGACAATGGCACCAAAATGTTGGATTGTTTAACGAGTAAATAAACACAAGTATTTATTATCGATCCGGGCTAGTAGGACTTAGAAGCATCCCCAAAGTATATGGGTTCCAGCTATGATCAAGTTAGAAGATGATTTATCAATGATTAAGGAAATGCATATTACAAATATAAATCTAAACTAAATAATTTCTAAATTCAAGTATGCAATCAGTAGCAGAAGAATCTCCTAACTTAAGAGATTTGTTTGCCCTTCTTTCACAAGATTACTTCATGAATTAGAAATCAAAAACCACTAATTGAGTAATATATTAAGATGCATGAAACAATAATTGAAGAGGCTCTTAACTAAAGAGATCCTGGTTGTCCTTCATCACAAATTCATTCATCAATAATACTATTGTTAGAAAACAAGAATTCAGAAAAGCATTAAAAAGCATGAAAAGATGAATTCTAGCTTAAGATCTTAATCAGATAGAAAGAATGTTTAACTTAAACATTTGATTTCCCTTCCATATGCAGAATAAGAATGATAATTATATTCTTCATCACTCATAAAAAATCAACATAAATCGAATCAACATGTTAAGCATAAAACCAACTAGTTCAGAAACTGCAACTACAAATAACTTAGAAAGTGCACTTAGCTCGGTGTGGGGGCCCTCCACCCTTGCCTCGAACACTGAAAGTGCTTTCAGCTACTAAAACTTCAGTCAAGCAGTCAGCATATAAAATCGGAAAATTGAATATAACATATCTTCAATTAACTTTCCAAAGTCTCAGAAATAATAATGCTAAGTCATACAATTTCTACATATCAATGCCTTCAAATTCTGAGGCTTAAATAGATAAAATATGCAAAAATATTCATCTAAAATGTCTCCTATATCCATGGCTATCCTTATATTATCCTATCAGGTTGAATTCATCCATCAAATCCATCAAAATCCGGGAAATACCATAAAATAAGAAATTTGACCTAGTTCCTAGGGATCCTCCATAAAAACAGGTCCTGTTTGACCGCCTTTGACCAGGCCTATTAAAGATCGGTTTGACTGAACCAACAGGTGCACATTTAATTTTAGTTCCCAATATTTTTAGAAATATATCCAGCTCAAGCCCAAGTGTCCTGCAAATATGCAAACCATGAGGCCATTACGGGAATTTCTGATCTGGTCCAAAAATTCACTTAAAAGTCAATTTTTATAAAAACTTCTACGAATTGAAAAAATTAATTTAAATACCTATATATGCATTTATTGTTCAAAATAAGGTGAATATGATGGTGTATAGATGGATAGTATGGCAAATAAAGTGTATTTCAAAAACAAAAAGAGATAAAAAACGAGGGCCAACACTGTGATGTTGATATGCATGTTGTTTCATTCGATTTTGTGCCAAATTTAGGTTATCCTTTAAGAGTTGGAGAACTTATTGTTGATGCTTGATGTGATATTCGACTACTTGAACCTTAGAATCTTATCTTAAGGATGATGTGATGGACGGTGGATGATATCCACAAAGTGCCATAAATGGAGTCATTTTTGTTGCAGTGTGGAAGGAAGTGTTATACCACCATTCAGCCAGAGGTAACCACTTGACCCATTTTGTTTGTTTATCATATACAAAGCAACGAAGATATCCTTCCAAAAATTTGTTCACTATCTCAGTTTTCCCATCAGATTGAGGATGATAAGATGAGCTATGAGCTAATTGAGTACCCAAACAAGAAAATAATTCCATCCAAAAATTTCTAGTCAAAATGGGATCTCTGTTGCTTACAATAATATTTGGGTTTCGATGTAGCTTTTGAATAGTTTCCATAAATGCAGTAGAAACTATAATCGCTTTAAATGGATTAGATAATGCACAAAAGTGTACATACTTGGTAAGTATATCAACTACCACCATGATGACACTCTTTCCTTTAGACTTAGGTAAACGTGTGATAAAATCCATTGAAACCTCCTCCCAACGTTGACTTGGAATGGATAAAGGTTGTAACAAACCCAGGGTCTTAATTGTCTCAACTTTATTTTGTTGGAAAACCAAACATTCCACCACAAAGTTTTGAATATCAAATTTAAGGCCATCCCAAAAAAATTATTTCTTCACCTTGTGGTAAGTTTTTAAAAATATTGAGTGTCCTCCTAAGGGAGAGGTGTGTAATTCCAAAAGAATATTTTGTTTTAGTTGGGAATTCTTACAAAGATATAACTGACTTTTGTACCATAAGGAATCATTTTTCCAACTAAATGTCTCAAATGTACTGGGATCTTGTAAAGACATTGATACCATACAAATGTATTTTTTTCTAAATATAAAGTTGCAATTTGTACCTTTTGCATGTTTTTCACATTATGGAGATCAAAGTATTGCTCCATTTGTAGTATCCATGTTACGAGATCCTTGCCATCAAACTTCCTCATATTGATCTTTGGAATATGGTGGGTCTTCAATCCAACATTAGAGTCTATGAAATCACAATTAACATTTTTTTTTTTCTCATCATGAGTTTCCTCTACTACCTTTTCACCATTAGGAATTTTCTTGTTGCAACTTTACCAAACCTTCCTTCAAACCTTTCATGTCTTTCTTCAAATATTCCATGTTGCCTTCTATATCATTGATCTTAGCTTCCATTCCATTCTTCAAACCATCTATATAAGCTTATACGCCATTCATCTTAGCTTACACACCATTCATCTTAGCTTCCATGCCTTTCTTCAAACCATCCATTTTAGCTTCCATTTCATTTTTGGTTACTTTTTGCGAGAGCGACATTCGTTGCACGTCGTCTCGTAAGTTTGATAGATCATGTTGCACTTCTTCCTCTTCATGCATTGTAGTAGAGTTTTTTGAGAGCTTAACATGGGTGAAATTCATTTTCAGAGGCATTATAGAACCCAACACTGATATATATGCTTCAATATTCCCTTGGGATCACTTCAAAATTATTTTTCAAACAAAAGTTATGCAATTTTAAAAAACGATACACACCTTTTTCTTGCTTTTGAGAAGATAAATATTGAAACTTATGTATCTCTGTGATTTCAAATCCCCAATATTTTAGCTTTGGTTCTGTAGTATCCCTCTAGGTCTTATTTCCAATGGCACAGGTCATACCTGATTTGGATTCTTCAAGTCAATGTTATGCCCAGTATCCCACAATGACCTAATTGTGGATTGGTTCAGTAGATCGAACTTGTACAGAGTGCCATATGTCACTGTTTTAATATTTTGGCTCTAAATTCGATGCACAAGAAACTATAGTCCATGCACTTTCGACCACTTTTTACATAATTCAAATATGATGCTTAGAGAGAAATTTATGACCATTTTCCCAAGGTTACCTCTTTGAGATGAAATTCGGGTGCCTGCAAAAGCCCTAACTTCCTCCAATCATATCTCCGAAAATATAGTGAACCAAGATCTGAATTTTTTACACGAAATTTCTCTGGATTTCGGCTCAAATGGGTTTTTTTTAGCTTATGAAACTTTGTAGAAAACAAGTTATAGAGAAAATTCCACGATGACTTGTTTGCAACAATGAAACCCTACAATCCAAAGCTCTGATACCATTTTTTATTAAACCAACTCACAAAATAGAAGAAAAGATAGATCAACGCCTTACAAATTAGCCTCTTCGATGGGGAAATCTCCTTTACATTACATAAATGAATTTCATGATACAAATGACAAAACCTCCTTTTTAAATATAGGAGTCCATGGGGTCACAATATAATCCTAGCCGACCTAACAATAATAATGTATGGGCACGACAATAACAATATGGGCTTTTATGGGGCACAATAATAACAATATGCAGACTAAAGGGGTACAACAATAACAATAAGGAGGCTAAACTAACAACAATAAGGGACTACATTAGTAATATAGGGACCTAACACTTCCTTGACATCGCATTGCCAAAAAAAACATATTTCATCATCCAAACTTTTATATTAAGTAAATAAAATATTTCAAAAATCCATGTAACACATTGAAATAAAGCTTGTAAATAGGGCATCTCTAAATGTAGAATACAAATCTAAGCCCTCATGGAAAAACCATACAGTTCAAAAAATAAAATAGTAACTATTGGTCTCAGTCCATCAATTTTAAACCCAAAAATGGGGCATTGTCTTTTTCCCAACACTCACGAATATGATGAGAATCTACATAAATCATCATAGCATACACACAACACAATCCTTGAGCACAAGAGACCTAGAAGCATGATTCAATTATTTATCTACATGTCTAAAGTTGAATTGTATTTTACGATATATCTTACCTTGATACAATGCAGGAAAATATATAACAGTATAGCATGAACCATATTTTTCAAATATTGTTGGAAACTCATTTGAAAAATGAGAATGACGACTATGTACATTATAAATTTGTGTTCAATACTTTCACTAGCAATAAACCCTAGAAAAATGTCCTTCATATTATCTATTTTTCCCTTATTATCATGCAACATTGGTGTAATGGTGCAAATTCACTATACATGAGACTATCGATAGAAGTTACAATTTATATTCTTATTAAGCGCCTATCTAAGAGGAATTTTCTCCTACACATTGAATAAAAATACTTATAGTTCAGGAGAATAACAAAAAAAACCTCGAGCATGCTAATAACATAGCACAAAACCCACAAACCAGCTCAACTTAGATCTTCAACTTTGAAATAGGGGAAGGGCCAGGAAAAAAAAGAAAAAAACTTGATTCAGTAGTTAAGACATCAAAGGAAAAGGAGAAAGAACAACCAAAAGTAGATAATTATATGCTTAACAATATGAGAAGTACCAAAGACACACCTTTACGTCAACCCCGATAATCGCCCAACTCTTTCTCAAAGTTCTAGCAAGCAACATTCATTAGCAATAAACAAAGATACAATTACATCAAATCATAGTTGTGAGACCCATCCCACAAATGATTGTTGGACTCCCCTACTTGTTATGATTATTGCAAAAAAACACAAACAAAAAATAACACGATGAAAGATATCATACATGTAATGTCAATTCTTTCTTATTTCTCTGTTTATCGCAACAATCTCAAATCTCACTTTTCAGCAAATGAGTTGTTCCTTATTTCAGTCTCCTTTTAGAATTGTTCAGTCCACCGCACGAACTCTCTCCCCCGAGGCAACAAGGCAGTTTGAGCAAGTCTCAACTGTGAAGCACACTTACTTCCTGGGTTTTGGTGGTTGTGGGCCATTAATTGCTGCCTACAGAAGTTGTTTCCCACTTTGTGCTAGATCTATAAAGTAACAAGGGATGTTTTTTTATTCTGTTTATTTTTACTTAGCACAATAGACTTTTAGTTGTTTTATTTTAGTTTTAATTGTGGTTTAGTTATTAGTTTAGATTTATTTTAATTACTTTTTTATAATAATTTAGTTTAGTTTAACTTCATAACTTTATTTTGATTCTTAGTTAATATACTTTTATATTATTACTTTTAGTTTGTAGTTTTTTTTGAAATATTGATTTTTTTACTTTATTTTTTAGTTTGGTTGTCTTATTAATATCATTTTGTTTTAGTTAAAATGATTATAATTTACTTAAATATAGTTTTAGTTTTAATTTTGAAATTGGCAATAAGAAATATTGAAAATGGCACCCATGAGACTTCTGATTTAATTCTCCCTTATTTAAATTAGAAGTAAATTGTAATTCCACATCACATGACAACTTGTAAGTGTTAACAAGTCAGGAAGACTTAGTTAGCTCATTTAATTCGAGTTGAGGGTCAAACTATAGGCATGTAGGGTGTCTACTACTTTTTAGGAGCCCTAGTTGAGTTATTTTGAGTTGTAATTAGTTAACTTAGTGTATTTGAGTTAAAATAAGTTTAACTAGTTCTAATTGTGAGATGAGCTAGTGATAGGTCTAGTGAATTAAATATGATTAATTCACATGCAGTGATCAATTGGTTAACTGATAATTTTCTATAAATAGTTTTTTCATGCCATTTCTAAGTAAGGCCAAATTGAGATTGGGGTTAAAGGGAAGATAACTATTAGGTGTATAATTAGAAAATTGTACAGGTCATGCATGAGGTCATCAGGAAGCGTTGGATGTATTGCTCAATCATTAATCGGGAATTTCCTAATTAATAGGGGCTAAATTAGCCCAGGAATGCGTAGGCAAGGTTTTTCAGGCAGAGGCAAGAAAGTGGTTAAATATTGGACCAAACTTGCTTAGATAAACCCCAACCCAGAGCAGGATCAGAGTGAGATAGTTAGTAGAGTGCAGAGGTTTCTCAGGAAGGGAAATAGCTTTGTATTGTTTCATGATCTTGAATTTATGTTTATGCAATATACAAATAGTGGGGTTTTGATCAGTTGTTTTCCCCATATACATCTTGTGTTGTGTGATTGACAATTTCTTTCTCCTACTTGTTATGTGATTATACGATCAAAATTGGTTTCCACAATTTGTGGATTGGTTCAGTATTTTGTTTTAATACATTACAATATCAGTTGAATCTATTTATATATTTCTACATGGTATCAGGGAAGGAATCACAATATAAGAGAAGAACCAAATTTTGTTTTGAACATGTACATCGAATTTTCGGATTTATTCTTCAGGACCAACAACATATCAAGATGTCTTTCACTAGCTTGAGACTCGAATATTCCCTAGAGGGTAATTTGAATTACATAGTATGGAAGGACATGATGGAGGCAGTGCTAGATGACAACGGACTAAAGGAATTCATAGGTAGTGATATTCCCCAACCCGCAGCAGCGGATGCTCAACTTCTTGATGCATGGAAGAAGAAGGTAGAAAAGGCAAGAAGGATCTTGCTAAAAGGCTTTCGAGATCATATTGTCTTGAACCTCCATGGAAAGAAAACTCCATATACTGTGTGGAAGGCCTTAACATATTTTTTTCACAATAGCAATGACCACAGGAAGCTGGCACTGAAAGACAAGCTCAGAAATATCAAGATGGAGGAGGGCAAGACGATACCAAAATATTTGATGAAGTTCACTCATTGTAGAGATGAGCTTGGATGTGTTAGTGTGACAATATCCCATGATGATTTGGTGATCCTAGCACTTATAGGCCTTAAAAAGAGCTATAAAAGCTACTGGGATTTAGTAAATGGGAGGGAGAAGTTACCAGAGTGGAAGTGATTGTGGTATGACTTGGTACAATAATAGATAAGGCGGAGCACCAGAGACAAGATCTCTTCTAAAGACAAAGAAGAAGATTTTACAGTAGTCGAAAAAGGTAATAAAGCCAAGGGAAAGAAGTCCCAAGCAAGATATGGAAAGAGATATTTGTCCAGGATCAAGTGTTTTCACTGTCACGAATATGGGCACTATGCCATGAAATGTCCACAGAAGGCAAGAAAGAAGGAGCCTACAATTGTAGCAGCATGTGAAGCTCTAGCTTCACAGTTCAAGCTTGATTTTATTCTCATTGCATGCATGCTCAACACTGTAATGGGATGCACATGGTATCTCGACAACGGTGCCTCGTTCCAGATGATGGGGAATAGATATCTCTTCATTGACTTGGAGGAGAAGGACCTCCAACATAACATAGAGTTTGCAGATGAAGGGAGGTATAGTGTGACTGATATAAGTACAGTTACCTTTCAAAGGGAGTCTAGCTCCCCTCTCATACTGATAGATTTTTTTTTTTGGTCCAGGACTAACGAAGAATCTGTTTTCCATAGTAGTATTGGAAGACCGTGGCTATGATGTGATATTTAGAAAATTAAAGGTTTTCCTTAGACATATCGCCATAGGATAGATGAAACGAATCGGTGTGCGAGTCAAGAACCTGTATGCACTTGAGGTACAAGATGCCAAATCTTCGAGGAGCAAAGCAAAGGTTAGAGACTTGGTGGTTGAGAGGGAGCATGAATTACCACTCAACATGCAACCTCATAAGCAGTCTTAGAAATTTGTGGAGCAACCACAATAGGAGTAGAGACGAGACTGAGTGGAGGCGTCCACTCAAGTAGATACCTCTATTAGGGGGGTATTTCGAGCTAGATGGGTAGAGGGATCACATGCAGCCATACCTCCAGGTGAGAGGTGGGGCAACGTGAGGACATAATCCCAATAAAAGAAATTTGGGCATGTTCCATTGAGATGTCTTGTCTCATGGATCAATACTTGGCTACAAGGGCCCACAATATACAGTAGTAGGATGGATCAATAGCGGTTGATCCATTCAGATTTTAGAGTGACATGTGTCATATACTGAAGCACAGATTAGAGTTGGTAGCAGTGCAAATGGCACACATGCAGAGTCGGCAGCAACGTAGAGTTTTCAGTAAACGGTGCATTTGTTAGTACTATTCAGAGACTCTAGTGACAGATGCATCATATTGATTCAATTTGGATGTTTTTTTAGCTTCATAAGTTGTAGTAGAAAACAATGCTAAAGAAGTGTTGCATGTAGAACATTCCAAAGGTACAAGATTAGGATAGAGTTGAATTCCTTTCTTATTGAGAGGGAGTGTTGAAATTGGCAACAAGAAATATTGAAAATAGAACCCATGAGGCTTCTAATTTAATTTTCCATTAATTAAATTAGAAGTAAATTGTAATTCCACATCACATGACAACTTTTAAGTGTTAACCGAGTCAGGAAGACTTAGTTAGCTTAGTTAATTCTAGTTGAGGGTCAAACTAGAAGCATGTAGGGTGTATCCTACCTTTTAGGAGTCCTCGTTGAGTTATTTTGAGTTGCAATTAGTTAATTTGGTGTATTTGAGTTAAAATTAGTTTAAATAGTTCTAACTGAGAGATGAGCTAGTGATAGGTCTAGTGAATTAAATTTGATTTAACTCACATACAGTGATAAATCAGTTAACTGATAATTCACTATAAATAGTTGTTGCATATTAGTTATAAGGAAGGCCCAGTTGAGATTGGGGTTAAAGGGAAGATAACTATCAGTTGTATAATTAGAAAATTGTACAGGTCATGCATAAGGTCATCAGGAATCCTTAGATTTATTGCATAATAATTAATTTGGAATTTCCTAATTAATAGGGGCTCAATTAGCCCAGGAATGTGTAAGAAAGGCTGAATAGGCAGAGGCAAGAAGGTGGTTAAATATTGGACCACACTTGCTTAGATCAGCACCAGAACAAAGAAGGCTCAGAGTGAGACAGTCATCAAGGCTTTGAGAATTTTCTTTCCCCATATACATCTTGTGTTGTGCGATTGATAATTTATTTCTCTTACTTGTTATGTGATTGTACAATCAAGATTGGTTTCTGCAATTTGTAGAATGATTCATTATTTTGTTTTAGTACAATACAAGATCAGTTGAATTTATTTAGATATTTCTACATATTTTGATTACAAGATTCCAAGCATGATCACAATGAAAATTGATAAGTTCTTAGGGTGACCAAAATTTATGGGTGACATGGGACACATGTCAAGAACCCTAAAATAAGACAATTTTTTAAGCCAATCAAGTGCAACAAATTACTATTTTTTAATTAAAATAAAAAATACTTTAATTATTTATAAATTTAAACATTAGAAATTTTCATGGTCAATGCTAAACTAATAGTGATCAACAAGAAAATTGATTGCTAAAGTCCTGCCTGGGCAGGGACTAATAAAGAAAATGGCTAAAACTGGGTGGAAATTTATATAAATGTGAACCATCAAAATTATTAATTTGACTATTTATAAATAAAAATAAATGATGAATTTGTAACTCTTTGGAATAATCTGGACATGGAACGAAATCAAACCATCCAGTTTCTATAAAAAAACGAGTATATTCAAGGGCCTGAAAGCCAGATATACTAATAATTTATGACTTAGCAAGAGTTGAGAGGTTGGAGTATATAAATTCTACTCGTATCAGGTATGTATGATCATATTTATTGTTAGAATTATTGGTCATTAATAGGTATAGTTCTAGTCTCTACAAGAAGGATTTGTTCATAGTTTGTAACACCCTCCTCCCACATATACCCAAGTAACCAACCAAGTGGGGTAAACATGTGACAAACAATTACTATGATATGATTCAACCTCCTAGGTCACATTAAGGAAGTGGAACCGACAACACACAACTACAAAGACCTTCTGCACCTGCTACATGACACCCAGGAGCCATCCAGACCTTCCAGGTGGCTAGCCCGCGAGACAAAATTACCTTTTAGTGCATCAATCCCCCAATCGCTCCCTTGATATGGGAAAGAGTGTGACTGGAAACCTCTAGTTGCTTGCACAACATGGGCATGCGTGCGACTGAGGACTTTTCTAGGTAGTTTTGAGCTTGTGACCCTGATTTTTGTACCACTTTTTCAAGCCCGAGTCTTAGGTCGTTGACCAAAACTCCATGACACTTCCAAAACTAAAAGATAATAGTGGAATAATGATACAAATGAAATTATTGAATAAGGAATTGACTCGACCCCTTCTAGCCATGACAAGAATTTCGTCAAACATGTCACAAATATGTAATCTGCATGTTTAAATAACATATCTAAGGATAGGGATCGCATACTTATCTGAGATTCATTATGAAGAATTATCCCCTTATCACATTACCTGAATTATCATCTATTTGGTCATATATTCATTTCTCATCCATTTAAAAATCAAAACATGACGAGACCATACATTTTCACTGTCATAAAACACATTCATAACCAACATATAAACAATAGAAATACTGAGGATACAACAACCATAAATGCTACATAGAATCTAGTACATTTATATATAAATTGCTACAGAAAGGAACTCTTATTAATGAATGCAAAATCCAACCCAGTATGGGACTACCACATTCCACCCAACCATAGATTGGATGAGCCAAATCTCTCTTCAATTAGTCACCCTCATGCCATATTCAAAGCATGAATGTGGGACTCAAACCAAAAGAAACAACCAGGGCTTCTCGAGGCTAAACCACCTGAACCTCAACAATAGAAACATGCTTTACCACAATCCTCGTCAGATCACTAGGCCAAAACAATAAACATGTAATACCAAGCTTTACCATGATCTTCACTAGATCACTAGAACAAAACAAACATGGATGTTGTTAGTGTGAGTTAGTTCTACATGTCACCAGTGATCAAATGGGCTCTTTCAAAGTTTTTTTTAGGGTGTCGAGTCAAATTTTTATGGTTTCAGTAGGTCTTCAAATAAAAATTTGGTCACTGGCTAGTTTGTCTAGGTATATCACTACTCTTAAAAGCCTTCATGGTCAATGGAAATCAGCATAGTCAGGTCATTCTATCTTGAAATAATGTCATGGTTATCATGGTCATCATTCAGTTCATCATTTCATGCAATGTTAGCATTAGGTCATAGGGTCAAAGTCATGAAAATAAGTCATTTCATCATCAAAAGTCAGCACTTGAAGGAGTAGTGATAGTGAAAAACCTTCAATAAAGTGTTCAAAAGTTCTTTTGTATCTTATTCACGATGTAATATATCCTAAAGGGTTCTAAAGTTGAAGTTTCAAAATCAAATGTGAAAGGACATGGTGGGGCCACTACACCACCAAAAGAAAAATTGAATTCCAAGCTAAAAAAAGACCGAAGAAACATTTCATTTGCTCATTCTAACTCAATAAGACATCACTACACTTAGAGAAAGCATTTGAACCCTCAGAACATCAATTTGTGTGCCATAGAGTGCCATCTCTCCTCTGCGTTGAGCACTCACTGCGAATTATTCATTTTGGCACAAATTATCATCTCAAAGGATTTCTACATTAGCAAGCAGGATTAAATAGATCTCTTATAAGTAATTGGGCCATCATAACACCCCTTTTGTCTTCAATTTGTGATTAGAAAGATCAATCCCCTTTTCTAGGGTTTTGAGTGCATTAGCTTGGTTTCATGTTCACATTGGAAAAATTGCTAAAGGAACCCAAATAATGAAGCTCACTCACCTTCCCCCACCTATTATACACTTACTTAATCACTTTCCCCACCCCCTACTCCTCATTTTCCCTATTTTCCTACAAACCCTAGCCTAGACTAGGCATTTCTAGGTCAAGACTATTTTTTCCCTTTTTGGACCCCTTCCCCTCACCCATTCCATAAAATTTCACTTTCCCCTACTCCCTAACATCTCTCCCTACCCCCCTAAATTTTCCCAAGAATTTATGAATCACTTAACCTCTTCATCTCCCTTCATTCCCAAAAACTACCCAAATCTCTTGTTTTTCCCTTTATTAAACACTAATTTCCCTTCCCATTGAACTAGGGTTAGCAATGGATTTTGAAACTGCTAAGAAGAGGGGGAATAAGGGAGTTTAGATCATTAGGTATGAGCCCACAAAATTCCAAGAAATCATAGCTTCACCTTTCCAAGATATGGGTTGCCTAGGGTTTACATTGCACACATGGACAATTTTTCTTCAAAATGTGTTTCTAACCAAATAAAGATGAATTTAAAAAAAATGAAACAGGTTTTTCTAGATCATATACCAAGGAAAAAAAAACCCCTTCATTTTATACACATGTATTATTATTTGGGATAAATTCCAAAAATACAATTGTTATATGAGGTTTTCTGCACTTTTGGACAACTTAGTTTTTCAGGGGTTTGGAGAAGATGTTTTCAGTGCTTGATGACTCCATTGTGTAGAAGAAATCCTAATATTTCCAATGGTACCTTCATATCTTGATTTTTACCTTGGGAAGGCCTCCAGAATCCCCTTTTCCCAAGCACACTGCATTTTCTCCAGGCACGCTATGTTTTTCCAATTTTGAGTGATAAACTTTAAACTTTGATTATGACCAAATGGGAAAGTATTTTTGAAAACTGGAGGAGGTTTTTGTTCATAACATGCTAAAGAAAAAAAAAAACTATCATTTTTTCAAAAAGAGTTATGGTTAGAGAGATATGGACCTACCTTTGAGCCCATGTTTTGCAGAAAATTTTAGAAATTTTCACTATCTTTTACACAGTCATTAGGTAAAAAACGCAGTGTGGGCCACACTGCACTTTTGATGGAGGCCTCCAAATGAAAAAAGGCTTGCATCCTTGGATTTTTCATCACTCCCACATAATTTCTAGCCCCCGAGAGAAAATTTTTAGCAAGATCTGGCAGGTGAAAAGGCCCAAAAACTACTCAAAAAACACCTTTCTGCCCTCTTTTTGAACAACACACTGCGTTTTTTGGGAGTACCTCTGGGAGAATAAATTTTTGAGGGGATAGGAGAAATAATATTCAGTGCTTGAGGAATCTATCATGTATCCAACAGGAAGAGCTATCTCCAACAACTTTCATATCAACATTTGGACCTCGGGAAGGCCTCCAAAACTCATTTCTCCTAATTTCGTTGTGTTTTTGCCTGAATGTCAATTTTCTGAGTTGACTTGGTCCAGTTTTGACCTCCATTGATGTAAATTGTCACTTTTGATGTTTTTATGATGTAAACATGTGTAAATATGTTGTATAGGGTAAACATGATGTAGATACATGCATGTAAAGTCATTTTTTGCAAAGGTGTCAGTTTTTCTAACTTGGGGAGAGGTTTGTTAACCTGCCTAGTCTTTAGGTTTTAGGTGAGAGAATCATGTGATCAGTTCCTCAACACTAGGATTCGGCCCCTAAGATAGGGGAAATGGATTTTTGTCTATATGTATTCCTTTCTTAGTCATTTTTATGGTTGGATGTCAAAGGTTTGAGACCATTGTAGCTTGTGCTTCAACTTTTATTCAGAAATTCAAATGAACAGTTGCAGCTATTATCTAGGAATTCATGTGCAGTGATTTTTTGATGTTGTTTTTCACTGTTATAGTCTTTTATAAATGATATATAGATTCTCTTTCCATGCCTTGCTTTCCTCAGTGATCTTCCTAAAAGTTTGATAAGCAGAATTATTTCGTAGCTCTGTTTTGTTTGGGAACATCATTTCATGTTTATTTCCTTCAGTTTTAATGAATTCATGATGCATGCTCATTAATATCCTCTCCACTCTTTCAAACCCTACACTACACTGAAGAAAACCTAAGGCCATCACTAAAGCATTGCTACCTTTCTCCTTTATATATTTGCAGTTGTAACCCTTTCATACATTTGACCTAGCTACCTGGATTTCTTCCCTGATCCAACAGTAAAACTATCAAACTTTCAAAACCCTAAAGCTGACCTAACTGGCCTAAAATATAATCCTCATCCAGTAAAATCCTTTGGATATGATCTCATAGAGAGAGCCCTCTCTGGTTTGGTAGGGATAACTACAAAACTGAAAGCTTGGTTTTAGGTTACCTCTGTTGGCATCCATTCATCACCCTTGGGACGTTGTGGAGGCTAATAGATGCCACCATATTTTTCCACCTACATAGTGAGGAATTTTCATGTCTCCTAGTATCTAGCCTTTACTGCAATCCACGGTCTGATCCGGGGATCACTAGACCTTAACCTTGACACCACCCTCCAGGATTTACCGTATATCCCATATCGATATTCCTAGGCCTGATGGAGAGCACTCAATGGCTTTACCATATGTCCCTCCATTCACCGGTCGAGGATTCCTAGACCCACCAAGGAAACACAAAATCTGGCTTTACCTCATCCCACAATCTGGTTCAGGGGTTACTAGGCCATGTGTTCTTTCAATCGAAGATTTACCTCACTCAACTTCGAATCCATCTGGCAATCCATCTCAACCAAAACATGAGAACCCCATCACACCATGGTTATCCAGAAATGGAAAAGCTAGGCTGAAAAACACTATCACACCTGGAAAAACCCATGGCCATGACAACAAGAGAACCAAGAACATACATGCAACACCATTCATGCCCAATATGGCAAGGAAATAACACATGCAAATCAATACCTGCAAAGAATCTCATTGTATTTTCTTGATCCCGCTCTTCCCTACTTGATCTTTGCTTCCTATTTGCCTTATTTTTCTTTTTGATCCAATACCGAAATGATCCAAGAAAAATCTAAGTGTCCAAGAGTGTGTGAGAGAGAATAGAGAGAGACCTCCAAAACTTAACTGACAAAAGGTATTAACTGGTCTGCATAAGCATTTTTATCAATTAGACCTCTATTTTATTCATTTTCCATTATTTTCCTTCTTTTTCCTCCTCATGTGCAACCTGTGACCTTTCACCTTCCTTTTCTCCTAATTTCCATTATTTTCATAATAAATGCCAATAAATGCCACTTTTCCTTTCCAAATCCTTTGCCATTTCCTTTTCCAATTTCCTTTAGCCATAATAGCCGAAATGAACACTCTCTAGGATATTTTTCCCAACATTCAGCTTGGAATAAGAGTACCATAACCGTGGTTATTATTTTTCCTTTATTAACTTTATTACATGGAATTTTCACCAGGGTTGTTACAAAACCATCCCTCTTAGGGGAACATCGTCCTCAGTGTTCAATGCCATCTATAACCAACAAGACCAATGTAAGCACAACATATTGCCCATGGATCTTTATAACTTAGCTCGTTGCAGTATTAACAATTATCACCCTGCTGAAAAGAAAACCAACATGACAATCATAATGACACGATACCCATATCGCTTATTGGAGCTTTATAACACAGCTCATGGAGGTATTTACATCCATATACATATGTACACATACCAAAACATATTCCAAATCATATACCAAAAATTCTTTGCCTCAACTGGAAAATAATGAAGAATACATAGCCTACATCTGAATCCGCCATCTCCCACGTAGCTTCATCGGGCCTAAAGTGCTTCCACTGCACTTCAGCCTGCTCGATTGCTCGTTTCCTTAGCATGAGCACCTTTCTCTGCAATATACACTAAGGTTTTGGCTGGAATTCTCCATCTGGATCCACCTACAACACAGACCAATCAATCACATTATCAACATCTTTAACATACTTCTTAAGCAATGACATATGGAAAACATCATGGAATTTCATTGTTGTAGGCATTGAAAGTCGATAGGCTACTGGCCCAATCCTTTCAAGAATATTGAAAGGTCCACAAAATCAAGGTGCTATCTTGGCACATGATCCAATCCGCAAGGAGTGTTGGTCGCTTTAATTGTTTTAGCAATTCAAGCTCCACATAAATTGTCAACCCGAGAAGGTCTGTTTATTCCAAAGACAATCATGCACTGGATATGCTCAATTCCAAAAGCAAGATAATGTTGTAGTAAAAGTCACACAATTATCAATCATACAAATCTAACTGTTCACACCCTGCTTTAACAAAGTTGAAGTCTACTTGTGTTATAGTAGAAGCAATCCCTCTATTGCAGCCTACTTGCAATAAAACATTTTACCATGTGATTTGATTGGCAAGAAATGAAACAAATGCCCTAATTTGTACATCACCAACAATTGGAGTGAGATTGACCTGTCTATTTTCAGGCATAGCCTCATTATGAAGATAAAGTTCACATAACAAATGTTGGTCACTAGCGGGGGCCTCAGCAAATGTTTTGACAAAATGTTCCGCTGTGAGCAACTCATGAGGTCTCCCATCCTTAATTGCCTTCAATTGAAAATAAACAAGACGTTCAGAAAGGAACAGAGAATAATTCAAGGAGGGTTTCCTGGTGGCTAGCAATTTTTGTACTAATGAAAACATCAAAACCAGTTTCTCTTTTAATTCCTTGATTTCTTTCATAGAATCCTTGAGCTGTTGCATTGTCTGCTCCCAATTATCCCAGTTGGCATACATCTGATTCTGCCAAGCCAACTTATGCTGTTGTAATATTTTATCTTGATCCACAGCATACTGCTTCTTCCAGTTATTCATTATTTCTAATTGTTTCCATGGTGGAGTCTGTGTCCCGGCATTATAAGTACTGGGTTGGGGCATCGTCTGAGTAGCTGAGCTGACTAACACAGGGCAGGATATCTGTGGTTTGGTTTCTTTTTCCAGAATTTTTGAGGGCCCTACTGGTTCTTGTGTGACAGTAGGGCGTTCTTCTTTGATTGCAACTGATGTGGATGCCTCAGGCACTGGGATTTTGACTATTTTGTATCCTGCATGTTGGTAAATGTTTCCACATTCATGGCACATGTATTCTTTACATGGGTCATTCTTTTGTGCTGATGCTGTATGTGCCAACATGTAGAGATTTAATTCTCTATCAAAGGCTTCCCTTGCCATTACCAACTCTTTTTTATAGGCCTCTAGTTCTGACTTCAAAAACTCATTTTCCTCCAATAAAGATGCCATAGTGAGTGAACCCTGTGTGTTGGTTGATTTTGTTGGAGTTGATTGCTGATCCACACCTATAGCTGGTTCTTGTGTTTCAGCTACAACTGGTTTCCTTATATTATCATGCTTGGTGTATGATTTTTGCACCTCAGTAGCTGGTTCTTGTGTTTCAGCTTCTGAGTGAGTAACTGGTTCTTGTGGAGCAGTTACTGTTTGAGTAGTAAACGATGTCATATTACCCTGGGCATCTGGTTCTTGTGGAGCAGTGCCACAGGACGAGACGGGTAATGGTTGGGGAATTTGGAATGGTGGTGAGGATTGAAGTTTTAACAAGATAGTCGCGGGGTCAGGGGAAATGGGAGTGACTTCAGTTTCAACAGTCATTTTCATTTTCCTCCTAGGTAGGAAAGCAGAAAAGTTAGTGACTTTCCTTTTCTTTTTAGGAGAAGATTCTTTTCTAGGGGAAGGGCTTTCGGAAGAGGTGATAGCTTGGGATGTGGCCCTTGTTTGCCTTTTTGAGACAGAGACTGTTGGGGTTCGTCTCTTCCTTTTATGAGTAAGGGGAGAAGGGGGTGTTTCAGCTTGAGAGTCATCACTAGAGATGTGGACAGTGGGAAGGGGTGACTCTGCTAAATGGGATGAACTTGGGGGTAGGTCAACTGGTTCTGAGGATGGGATCAACGGGGTGTCAGGGATATCTTCCAGTTGCCTTTCATAAGAACTTTCGGGAGTTTCTTGGGGAATTTCGGCTTGCTGGGGAATTTCGGCTTGTTGGAGAAGGAGGAGTGGATTATTCAGAGGGGGATTTTGCTGAGCAAAACCCCTCTGAATTAATAATTTACATAAGCGATGATGGGTAAGGGATAGTGATGGGAATTTTACCCATCTACAGTAATATGACATGTTTTTAATACATCCAAGCAGATAATAAGGAATATTAACTAATCGACCATGCCGCAAATGATTCATTAAAACGAAGTCGTGTTGATAAACTACCTGGTAACGCCCCTCACAAGTCAAATAGTGCTTGATGAATTCAGCTACTGTTGGCCATGGGCGAGGTAATGAATGCAGACTTATACCGCGGCCTTTATTCTCAACCTGTTCCTCTGGAAGAAGGAAGTCCTGCTGTGCATTTAAAATGACTTGTTTCCTGCTAAACCAGCGAGCACCTGTGACCGGTAACCCTGAAACTTGTGCTATATCTTCCTCTGTGACTGAAATTCGGACCCCGTGAACCACGGAGTAATCTTCCTGAAAATTCTGCGCAAACTCTAGAACTTGTTGAGGATCAAATTCTCCTAACCTTTCGAAGTATGTTATCCATCCTGCCTGCTGAAAAATTTGGTAGGCCTCCGGGAATAATTCAAGAAGAGTTATCGAGCCAGGCTCATGTATGATAGCCGAACCTCCCATAGCTACTAACTTGAGTCACATGCAGAGGCGCAGAGAACAAAAACACAGGCTTTGGTCAGGCTAATCGTTGCAACAGAGGATATGGAGTCTCAATGACGGCGGAAATAATGGATATGAAGAGTGACGGTGGATTGGATGGTGTGGAATGATGATTCAGTTTTCGAAATTCCCCCCTTACGTATGATGAAATGATGTTTAAGTGTGCGGGGATTGTAATCATTATGAACAAGATCCTCTCTTTAAAATATTATTTAACTGTATTACATAAAAAAAACCACATACCTTATATTTTTACCTTTGTTTTTATAATTCGAAGTATAGAGTGCTTCATAATGGCTTGATATTAATGGAAGAATCTTTAAATTTCTCTGGAATGTAGAAACAGGAGCATATCAGGATCTGCTCAATACTGAATAATGTTCACCCAAGGGATCTGAAGAATAAAAGTGGAGAACTGAAAAAATTGTGTAGCAGAGGAAAGGAATGGTGTTTTAATAATGAAAAGATGAATGACAGGTTGTTGAAAGTGGTGTTTCAGCAATGGAAAAATGAATGACATGTTGCTGAAAGTGGTGTTTCAGCAAAGGGAAAAATAAGGAGAATGGGATGTAATGATTTGGGTTTAAGACAAGTGGGAGAAGTAGTTGCTAAGGGATAATTTTAGCAGTAAGGAATGGGAAATACTAGCTGAAAGATGATATTTCAGGAATAGGTAGAAGTGGGGAAAAAAAATGGAAAAAGGGAAAAATGTAGAAATGGGATAAGTAATAAAAGGGATATTGCTAGGAAATGGGTTGAAATGAAGGGAACAAAGCTTCTGTGATTGAAGCTTCAGATCTTCTTGTGATGAATCTATCCTCCTTAATGAGTTCTTCCATAATCTGCAAAATTCAATTGTAACATGCCAACCCTTGACAGGGATTATTAGTTTTTAATCTAATCTAATGCTAGAAATACAGTGCAGAAAATTAAATGTTGTGAGGAGCAGAAGACTCCCCTAGAAAAAGATAATGTGTATCATTCATGCAAGTAGCCTTGAAATCCTCTTTAGAAACAGGGCGCTAGTACAAACGAAGCCTATGACCATTTACTAGTAGAGGTGTTTTAGAATCATCAATTGTTAAAAGTCTTACTGTTCCATTAGGAAAAACAACATCTACTTCATATGGTCCAAGCCATCGTGTACGTATCTTACCCTGAAAATTTTCAAACCAAGAGTCATACAATAAGGCCCAATTAACTTTTTGGAATTGCTTGTGTTTGATGATTTTATCATGCCATTTCATTCTTTGTTGTTGAATCGTGGTTGTTTGGTGAATGGCATCTAATCTCTTTTCATCCAATTCAAGAAGCTGCTGCAACCTAGATGTCTGCACATCAATCAAATCAAGGTTAACAGATAAAGCAGTTCTTAAAGTTTTAATTTCAAATTCCATAGGAAAAACAACATTTTTACCATAAACCAATTCATAGGGAGAAAAACCTGTAGTATTTCTCCAGGTAGTTCTGTAAGCCCATAGTGCTTCAGGGAGCCTTTGAGACCAATCCTTCTGGTTATCCTTCACTGTTTTGGTTAGAATGGCTTCTAATACTTTATTTGTGCTTTCCACCTAGCCATTGGCCTGGGGGTGGTATGGTGTAGTCATTCTATGATGAATATGATATTTCTGAAGGGTAGATTTAAAACCATGAGAATTGAATGGAGGTCCTCCATCTGTAACCAGCTCTCTAGGAATTCCAAATCTAGTGAAGATCTCTTCAAATAAGAAAGCTAGGAAAACTTCTTCATTGGCTCTAATAAGTGCTTTGGCCTCCACCCATTTAGTCATATAGTCTGTAGAGACTAATATATAAGTTCTTTGATTGGATGGAGGATTAATGGGTCCTATGAAATCCAAGGCCCATCTTTCAAATGGTTTAGAAACTACCTGGGGGTTTAATGGCATTTGATCTCTATGATTGGGTTGACCCATTCTCTGGCAGTTGTCACAAGCCCTCACATATTTCTTTGCATCCTTAAATAATGAGGGCCAATAGTAACCCATCCTCAAAATTTTGTGTGTTGTTCTTTTATCAGCAAAATGCCCTCCGCAAGGGCCATCATGACAAGCTTTTAATATGTCGTACACTTCATCCTCCCTAATGCATCTTCGGATTTCCTGATCAAGCCCTGTGTAGAAAAGACACCCACTTATCCAGCTATACCTGGCACTTTGTTGAACAATTCTTCTCTTTTCCCTGTATGACAGGTGTGATGGTAATTTTCCTGCAACCAAATAATTGGCAATGTCTGCATACCACGGAGAGTGAGCAGAGACTGCAAATAAATACTCATCAGGAAAGGAATCATCTACTGGAATATTATTATCAGTTTTTAACCGTGAAAGGAAATCAGCCACAACATTTTCTTTACCAGGCCGATCTACAATTGTAATATCAAACTCCTGCAGTAACAATAACCATCTGGTAACTCGAGCATTTGTGACAGATTTGTTCATTAAATACTTAATAGCCGAGTGATCGGTGTGGACAAAAGTAGAATAACCAGTGATATAATGTCGAAATTTATTAATGGCATAAATTACTGCAAGAAACTCTTTTTCGGTAACTGTATAATTAAGCTCAGCAGGGGTCATGTTCTTACTGATAAAATAGATAGCATAAGGGAGATGATTTTCCTCTTGTCCCAAGACAACTCCAATTGCAGTGTCTGAAGCATCAGAAGATATATGAAAGGGGAGGGCCCAATCAGGTCCCCTTAAAATAGGAGCGATAGATAATTGATGCTTGAGTTCTTCAAAGGCTTTCTGACAAAGATTAGTCCACTTAAATTCAGCATTTTTCATAAGCAACACAAATAATGGAGAGGCTATGTTAGAAAAATCCTTAATAAATCTTCTGTAGTATCCAGCATGTCCTAGAAAACTTCTCACATCAGTTTGTGTTTTAGGAACAGAAAGATTCTGAATGACCAGTATTTTGGATGGGTCTACCTGAATGCCTTGAGATGAAATAAAATGTCCAAGCACTACTCCTTCACTCATCATCATATGACATTTTTCAGTACTTAGGGAGAGGTGAGCTTGGATACAACGTTTAAGTACCTTCTCAAGATTTTGTAATGCATCTTCAAAAGATGTACCATAAGGAGTAAAATCATCCATAAATATTTCCATAGATTCATTCAGCATATCAGAAAAGATTCCTATAACAACCCTCTGAAAAGTTGTTGGCGCGTTACATAGTCCAAATGGAAGAACTCTATAAGCAAAAGTTCCCCAAGGACTAGTGAAAGTGGTCTTGTCTTGGTCTTGGGGTGCAATTCTAATTTGGTTATACCCACTGAATCCATCTAGAAAAGAAAAGAATTTCTTCCCTGACAGACTATCCAACACCTGATCAATGAAAGGTAAAGGAAAGTGATCCTTTTGAGTAGCTTTGTTTAAGGCTCTATAATAAACACACACTCTCCATTTCCCATTTTTTTTAGGGACTATTACCAATGGGGAAACCCATTCACTGTCAGATATGGGGTATATAAATCCTGCATTGAGCAATTTCTGAAGTTCTTCTTTAACAATTTCTCTTAAATTAGGGTTCATTCGTCTTTGGGGTTGACAGACTGGTCGGCATCCTTCTTTAATATAAATTCGGTGAGTACATAATTCAGAAGAGATTCCTTTCATATCCGTGTAATCCCATGCAAATTCTTCCTTATTTTCTCGTAATAACTTCATTAACTGCTGTGTTTCAGCAACTGTTAGATCAGGATTTATGTTTAATGTCTTGCCAGGTTCGATTTCGACTGTTGTGCTTTTAGATGCGATGGTGGTTAATGTCTGAGATAAATCTTCAGATTCAATCTTTTCCTGGGTATCTGTTTCAAAAATTGCAGTCAATTGATTGTGTGTTTCAGCAATTACAGAGGAAGGTTCGCAAATAAAATTATTAATTATTTCATCCTCTGTGTTGTATTTAAGAGTTAAGGCTTGTCCGATAGTTAAAATGGGCTGAATAGTATTATCATCATAATCCATCCACACAGAATCTTCATTATTAATTATGGGTGTAGCATGAGGATAAAGAGTAAGTTGTTTGGTTTCATAACCATTAGAAATTGTCATTGAACCAGATCTGCAACTGATAAAGGCATCAGCTGTGGCCAGCCATGGCCTCCCCAGAATTAAAGGATGTCCCCCCAGCTTTGTTTTAGTTTGTAATACGACAAAATCGGCTGGGTAATTCCAGGATTCAACTGAGATAACTAGATCTTCAACAACTCCTTCTGGTTTAATTGTAGAACGGTCAGCTAACTCTAGGATAGTTGGTGTATCTCTGATTGTGTTATTCAGCTGTAACAACTGTGAAGTTTCAAGAGTCATAATGTTTATTGCGGCACCTAGATCTACCAGAACTTGAGGAATCATTTTTTTACCAATTTGAACTGTCACAGTAGGATGGATGGGGTCACCATATTTCACAGGAGGGGTTTTTCCGGACATTAATGCAGATAAGTCACCCATCACATGAACTGTAAGGGGATCTTTAGTTTTCCTACCAGGTTTCTTAACACAAATGTCCCTTATGGTTCTGGCATAAATTGGTACATCTTTCAGTGCCTGTAAAAGTGGAATTTTAACATACAAATTTTGCAATTCCCCTAAAAGATTAAAAGCAGGTGTTTCAGGCGTTTTAGTTAAAACTAAACGCTCGGGGAATGGTGGTTCTGTTATTTCAATACCCTTGTTAGAGGGTGGTTGTGCTTTTTTATGTTTCTCAGTTTCCTCTTTATCAGAATCAGAAGAAGTTATATCATCGATGATAGGTTCTACTATTTTCCCGGATCTCAAATGAATATCATTACATTGCATAGTAGGAAATGTAGGCTGATTCTGAATATCAATGACTTGCACAACTTTATTATTGGGGTTAGGATTTGGTTGCACAGGTAGCTAGGGTCTCATTTGATTATTTGGTGGAGCATTTGATGGCAGAGGAAGTGGTTGTTGAAATTGAGGCAATTGATTTGGATACGGGACTTGTTGGCTTCTCCAATTTGAATTCCAAGGATTAAAAGAAGATGGCTGTTGTGGGGGCCAAGGAGTCCATATTGTAGAATCAACAAAGGGAGGGTTTGATTGTTGCATGGGTGGGAAGTTCATCTGATTAAAGGGTGGGTATTGCATTTGATTAAAGGGAGGGTAATTTGTCTGACTGAAAGCAGAATAATTATTCCAACGATTAAATGGCATACTAGAATTCATACCTTGTCCTCTTGGTTGCCATTGTCTTCTTTGTGTTAGCAGGTAAACTGCTTCAGCTTCTTCTTCCGTTGGCTGCAGTGCTGCCTTTATTCCTGGTAGAGAGGGACATTGCTGTGTTTAATGATCTTTCTCACAAAGGGTGCAGATTGGTATTTTGTCCAATGGGAATTCCCTTAGTGGATGTTTTTCTCTGCATTTAGGGAAAAAGACAGCCAAAGCTGCTTCTACTTCAGCCTCCTTCTTTTTAACCTGCAAGGTGTCAATTTGTGAAGCGAAAGAACTTAACATTTCAGTTTTAAATTCTTCAAGTAAATTACCTATTTCAGCTCTTGTTGCTCCCCCACTGGCTGATTTCTGAACTCTTGAATAGGTGGGGTCCCTGTTACTTACTTTGTTCCTTGCAGCTCCTCTTGAACATCTTTTACAAAGTTCAACAATCTCATCATAGGATTCTTTAGATATATCTCCCTTGCCAAGCATGTTTAACATGTCTAAATAATCATCCCTTAATCCTCTAAGTAATATTGTTTTACGAATTTCTTTACTTATATTCGGATGATCAGATCTCTGCAGATTATACTGCAGCCTTTCCACATAGTCCTCCAGATTCTCGTCCGGCTTTTGTGCCATGTTGAATAGTTCGTCCCTCTTTTCTCTCGTCCGACAATAGTCTTGATATTTAAGCAGAAATTTATGTTTCATCTGTTCCCATGTTGTGATTACCTGACTTCCAAGGCTCATGAACCATCTCAAAGCATTTCCTTTTAATGTTGTTGGAAACAGTTTCAACTTTTGAGCATTAGTAACATAATCATAACTTCTGCATAATATATCAAATTCAAAAAGAAATTCATCCGGATCTTCAGAGGATAAACCATGGAAGTTAGGTAAAGCTGAAAATGGAATATTCTTCATAGGAGTTGTTCCTCTAGGGAGATCAGTGATAGGAAATCCCAAGGTAGAAAGAGAATTTTCATCCCTTCCTTCTCCTTCGGGATCTACACGTCCTCCACCAAAGAATTCTTCGTTGTTTCCTTCCATTGGCTGTTCTCCTACAGCACTTGCTGGATCGTCAAGATCTTCTACTGGCTCCTCAATGTTTTCCACTGGTCATCCAACACTCTCTATTAGTTCCTCAATGTGCTCTGCTGATTTGCTAGCACTTTCTTCCGACTCTCCAGCACTGATTGCTGGTCCTTTAATTACCCTCTCCTCTATGTTTTCAGGGCCCACGACTTCCTTTGTTTTGTAATTCGATTGAGGTGAGTGCTGAGGTTTTGGTATTCGAGAACTTAATCTCTGTGATGATTCAACCTTTGATACAATCTCGCCAATGAAAGTATTTCTTCCTCCCCTTCATTTTCCCTTGCCACCTGTAGGATTAGTTTTCTTCTGGGTTCCGCGTCCTCTCATACAATCTGCACATCTAGAAAGAAAATATTAATGCTTTTGAAATCTATAATTGCCTTCCCCGGCAACGGCGCCAAAATGTGGGTTGCTTTAATTGTTTTATCAATTCAAGCTTAACATAAATTGTCAACCCAAGAAGGTCTGTTTATTCCAAAGACAATCACGCACTGGATATGCTCAATTCCAAAAGCAAGATAATGTTGTAGTAAAAGTCACACAATTATCAATCATACAAATCTAACTGTTCACACCCTGCTTTAACAAAGCTGAAGTCTACTTGTGTTATAGTAGAAGCAATCCCTCTATTGCAGTCTTTCATTAAAAGAATCCTAGGAAAAGGTAATGAAAGGAAATCACCCTGCAGGAAAGGAAACCAATCAACTATAACAGGGAACATGACCCTATTCCTCCAAATAGGAACTTCAGCACCTGTTGCCTGACACTAATCACACTGTAGAAAAGATAAATTCAAGAAAATAGGACCCTATTCCCATGAACAGGAACCTTCAGCACCTGTCTCCTGATACTAATCACACTGCAGGAAAAAGAGAGTCAACCAATGGGGAACAGGACCCTATTCCTTTGCACAGGAATCTTCAGCACCTGTTTCACGGAATCAATCATACATTCAAACAGATAACAGAAAAAGATCTCTTGGCTTCTTTAAGAATGAATGTTACCAAAATCATGCAGCGTTAAAGAAAACAGAGTGCTTAAAGAGCTACAGAACTATGCAAATGATGCTTCAGTAAACAGAATTAAATTAAGGTGAAAATATCATAAAGAAATTCAACAAACTACAGGAGCAATCGGGTGAATCTTGTGATGAAGGCGAGCCCTTTCCTTCTCACAAGATTCCCCAGGGAAAGAGTTAAATTGAAGCGCTCAAAAGAAACCTTTATTCATCTGTCAAAAAGGAATGATACATTACAATGGAGTCTTGCTCCTTTCCGCTCAAAATAATGTTTCTCCTGTAGTCTCTAACTCCCCTTCTAATGATGATGTCTCCTCTTTTTAAAGAGGAGACATCTATTACAGTTACATCAGAGCAAATCTATATTTATCCAAATCTGTTCTTCTATCTTAAAACAGGATCCTTCTATTCTTCCATAGAAAAATATTGTTACAACAGATACAGAAAAAGTACTGGCTTCAGAACAATCCGTGTAACAACTTTCTTTCTTGTCTTCGTCTTGTTGCCATTGTTCCCAAAATACTCTTCCAAAATCGCAAATCACGAGTAGTGACGGGATTTACGTGCCCGCTGACTGTTTCAGCAACGGAGTCGACTGTTTCAGCAACGGCCGATTGTTTCAGCACAGCACGTTCCTTATCATAAATTATCTGCGATCTTTTAGACTTGTGTTAGCAACAATATACCTTCGATTAATGATGAAATATAAGAGTAATGTGGAATTATATGTAAACAGATTAAATATATAGTAAAGAGAAGGATTTCATATACCTTTGGATAAAATGGATTAAAATGATAGTGGAACCCTTTTTAAATATAGTTATAAAGGGTAAGGTGGTGTCAACATGTATGGTTAAAATGGTACATTGTGAGGTCCTACCAAGGAGCTCTTCATTGGCTTGATGTGCAAGTACAGTTGTTCCCCGACTTGAACTCCTTAAACAACCTGTTCATATCTACATAAATTTTATATTTTTCATATGTTTCCTTTAGATTCTTCTTGATTACCTGCATTTCCTGTTCCATTTTTGCTAACATGTCTGATCCAATCAATACCATGTTCATCGAATCACTCCAACTAATGAAAGTATTACAACTCTACCCATACAATGCCTCAAACATACTCATCCTCAGTGACTCCTGGTAACCATTTTTGTAAGAAAACTCAACCAACAAAAGGTACTCCTCCCATCTCCTCTATTGATGCATCACATACATCCTCAACATGTCCTCCAATACCTTATTAACCCTCTTAGTATGTCCATCTTTTTGTGGATGATAAGCTCTATTGAAGGCCAACTCTATACCTAAACCTGCAAACAACTCATTCCAAAACTTGGAAGTGAACTTTGCATCCCTATCTGACATGATCTTCTTTGGAACATCTCTGATGAACATCTGTGCCACATCACTAGTTGAATACGTAGTCTTTACTAGAATGAAGTGTGAAACATTTGTCAACTTGTACACAACAACCATGATGGAATCATGTTTTTTATATGTCATGGGAAAACCTATGATGAAATCCATGGAAATGACCTCCCATTTCCAAACTGGAATTGCAATCGGTTGTATTAGTCCACTTGGATGTTTACACTCTACCATAACCTATTGAAAATCCAAGCACATAGCCATAAACTCTGCCACATCCTTCTTCATATTTGACCAACAATAAAACTTCTTTACTACATTCAATGTCTTCTAATAGCCTGGGTGACCTGAATATGGTTTCGCATGAAACTCCCTCAAGATCACCTTTTTTATCTCACTACTTCCTGGAACATATATCTTGTCTCTAACCCTGACCAAACCATTTTTGGTAAGACAATAGTCCACATCCTGTGTTCTTGCACCTGTACCTATACCACTACCTATACTTGTACCTATACCTATACCTGTACCACTACCTGTACCTGTATTCTGCTAATTTTTTCTCCTAAACTCCATATACCTGACATCTTGCTAACCTGCCTGTAGGATCCTATCTTGTAGATTTATCCCATAGGAACTCATAGCTACTATATAATTCACCTATATCCACCTACTAAGAGAATTTTCAACCTTATTCTCTTTACCTTCGATGTAAGTGATCTCAAAATCAAACGCAGTGATCGTGTCCAACCATATAGCTTTCTTGGCATTCAGATTCAGTTGGTCAAAGAGATAACTCAAAACATTGCGATCACTCATCAATACAAACCTCTTGCCAAGAAGATAGTTCCTCCATATCTTCAATGCATGGATGATTGTTGCTAGCTCAAGATCATGTGATGGATAATTTTGCTCGTGCTCATTTAGTTTTTGTGACTCATAACATACCACATGTCCCTCCTACATAAGGACTCCACAAAGCCCTATATTTCAAGCATCTGTACACATTACAAACTCTTTTTCTGGGTCTGCAATATTTAACACAGGAGAATTTGTCAATAACTACTTCAATTGTTCAAAACTTGTTGCACATTCCTCTATCCATTCAAATTGCTTACCTTTCCTCTCTAGTGACGTAATAGGATATGGAATCTGGTACAGGTTCCTGATGAACCTCCTATAATAACCTGCCAACCCCAAGAAGGACCTGTTGAAGCCCTAGAATTTCGTTGCAAAAATATGGGGGTGTTGTAGCCGCTACAACACCCCCATATTTTTGGATATATTTAAAATTTCGGGTTCCCCCTCCGCTCGCCTAGGCGTTAAAGTCTTTCACCTGACTTGCAGTCAACGACATCCCGCCGACCTATCCCCAACCCCTCACGAGTTGTCTCATCACCATGACTTGATGTTGTCGCTGCAATCACGCCATATGTGGGAGGGATCATCTAGTGTACGCTCGAACATTCTTACCGCAGTTGCGCCATGTGTAATGAGATCGCCATGCATACGTTTGAATGGAAACCTTTTGTGTATTGACGAGTAAAAGCCCTCCTGCTGTAGGTCATTAAGCATGTTGCTTGAATACTTCTCTTAAGCTTGTTAGTTTCATGTGTTTTATCTGTGGTCATCATTATTGAAGAGTAATTATGATGTTGTAATATTTCACACAGGTCGACCCCACGGGTGACAAACTCCTCAATCTTGTCATGACATCGAGGGCAATAAAATTGAGCTCGGTAACAAAGCCAAGGTTGCGGAACAGGGGAGGAGCAGGAGCAAGTGACCAGTACTGTTAAAAGGAGGATGGTGTGATGCACGTTGATCATAAAAGGAACCTTTTACCTCACTGATGCAAAAGGTTTTCTTCACTAGTGCGCACCAGATGCTTTAAAGCGCTCCATTGGAAATGTCTAGGTCCTGCATCATACCATCTCAATGTCGATAGGCGCATGCAAAGGAACATATTTCGCCACTTCGATGAATCTAGCCTGAAGTATAGCCCGGTGAACAAAACTGACTCAGAAGATCTCCCTAGAGAATGACAATCTCACATGGGTGTGGCAAGTCGACGGCAGAGTTTCAAATATGGCAGCGCACCTTTGGGAAGCAACATCTGTCAATCTTGAGATACATACTGTGGCATTATTTAGGTTGTACATGTCCATGAAGATTGTCTATACAAAACTATTAGAGACGGAGAATTTCAAAGTGAACCTAGAAGGTTATGTTTAATGCATACACTTTTGGTAGTCGGGCACATTGATGCATACGCAAAGAGAGCCTCCGAAACCACGAGATAGAAAAGGTTAATATTAAAAGGGCCATCAATGTGGCTTGAGAAGCATATTTCGACTCTCGATCTTCCCAAACAAGAGGCCTTCGTATTATGAGGTAAAGCAAGTGATCAAATTTAAATAAGGCTCAAAAGCATATGGTTTCAAAACCATAAGATATCTTGGAGCAAAACTAAGTGATAACATTATAAAAGGCGTGCGTTCAATGGACCAACGTGATGTTGTATATTTAATTCCAAAGCACAAAGCAATTTGGTTTGCAAACCATATAATATGGCGGATCACAACCACATGAAAACTCATGACCATTGGGCTCAAATAATTCTATGGTGCAATTTTGATCTATGTTAAAACGTGTTGAATGAATATCTAATGGTCAAGGTTTATTTGTAAAATGTGGAGCGGGCGCAAAGGTTCAGAAAATGTTCGGTCAACTTTACGTTGAAACCCGGTGCAGAATGATATGAAGACACATTGCATGGAGTCATACATTCGACATGTACGTTGCGTGGAGCCAAATGGAAGCGTTTTATACGTGGTGGTTAACGTTTCAAACTTAAACCTTTCAACGTTTATACATACACGTGGAGCGGAGTGCTACAGCAACGAAACTACATGGCCAAATGCATGGAGTCCAACGTCGTTGGCATGTAAATGCATGGAGCAGATATATGTTTTATGGTCCAACGTTCAAAGTCGTTGCATGGAACCAACGTGCAACATTCACATTGCATGGACACAAACGTAAAGGTTGATATATATACTTGGCGGTCGATTTTTCTTCAACTCAAGCACGAGGCGGAGTGTACGACAAACATGGTGACATGTCATAATAACGCTGGTGCGTTACAACCAAAGCACGAAAGGGATAAAGCGAAACGTGTCAAACCATGCCAGATGAGCCAACGGAACTACATGGCCACGTGCATAGAGCCAAAGGTTCAAGGGCGGTTTTCAAATCATGTTATATGATATTCGGTCAAATCTTGCGTTTAAACGTAGAGCCAACTAACGACGCTGTTATAATAACGGTGGCGCAATATCTGGCCTGAAGACAGCAGAATTGGCTATCTATAGCCACGATTTTAAAGGGTGCAAGGTTACGGTTTCGCTGGAAGAAATCGTGTTCTTTCCACCATATTCTCTGTATGCCAGCACGTAAAGCTAGTTGTTGCCATAACGCCCAGCTGTTTGTTTGTTTCAAATTAGGAATGGCTCGATGATGGAGGAAGTTCCCCAGTACCGAGTGTTACGATCAACGCCTCCCTAGAATGCATTGATGATTTTTTTAGTAACAATCCATTATCACCAAATCAGGGTTTCGGTGGAGGCGGCAGTGTTGCCATTACCCAGCATGGATTCAGCTATGACAGTGTGGAAAGTGGCATGCAATTCCATCCTGAATGCATGCACACGGATTCATCTGTATTGGTTTTGTCACTGCAGTAAGATACCGATCTACCAGGGAGGAGCGAAACGTTCCATCGAACCAACGCAGGAATGGATGTAGAGTATTTTTTCCAGAGCGACGAATCCCTCCATTACAGTAGATGTTCCATTACAGGATAAAAGCTCTGTTTTCAAAATTATATCAAAGTTGCTGACTCAAGGAGGCCTGGCGTTCGGTGTTAAATCATTATGCTCCTATCCCAGCCTGTTCGATGTTTTCTGAGCCAGCCATGTCCAACAGAACCAACCTCCCTCCAACCGATGGCACATCTACTATAATCATGCAATGGCTGCGAGAGCTCCTCTCGTTGCAATTGGTACTCTTCACATCACGTTTTCTCCACCACTTGTATTCCCCGAACAATGTCCTCCTCTTTCTTCCCACTTACTGAATATGCATTTTTAACCTTTCGACCCCACACATCCAATCTCTCATGCCTTCTCTACTACTTGAATTCTTATTCCGCCACTCTGCTGAGCATGCCTCATGCGTCCAATTACTTCCACTGGGTGTTCTTCTTTCTTCCATGGAATTCGTCCCCCCATTTTTGCTGCTGCTCGAGCTTCTGGTTCGGTCCCTGATTCAACTTTTGGCATGCTGCCACCCTTTAGCTTATCATTTTATTTTTCAAATCATAGAGCCATTGGTTTTGGAAAAAGCCGCAAGTTAAAATGAATTTCGTTGACATGACCAAAACATGCTTCATATATGTGTTGCCAAAGAGGACGTGAAATGAATAACTCCAATCTCAATGCGTGCCCAGCAGGTCGACGTTATTAGATTTCTTTTGGAAGACTGGTTTTGCTAACATCGTGTGAATATAGCATGGCAATAATCCCATGCCTATCAAGCAGTTCAATCCAAGAGGACTTTGTGCATGGAAGAAAATTTATGATCCTGGCAGAGAAAGGGCACAGCGAAAGCTTACCCCAACCACACTCTCCGATCATTCAGTAGCCCCACGCCTGACCACACAGGGGTCCAATTAATTTTTCTATGATAAAGTTATCGTATTTTTCATTCCCTAACATGTGTAGATATATATACATATGGCTGATTTAAATTCGCTTATTTGCAGGTTATATGAGAAGATGTTGGAGCAGCTATGTCTACCCAAATTGAAAACTGCTAGCTCTCTCCGAAGGATGCAGATCTGGGTTTCAGATCAAACTCAAAACCTCGTGTTATGTGAATACTCAGTATCTTGCTCGAAACAGAAACCATTCTACCCACTTATCATCACCTGCAAAGTCCCTTAGCGCGGAAGTGACACCACCAGAAAATAGCAGCTGTCGTTTCATGACGAGGGCTAAGGCTAGCCTCAAGAGAACAAGGTCATGAGATCTTTGAAAGAAAAGGCAAAAGGAACTCACTGATCTGCCCAAGGTCGCAGGTCGCACATCTTCAATTTTTCGCCTTTGCGACCCCACGATCCAGCGACCTAGTCGCAAGGTCGCAAGGTTGCACATCTTCGATTTTTTCGCCTTTCTGACCCCGCGACCCAGCGACCTAGTCGCAAGGTCGCATTTCTTCGGTTTTCCTCCCTTTTGCAAACCCGCGACCCAGCGACCTAGTTGCAAGGTCGCAAGGTCGTATCTCTTCGGTTTTTCCACCTTTTGCGACCCCGCGACCCAGCGACCTGGTCGCAAGGTCGCAAGGTCGCATTTCTTCGATTTTATTCATTATGCGACCCCGCGACCCAGCGACCTAGTCGCAAGGTCGCAAGGTCGCATGTGCATCTGTTTTCACGATTCGCGACCCCGCGACCCAGCGACCTAGTCGCAAGGTCGCACCTTGGACATTTTCTTACAACCTGCGACCCCGCGACCTAGGCAGGTCGCAGGTCGCCGGCGGGTCGCAAGGGAGCCCAACAGTCAAGAAGATGAAAATTCAAGGAAGCCCAAAGGGCAGGTTTTGCATTATAAATACTCCTTCGGGAGCTTGTAATGGGGCTTTTGGTTGGGGACTCGAGTTGAATATATTGTATTACCAAAGGATTACACATTGAAACATGAATACAAGAATTTTGAGAAACCCCTTTGTTGGACCTGATGTGTTTTGCTGTGCGAACACTATGTGTATTTCTGTACATTTTCATAACATATTTAGATTAATGAGACTGCACTCTTTAATGGCACCATTTATGCATCATGGTTACCTGTATGTGTGTTAATGGTGTTCGAATCAATTGCTTGCAGAATGGATGTTAGTGACTTTTTTATTAGCATTTCATTTTATCTTTCAGAAAGTAAAGGGGAATCTCGCCATAAAGAACTGTTTCTTTTGTGGTCAGAATCACCTACAAGCATAACCCCAAAGATGTGTTGCTAACGACACCCCTTCGGCGTGTATGCTTTATTAATTTTCTCGCTACGCATAGTGTTATATATGTGTTTAATGCATCGATCATATGTCTTGTATCAGTCGATTAGGTGTGTATTCACTGTTTTATAGAGTTTAAGCGACACCCAAAGCAAAGGAGAAATCAGTGGTAGCCGGACCCACACCCCGGACGGGATCCCTATTCCAAACGGTTCAAGGTCTAATTGGGACCTTTTACCGGGGAAATCCCCTGCTGTTGGCTGGACAGATTTTCCCGTCAACAGGGGGATAACCTCGTCCAGGACAAAGCAACTCCTTTTTTCGTTTGGTGTAGTAGCTCACGTGAGGATAACAGGACCAATCTCCCAAATAAATTGATTGATATGGTAATGATAGGTTTTGGTACAATGCGAAATGAAAAATGAATTTAAACTAATGAAAGTTATAATCTATCTAAGTAACCAAATATATACATCTACTTAACCTATTTGTTTAACTTAACCTATAACCGGGGCAAAAATATCATTGATGCGATCTAGAAAGATGTCTTACAGCAAAAGGTAATAAAGATCATTCGATTGCTGAAAGAGATGAAAATTATGTAAAATGATTAACTTGACTAAATAGTTAATCAAAATAATTATGTGAAATATATCACATTTATGAATTTATTTATGTATATAATAAGGAATTATAACTGAAACATTGTACATAAGTGCATGAATGTTAAACTGTAAATAAGACTACATACATATCACAATATAAAAAGAAATTATTGTAGATTCACAATCAAGACTTAAGCATAAGATAAAAGTTATGCTCATGAAATCTGCAATATTGATCTACTTCCTTTCAATTCAAATATACTTTAAGAGTACAAAAGTGCAATTTCAGTAAAGCATATTCAATTTTCCAAAAAGTAGATCATGTTCCATATATTTCATCAAAGGCATTTATAAAAGTACATAAGTGCAAGCTTTCACAAATTGTTCTTTGATAAAATTCTAGACCCTTCTCTAAATACATGAGAAGGGTTTAAATACTAAACTAAAAATGTAAAAAATGGATTATTACCTAAAAATTTGAGGAGGTTTCAAACAACCTTCCTCATAATAAGTAAACTAAACTACAATCTAGAAATAAATATAACAAGATTTCTTAGGTGGGTTGATCTTCTTTCGTCATTTGATCTCCGAGCTTGCAAATATCAATCATCGGCTTCAACTGAGTTGGTTGTGTGATCCTGGATCTGACCTGGCCTTTAAATATGGAATTTGAGAGTGTTGGAAACGATTTTCTAGTGGAATCGGTTAAGGATTGCAGAGTCATGCACTGATGATTTGGTTTGATCATGAAGTTCAAGTAATTTACTTAATTTAATTTTGTTATCTGCTTAATAGATTATGTATGTGTCTCAATACTTTCTTTCCACTGTGTCTCCAATAATTTGACCTCTGGGATTGCTTCATATGTATATTCTTTAATAAGCTTAGTGTTCTGAAGTTGTTCATTAACAGACTCAATGATATCATTTGCTAAGTTTTTTTCCTTTGATGTTGCTTTCTATGCATGTCTCAACTGCATCTCCCAGTCTTTAAATAAAATATCTTTATGAAATTTATCAACATTCAGAGATCAACCTCTTTTCCTCTGTCAGATTCTTGCCATAAAATGAGTTCAGAAATTTTCTTATGAATCATTTCACATTTTAATCTTCTATTTTCCACTTGTCGAGTCAAGATTTTACTTGTTTCACAGTATGAATTGGTGGTTGAGATTTGCTGACAAGAAGTCTCCTGCTGTTGTTTTAACATTGTGTTCCATTCAAGTGCCTCTTTTATGAACTGTTCTATTTGAGGTTGGATTTTAAGCTTATCCATTACTGCCTCTATCTGTGTATCCTTCTCAGAGATTTGTACTTTATGTTACAACTTCAATCCTTCAAAATATTTCTTGAATTGTGCCATTTTCATGTCAACTTGTTTATTGGCATTATGCTTTTCTTCTTCCAGTTTCCTTTCCATCTGTTGAACTCTATCTTCTCTCTGTCTGAGAATAGTTTTCACTTCTGCTGCTTTATCCATCGTGGCATTTGTATACGTCCCTGCAAATTGTGACAGTTTGGTAAGATGTCCTGCTGGATTGAAAAAAGTGTCTTTCCAGACAACATCTACTGATTCATTATTGAGAGCAGTAATTGTTTCATCAACTCTTCTTTTCCTCCTTTTTACTACATCTTTGTGACTTAGACTGTAGAAAGCGTCCAATGTAGGTATTTCCTCAATTTTTAAAATGATTTCTTCTGTTGGGTAGGCTGGGATGATCTCATGTTCTTGAGACTCTAGGATTTGTTGAAGTCCCACTACTATTTCTACTAGATTCTGATTTTTCTCAGGAGTTTGAAAACTTGTTGATCCTTTTGGATTAGGATTTGGTGGTTTCTGCAGTGCTTTAGTAAACTTTGTCCATTATGTGCTCAAATTTTGTACTTGAGATTTCACTGTCTACTCAGGTGTAGTTTGAACTTGTTGAAGTTCTTTTGAAGACGATTCAATTCCACCAGTTCTCTCCTCAGTATGGATATCAATTCCTTTGATTACATTTTCAATTATCTTATGAGGACTCTCATTTTTACTTTTAGATTCATTATCAGAATGATTTGAACTTTGAGACTTGTGTTGTGAATGCTCTGAATCTTGAATTGATTTTTCCTGTGATTCACCCTCTAACATATATTTTGCTTCATCATCTAAACTGATACTAGGGGTTGGTTCTCTGATTTCTTCAATTAGTAACAAGTCCAATGGGACTGTTTCCAACCTCTTGTTTCTGTATTCGTGAAAAGATTTAAGGTCTGTTACACTGAGCTTATTGAATGTTATTTTTAACACATGTAAATTTCTATGTTCCTTCAAATAAATCATCAAAACATCCTTTTCATGCATAAAAGGTCTAACTTTAAGAGCAGTGGTAAAATTTTGGACCACATTATTAGGATCATACTGTCTCCCTGGCATTAAAACCAAATTTAAGAAAGTAATGTTTGGAATTTCCTTCGATGTATGACCTACATCAAAAAGGGCGAAGGTACTACATTGTAATGGAAATGTAGGCCAAATGGCTTTCTTTCAATCCCTGAGTTGTTTAGTTATACCATTTACAAGTGTTTGATATGCAATTTCTCTAGCCAAGAGTTTATCTGGAACATAGTAGGGAAAAACATGAGGGGGAGAAATACTACCGAAAACTCTGATATAAGTAAAATTCTCTTCTCCGAACCATTTGGCCACAATAAAAATATCTGCACTGGCTTCTTTAGAAATTCTAGGAGCTTTCTTGTTAAAAATAGTTTGATGAATAGGCAACATAACTCCATGACAAATATTATAGAAATGGGAATGAAATTCAGACTCCCACAGGGCTTTATGATAAATATGAATAGGGTTAGGGCCTTCGCTAGTCCATTTCCAACCCATAACAGGAAAGTTTTAGCAAAAACATATAGCATCCATGATATATGTGCTCATGTAAAAAGAAGGGATTGTCCTAGTCGAAAAGACCCTATTTGTCCTGTAATACATAATGGTTTTGGCCAAATTATTCGATAATATGTTTTCCCAATTCATGATAGTGAATTAATGACTGAGTCAATTAAGGGAACCCATTCAATGGAAAATTTAGTGGTATCAAGTCTAGAAAATAGTCTACACAACATTTCTACTGCAAAACAGTGATGGAAATTGCGCTATTGGGTACATACCAAGTTTGTCCCACTTTAATTTTCCGTGATCTACCTTCCATTCTTTCACCACCTTCATTGGATCTTGATTCTTCTTTGTAAATTTCTCTAGGAAAGCTTTATCATAATATTTCTGTGGCATTGGAAAATGGTACATTGTATGCAAATCCTCTAGTGTGAATGAACCCATGTTTTCCTATTTTGAATTTGTGAACGTACTGTCTGCAATATTGAGGTTGTCGATGACCCATTTTACCATATCAGTGTATGGTAATACCTTTGGCCTTGCAACTATCCTATGCAAGAATGAACATGCAACTTCATAGTAAGAAGGTTCTGATGAACTGGTTGCATCCGCCATTGTTGTTTTCTTTAATTCCTTTCGATTTTCTTCTTCAAATAGATTATACATGGCTTCCCATGAAGAAATTCCACTATCCTTATTGCACGTAGTGTCTGAAAATAATTGAGGCATGTCCGTAACTTCAAAGGTGGATGAATGGGCTATTTATTTGACTTTCTTTGTCATTTATGTTCATATCGCTTTCTCAGATAGTTTCCTGAATTCAAGCAAGAAAAGGTAATTGAGAGTTGAAAATGAATAGAGAAACAGAGTTAAATCACCATAAATCAAAAGGCCGACGCTTTTATTTGAAACATGCTTTTAGAAAGATATCGAACTTTTTGAGCCTCGTAACCATTGATTTTCGTTAATAACCCTTTAAACGATTAATAAATATTTTACATAGTTTACACTATATGTCCAAACAAAAGATTTAAATCGAGATCTTATTAATGGACCAATTGATTAAGGATCACTTGAAGCACTTTAGTAATAAATGTTATAGCTCAAATAACAACTTTTACAAACATCCATATTATTTATTTTCGACCATGAGTGTATGCGAGATGCGATCTGCGCAAATTGCACTTGATCAAGGCGGTCGTAACTTTCTTTTGGGTTGATGCTACGGGATGCGATATGCTCTAAAACTCTAAGCATTGATATTTATTGGATTTCGCAGATATGTTTCAATGTTCATTTATTGTTTTATCGGGTCTAACTCATCGCATTTTATTTTTCAAATGATATAAGGTTGTATTTTTAAAGAGGCGTGGTGCGATTTATAATTATAAGGATTTTTTTTATGGATTTTTAACATTAATTTCTCATAACTCAAAAAGGTCTTAACACTTATCACAATTCGCAAGTTTCACATGTGTTCTAACTTTGTTATCTTGTGATTTTTGCAATTTGCGCTAAGCGCAATGAAATCAAAGCGAAAAAAAGTTATGCCTTTTATTCTTAAAGTTTAAAAAACTTAACACTAAGTGAAATAATGTTTCTTAAAATCTATTTATTTTTTAAAGGGTCCCCATTTATTATTCATAACTTTAATAGATATTCAAATAAATGGGGGGGTTGTTTTATAGCACAACAGGACCTCACCTCATCCACATTTCTAGGAATTACCCACTCCATGATAGCCCTTATCTATTTTGAATCTACTGTTATTACTTCCTTGAAAACCACATTTCCCAAGTAATGTACCTCAGTCTGAAAGAAATTTCACTCTTAGCATATAGTTGATTCTCTCTCAAAAATATCAATTTTGATGCTAAGTGCTCGGAATTTTCTTCCTCATTCCTAGAATATATAAATATGTCATCAATGAGCACAATAACAAACATGTCCAAATAAGGATGCAACTGTTAGGTCCCTATATTACTAGTATAGTCCCTTATTATTGTTAGTGTAGCCCCCTTATTGTTATTATTGTACCCTTGTAACCCCCATATTGTTATTATTGTACCCTTAAATTATTATTTTTAGGTCGGCTAGGATTACATTGTGGCCCCACTAGGATTACATTGTGGCCCCATGGACTCCTATATATAGAAAGGAGGTTTTGTAATTTGAATCATCCAAGAATTTTTCATTCATGTAATGTATTGGAGGTTGCCCCCTCGAAGTGGCTTATTTCTAAGGCGTCGATATCTCTTTTATTCTATTTTTGTAGCTGGTTTCACAACATTTGGTATCAGAGGTTTGAGATTCTAGGGTTTCGCTGCTCCAAACAGGTCATCATGGCATTTTCGCTATAACTTTTTTTATACCAAGTTTCAGAAGCTGAAATTTTTAGGGTGTGAAGGAGAAATCCTGAGGAACGTCGTTAAAAAATTATAGAGCTTGGTTTGCAATATTTTCAGAGATATGATCTGTGGAAGTTAGGTCTTTTTGCAGGCTCCTCAATTTAATCTAAACAGGTCATCGTGGCATTTGCGCTATAACTTTTTTTCTACGAAGGTTAAAAATCTGAAATTTTTAGGCCACGAAGCTGAAATCCTGAGGAAACTTGTCAAAAAAATTTAGATCTTGGTTCGCAATATTTTCGAAGATATGATCTGTGGAAGGAAGTGATTTTTCAGGCTCCTGAATTTCATCTCAAAGAGGTGATCGTCGGAAAATCTTCATAAATCTCTCTGAGCATCGGATTGGAGTGCCGCAAAAAGTGGCCACAAGTATACAGACTATAGTTTTTGGTCTATCAATTTCAAAGCCAAAGGAGGAAACAGTGACACGTGGCAAGTCGTACAAGTTTGCTCTACTGAACCAATCCAAAATTGGGTCATTGTGGTATATTGGACATAACTTTGTCTTGAAGAATCCAAATCAGATCAGACCTGTGGCATTTGAAAGAAGATTCAGAGGGCTACTATAGGGCTGAATTTTAGATATTGAAGATCCACAATTATAGAGATAATTCAATTTCAATATCGAGCTCCTCAAAAGAAAGTAAAAGGTGTGTATTTTTTTTTTCCAAATTGCATAAGTCTTGTTTGAAGAATTAAGTTGAATTGATTCCAAGGGCATATTGTAGAATAGATATCAGTATTGGACTCTAAAATGGCCCCAAAAAAGAATTCAACACCCATTAAGCCTTTAGAAGGCTCTACTATGACTCATGAAGACGAAAAATGGCAACATGACATATCAAAATTACAAGAGCAAGTGCAACAAATTTCGCTCTCACAAAGAACAACAAAAAATGAAATGGAAGTTTTGAAGAAAGGCGTGGAAACTAAGATGGATGGTTTGAAGAAAGGCGTGGAAGCTAAGATGAATGGTTTGGAAGCTAAGATGGATGGCATAGAAGTGGGCATGGAAGCTAAGATGGATGACATGGAAGTTAAGATCGATGAAAAAATGAAAGACAACATGGAAAACATGAAGAAGGATCTAAAAGTAGACATCGAAGGTTTGGCAAGGTTGATACAAGAAATGTTTCCTAATGGTGAAAATATAGTAGAGGAAACTCATGATGAGAACAAAATAAATGTTAATCGTGATTTCATAAACTCTAATGTTGGCGGGAAGAACCACCATATTCCAAAAATGGATATGGGGAAGTTTGATGGAAAGGATCCTGTAACATGGATACTACAGATGGAGCAATATTTTGATCTCCATAACGTGCAAAACACACAAAAGGTACGCATTGCAACTTTACATTTAGAACAAAATACATTTGTATGGTATCGATGGCTTTGCTCCCGTAAAATAATTGTCACTTGGTCAATTTTTACGGAGGAAATGATAGCACATTATGAGGATACAAAGAGCAACACCTTCTTTAGCCAATTGATAAATCTCAAACAAAAGGGTTTAGTGGGGAAGCACATTGAGGACTTCCAAAAATTGAATATAAGGGTAACTGATATTCCATAGGAACACGGGATTGATCTCTTCATAGGTACGCTAAAGGATAGCATCCAACATGAAGTTCGTGTTTTGGAACCTGATTCATTGGAGAAGGCATTCAGGTTGGCAAGAAAAGTTGAATGTAAAATTATGGCGACAAGGAAGCCTACCACTCAATTCTATAAAGAAGGAAGTGTTGCTACGCCTAGATTTCCACAACCTACAAGGTTGACACCACAACAATTGGAAGAAAAAAGAACAAAAGGGCTTTGCTACAGTTGTGATAGCAAATACACTAAAGGTCATAAGTGTGCTGAGAAGAAATTATTTTACATAGATTGTGAAGAGGAAGAAGAAAATGAACAAGAAGAGGATATACACGAGGAACCAACCCAAGAAGAGGAAGAAATGAGTCTGACCATATAGTGTAATGCATTGGCAGGAATTACCACTCCTCAAAATCTCAAGATAGAAGGACATATCAAGAAGAAAAAGGTAATAGTGTTGATTGATTCAGGTAGTACCCATAATTTTATTCATTGTAAGGTAGCCAAGGAATTGAATTTTTTCCTATACCCAGCACCAGAATGTCAAGTGATGGTTGCAAATGGAGGAACTATAAATTGCTATGGAAAATGCCATAATATCAAGCTAACCATGGGGGAATATGTATTGACTAGTCCAATGCTTTCCATTCCTATGGGAGGTGCTGATGTTGTACTGGGAGTACAATGGTTACAATCTTTGGGGACGGTAGCTTTTAATTTTCAAGAACTTTTCTTGAAATTTTTTTCAGAAGGAAAGGAAGTCGAATTACGGGGTATTGCGGGGAATGCGGGAAGGATAATAAGCTCTAATGTCATGACAAAGCTTCTAAAGAAAGAAAAGCGAGGCGTAATTGCACAATTATGCTCACTAGAAGTTCCAACATCAAAATCATCTATTTCTGCAGATCTCCAACAAGTCTTGGACAATCATTCCAAGGTGTTTGAAACTCCCAAAAGACTCCCACCTATTCGTGATCATGATCATGATATTCATTTGATTCCAGGAAGTGTTCCTCCAAACATCCGGCCTTATAGATATCCTTACTTCCAAAAGAGCGAAATTGAACGCATGATTGCAGAAATGTTAGAGGCGGGTATAATTCAACCTAGTCAAAGTTCTTTCTCTGCTCCTGTAGTATTGGTACACAAGAAGGATGGATCATGGCGCATGTGTCCGGATTATAGGGAGCTCAATAAGCTCACCATTAAAGATAAATTTCCCATTCCTGTGATTGGTGAATTATTGGATGAATTACATGGAGCAATTTATTTTACCAAGTTGGATCTTTGTTCAGGATATCATCAAATTAGAATGAAGACTGAAGATATTCCAAAAGCAACATTTCGAACTCATGAGGGTCATTATGAATTTTTGGTCATGCCTTTTGGCCTTACCAATGCACCTTCTACATTTCAAGGGTTGATGAATTCCATTTTCAAACCCTTCCTTAGAAAATTTGTGCTAGTATTTTTTGATGATATACTAATCTACAGCAGGTCTTGGAAGGATCATGTTCAACATGTTGACACGGTGCTCAAAATATTATAGGAGAAACAATTATATGCAAAAACATCCAAATGTTTCTTTGGAGTACAAGAGGTGGAATATCTGGGTCATATTGTATCTCACGAGGGTGTTAAGGTAGACCCTAACAAAATTAAAGCCATTAAGGAATGGAAAGTCCCCACAACCATAAAGCAATTGTGAGGATTTCTCGAGTTAACAGGGTATTATCGAAATTTTGTTAAGAATTATGGGAGAATAGCAGCACCTCTAACAACATTATTGAAGAAAGATACATTTCCATGGACTCCTGAAACAACTAAGGCCTTTGAACATCTTAAAGAGGCAATGTGCCTAGCACCAGTCTTAGCTACGCCAGACTTCACAAAAACCTTTATTGTGGAATGTGATGCCTCAGGAAATGGAATTGGTGCTGTTTTAATGCAGAAAGGAAGACCCATTGCTTTTGAAAGTCGTCCAATCAAAGGAAAGTATTTACAGAAACCTATTTATGAGAAGGAAATGTTAGCAATATTGCATGCACTAAAGAAATGGAGAACTTACCTAATGGAAAGACACTTCAAGGTAAAAACTGATCATGATAGTCTTAAACACTTTTTGGAACAAAGACTATCTTCAGAAGAGCAGAAAAAATGGGTCACAAAGATGTTGGGTTATGACTTTGAAATAATATACAAAAAATGGAAGCTAAATGTTGTTGCAGATGCACTCTCAAGAAAGAATGAAGAGGTGGAAGCATTGCTTTGTGTCATTTCTATTATCCAACCAGATTGGATAACCAAAGCAAGAGATGAATGGAAGAAGGACGAAGACGTGTGGACACTCATTCAAAATTTGCAACAAGATCCTAGTACATCTAATACATTTAGTTGGAAAAATGATTCCTTATGGTACAAAGATCGCTTATATCTTTGTAAGAATTCCCAACTAAAACAAAATATTCCTTTGGAATTGCACACTTCTCCTTTAGGAGGACACTCAGGATTTTTAAAAACTTACCACAGGGTGAAGAAAGAATTTTTTTGGGATGGCCTTAAATCTGATATTCGAAAGTTGTGGCGGAATGTTTGGTTTGCCAACAGAATAAAGTGGAAACAATTAAGACCCCAGGACTTCTACAACCTTTATCCATTCCAGGTCAACGTTGGGAGGAGATTTCAATGGATTTTATCACAGGGTTACCTAAGTCCGAAGGAAAGAGTGTCATCATGGTGGTAGTTGATAGACTTACCAAGTATGCACACTTTTGTGCATTATCTCATCCATTTAAAGCAAGTACTGTTGCTACTACATTTATGGATAGAATTCAAAAGCTACATGGAAGCCCAAGGGTTATTGTGAGCGACAGAGATCCCATTTTTACTGGAAATTTTTGGACGGAGTTATTTTCTTGTTTGGCTACTCAATTAGCTCATAGCTTATCTTATCATCCTCAATCTGATGGTCAAACTGAGATAGTAAATAAATGTTTGGAAGGATATCTTCGTTGTTTTGTATCTGATAAACAAACACGATGGGTCAAGTGGTTACCTCTCGCTGAATGGTGGTATAACACTTCCTTCCATACTGCAGCAAAAATGACCCCATTTATGGCACTTTACGGATATCATCCACCATCGATCACATCATCACAAGAAGTTTAGAAGAGGAGCGGAGGTAGTCCCTTGGTATAAAAACGAAGTTCTCCAAAAGCAGTGGAAGATCACATCGAGCATCAGCAAGAAGTTCTCCAACTCTTAAAGGATAACCTAAATTTGGCACAAAATTGAATGAAACAATAGGCAAATCAACATCGTAGCGAGAGAAGTTTTGATGTAGGAGATTGGGTATTTTTACGGCTACAACCATACAAACAAATGTCCCTCAAGCAAGCAAAGAAGGATAATAAATTATCGCCAAAGTACTATGGTCCTTACGAGGTGTTACAAAAGATTGGTACTATGGCATACAAATTGGAGCTTCCTGCTTCTTCGCGAGTACATCCAGTTTTCCATGTTTCATGCTTAAAGAAGGTTATAGGTGAAAATCTTCCAGTTCAAACAATATTGCCAGAACTTGATGAGGAAGGAAAAATCATATTGGAACCTGAAGCAGTCACGGAAACAAGAACTCGACGGCTACGGAATCGATCAATTTCAGAGTATCTCATCAAGTGGAAGAACTTACCCACTGAAGATTCTACATGGGAGGATGAGAATTTTATACAGAAGCACCCAGAGCTACTCAAGAGTTGAGGACAACACTTTTTTGAAGGAGAGGGGCATGTTAGGTCCCTATATTACTAGTATAGTCCCTTATTGTTGTTAGTGTAACCCCCTTATTGTTATTATTGTACCCTTGTAACCCCCATTTTGTTATTATTGTGCCCTTTAATTATTATTGTTAGGTCGGCTAGGTTGTTCACCATTTATAAGGTCTACATTCTGGGGCCCATGGGCTCCTATGTATAGAGGGATTTTGTAATTTGAATCATCCAAGAATTGTTCATTCATGTAATGTGTTGATTTCCCACATAGTGGCTTGTTTATGATGATATCTTTCTTCTATTTTGTAGGTGGTTTCCAGTGACAACACTATTCATCAAGCACATAAAAGTAATTTGAACCTTCAAATGGCGAATGGAACTACATAACCTGGCATCATACCATACAGTGCGAAAAGTTTGTTGTAAATTTCCTCTTCCTTAATGCGTACCTAATGATATCCAGATCTTAGATCAACCTTCGAGAACATTTTTTCTCCCTTCAATTGATCAAACAAGCCATCAATATTCGGAAATTGATACCTATTCTTGATGGTCACCTTATTCGACTACCTATAATCAATGCATAACCTGAGAGTATAATTCTTCTTTTTCACGAACAAGACTAGTGCATCCCAAGTGATACACTTGGCCTAATGTATCACTTGTTAAGCATTTCCTTAAAATGAAACTTCATCTCTACCATCTCTATAGTGCTCATCATGTAAGGTGCCTTAGATATTGGCACTACCCCTAGTACCAACTCAATAGAAAAGTCTACTTCCCTGTGAGGTAGAAACTCTGAAATCTCTGCAGGAAATACATCCTAAAACCGTGTTAGAACTGGGTACTTGCTCAAAACATTTTTATCCTCAAATTATTTACATTTGTCGCTAGAAATATGCACTACAAATAACACACACCCTTTTCTATGACTACGCTTTGCCTGCATAGTTGTCACCATCCTAATTGATGTTGCTTTCTTCTTACCATGTAAGATTCTCTACTCCCCATTTCCATCCAAGCACTCAATAGATTTGTCATAACAATCCACCTTAAGCCTGTGAATATATAACCAATCCAGACCCAAGAGCATACTATATGATCCCAACAACAATACATTCAAATGTGTAGATGTAGGCATACCATTCAACTCAAATGCACAATATCTTACCCAATGATGGACTCTCTTCTTTATACCTATAGCCAACTGCACTAACCAAGATTTTACATGCACTTCTTTATTCAAACCACACTTATCCACCAAGCCAAGGTTAACTTAACTATAATTAGAGCCAAGGTTAATCAAAATAGAAAAACTCAATCACAAATCTTATCGTCCATCTCAATGATAGATTCCTGATGATCTGCATGCTTATTATCCAGTGTTGCGTAGATACGAGGAATGCTTTGCCCAACATCCCCAACATTCTGCACCTCATGTGCACTATATATCTAAGGCCTACTACCCTGATTCTACGGAAATTCCCTTTTAAGATGCTCCTTACCACATGTCCAACAGACAAACCATCTTGTACCCTCACCTCTATTATGTTGATGTGACCCATGTCCCTGTCTAGTTTCAATGAATTTCTTATGCAGTACAACATTCTCTTTCTCTTCTCCATTTTGATGCCTTGTTATTTTCAGTTTCCATTTACCTTTACCTTTGTCCTTCCCTTTCCGTCCTTGCTAAGATTCATTCTTATGCTTTGATTGCTCATAATAGTGCTTCATTTTCCCAATAACTTCCTCAAGTTACTGAGGCTCATCATACTCAATCTGATCTTGAAATGTTCATGGAAATCCACTAAAAAATTTCTAAACTTTAGCCTCCTCATCTTTAAGATACAATAGATACCTCAATAGCTCCAGGAACTTAGTCATATACTCCTCATCTATCATCGATCCCATCTTTAGTTCATAGATTTTTTTGGCCTTACTATCATAGTACCTCTCTGACAAGTAATTCTTCTTGAAAAGCCTCTTGAACTCATGCCAACTCAATTCCTTTGTTATGATGCATCTGACCCGCTTTACATCTTCCCGTCAAATATTTTCTTTACCTCTCAGGTTGAATATAGATACTCTAGCCTTCATATTATTTGTGTAATTATGAAACTCAAATAACTTCTTCATCTTAAGTATCAAAGCCTTTGTATATTCCGACTTCTTCAAATCTCCATAAAAAGTAGGTGGCTTTACTTTCTTAAACTCATCTTAAAAGTATCCCCTATCACTCCTCTTGTAAGGATGATGACAATGATGATCATAATGTCTGTCCGAACTAGAACTATGGTAGTACATGTGTCCATCACCTCTCCTATCCGGAGTATCCAACGACCTGCCATCTCTAACCATATCATCTATGTCTAACTTGTGCCTACCATGAGATCTAATGCCATATGACCCATTAGTTCTATCCTCGTACCCATGGATGATCTGAAGTGGTCCTTGTCACTACAATTCTGGCAAACTCTGAAGGATTACTACATTAACCTCTGCTTATTTCTCTTGTTCTTGCATGATTTTGTCAATGTCTGCCTTACAACTCCTTATTTTTTCCTTCAAGCTTCTCAAATCAAAAGAGTTCCCACCACATTGCTCATTTGATCCCTATGGAGTCTCATGAATTGTAATCTACCATATTTCTATTCATCTTGATTTATATCCTACAAGGCATCTTATGTCAGCTAAAACAACTCATAAACAAACCAACTTACCTTATCATAATTTGATGAGGGTATCTCATATGCAAGATCAACCAAATCAACACAATACATGTATAAACATAATCATAACAACGTATATATGTATAACATATAGACGTCATTCTATCCATAGCCCAATCATCAATGCATGACCATATCATACATACCATGACCCCATGCATGACAACAACAACCATATCAATGTACACTGTTGAGGCAATTATATGAATGATATATCACCACAAATTAAATTTTCAACCAAGGAGTCGTAATCAGTAGAGTTGATGCACTATATGTGCCAATAATAGATAAGTTCCTATGTTTGTTGAGTATAGCCTAGATAAGGAGCTTCCATTTTATAATTAATCAAATTTCGTCACACAATTTAAAGATCAAAAACTCATAAATAAAATCTCAATAATCATGTAATGATCTAATTTATGAAAAAGGTATTATTGACGTCTATGTGAGCATCTTATGTTACTTAGTGCAATAGATCAAAAACACATTAACACAACAAGAATTTTATAACAGAGTTCACCAAACTTTCTGGCTACGTCTCTAGGTCCTAGCTTCCAGTGTTGATCGCTTTATTTTGTCTTCAAAATGATTTTACAAGTATGAGCTCAAAACCAGAGACTCAAATGAGAAAATGGACCTCACCATTGCGATTGGCTCGAAAGTATAAACTTGCCTATATTTCACCACTGTGACCTCGAGACCCCTTGGAGAATCCAAAACCACTTCTGCCCTACACAAAACCACTTCTGCCTGCACAATTACCACCTCGTTCTGCGTTGCATAAAACAAGTTTTGGTGGCTTTCTTTACAAGCATCACCGCTTTGGCATATTGGTTGGCAGAGTGCGTTAAATTCGTTGTATTAATAACTTTTGGACGGTCGGCGGATCGAAACCCTCGCCTGACCCCTATATCCATACTCTGACGGTTGTTATGGAAAACATAAATGTTACATTTAAAACCTTGGATAAGGTTTATCCATACTCTGGCGGCATAAACCTTAATACGATTCTGTTACGTTGCATCTCCGTTGGTTTGTTACGATAACATATCGTAACATATATATGTATTAACATACACATTATAATATATGTCGGCGGTGGCTTAAAACTAAGGTTTTGGTGGTATGCGGTGGTAATATATCCAGTCGTTATGATATATGAATGCGGCATTAATTATATCCAAGTTAAGGCTCCAGCGGTCGTGGGGTTGACCCCGACTGTCCGAACCTTTTCCAATACAAACAAATCCGTCCACCATAAAACAATATCCGCACATTCAAATCTCAAACCATGCATTGGCCCAACTAGCGAGAACAATTCAGATAAGTCGTAGCCTTTCCGGGAGGTCAGGGGTTTGATCCTCCCTGACCCCCAAAATTTTGGAGATAAGGCCAAATTGGGCAAAATCCGGCCTGCCATGTGTCAGCCCCGGATTGGCCCATTTCAACCAATCACAATCTGACACGTCATCGATCCTGGTGACGTCATCCTGGACATGTAGTGTGTTCTCGGGATGACACATGTCCTGTTGACGTCATCTGACCGTTGACTTTGACTTTGACTTTTTTCCATTTTGCCCTAGTTTTCCATAAACTTTGACTTACAATATCTTTGTCATACGAACTCGGTTTTATGCGCCGTTCACACCATTGGAAACTTGTCGACGAGCACTTCAACTTGATACTATTTTCATTAGCATTTGAAGATTTTGATATCGAGGCAAAACTGAATCCATTTTGGATCATGTAATCTAAAAGGTTCTTGCTCTGGAAATAAGGTTGTCCATTTATAGGCTCATGAAATAGAAAGATGGATTATGTAGAAATTGATTAAAATCAATTTACCACACTTAAATATTAAACAAAGAAATCGTTTCTAATTTAGCTAGTTCTGAAAGAAACTTTACATTCTGGTACAAGAAATGTATGACAAGAGTCTTCACTAACAGCGCATGTAGGTGAATGGTGAGATCTTTTTTCTTCCCATTCTATAAAATAGAAATCAATACTTAAACGTACATCCTTATAAATCAAAAAATTTATTTTCATAAAACAAAATTGTAATCACACCACATGTTTTGAAGCTAAACTATAAAACCTAATCAAATTCACAATAACTATAATAAAAACTTACCTTGATGGCTTTGGTGGGCCCTTGCCGAGCTACCAAGAAAAGATTGGAAAGCTTACAGAACTAGGGAATGGATTAACACACTGAACTTATCAATCACTGCTCATATCATTACTTCAAAGAGAAATATTATAAAACTAAATCATTCAGTCAAATCTCCATAATAACAGTGTCGTCTAAAACTCTATATCTCTGTCTTATTTCTAACCTCCACTCCCTCGATATCATCTACAAGCCCTCTCTTATAGAGAAATGGTCGTTACATTCAATGTTGAAGATGTGATCAAATTGTTACAAAAATATTACAGTTTAGCTTATTTGATATATTCAGCTTCATATATTTGACCAACAATTGCCTTAGTTCCATCAAATACAACTCACGCGAACCATCGAAGCTGAAGATTCGAATCTAGTATCGGAATAATACAACCAGTGTAGGAACACTAGTACAAGACGAGCACAGTTGGTACTAGATGAGCACAGTTGGTACCAAAATCACAGTTGGTACCGGAATCACAAAAGACTAGAATGTGGGTACCGAAATCACACAGGTGTTGGAGCGCGGGTACCAAATCACACAGGTGTTGTTGTTGATGCCGGATGGATGCATGAATATGGTGAACACAGGTACACAGTAGATAAAAACACAAGAAACTGATCAAGTGTCGAATGGGTGAAGGTTCACGAGAAAACACGGGTAACTGTTTTCAGCTAGCTGATAGGAAAACACATGGATACCGGACGAGATCATGAGTACCAGACGAGAACATGAGTGCCAGATTGATAACACTGGTACCAAATAAGTAGGAGTGTGAGTACCAGATCAATACACTAGTACTGCATGAGTAGGAACATGACCTAAAAATCTACGTGAGCTCATCCAATTAATCAAAGAGTATAAGAAATAAATTAATTATATTTCTACTACAACAAAAAATAAAAATTGTCCTTTAAATATAAATTACCTGATATATACACAAGGATGTTAAAATTCATGTTTTTAAAGAAGGTCGACAAGTGGTGAGTAGGTTTTGAGGTAAAGTTGGTAAAAAATAGAGGACAATATAGGGTATTAAAGACATCAAAATAGATACCAAACATTCCCCCATGTCTAATTTATCACAAGTCCTCATGCAAAAAGTGTTGAACCATTCCTCAAAATTTCAAAAATAGAGCCTTCTTGCTTGAATATTAGCTGCTTGGATCTAAGACATTTACTCTTGAGGCCTCTTGTATCTTTTGTGATATCTAATTGTAGACCTCCTATCTAAACATGTTTTCCATCATAATTTTGAGTGAAGGCATGAGAACCAATCTACCCCCATGCTGACTTTAAAACAGGCCTCGGACAATTTCTAGGGATGGAGCTCGGAAAGGGGTGAGTATCGGAAATGGAAAAAATGATTTTTTTCTTAGAAAACAAGGGAATAAAGGTGAGTACTTTTAGGATTAGGATAGGGGCTTAACAAATGATGGTAATAAAAAATTATGAGGGTAATTATATATTCATCACATGATTAATATGGATCTTAATAGCAGGAAATAAAATACTAAACTCATACCTCTATTACTGGATTAACACAAGAAATATTTTTTTAGTACCAGATGAAATTTTTTTCCAGTACCAGACGAACACACAAGACTACTTTCCAGTACCCGATGAATATAGGGACTTCTTTTCTAGTATTGGATTAACACAAGAGATTTTTGTTCCATTACCTAATGCATAGTCTTCAAATTGGAATCATGTAGGCTTCTCTTTGTAGCTTAGCATGTTATAAGTGTCAAGTTGGAGTAGGTGCTAGCGATTACTGATGTTGCATGTGAATTTGTTCTGCTGGAAAAACTACAAACATCACACTGGTACAGGAACTTTGAAATTGCAATGGAAGTGTTAGAAAATGAGGCAAAGTAAAGTTTAGGGTCCTAAATGATCTGAAAGAGCCGGATTTGATAAGTGCTAATATGATATGTTGAAGGAAGATGAAAACAATAAAATGAAGTTGTTAAAAAAAGGTCCCAATAACCACTCCCCATGCCTGAGGTTTTTCATGTTCTCATGCAAGCAAGGTGAGGTATTGAAGAAGTGATGAGGGTTGTTGAGATGACTCAGTACAAAGGACCCTGAAAAGAAAAACAATGGAGCTAATGAGATGAATAATGAACAAAAATAATTTATCTCAAATTTATTAAAATGATGCCAAATTAACACCAAACATAAAAAGAAATTTCAAATCACTCATTACATAAGATTTCATCAATATTTAACAGTTTTATGCTCAAGAAAAGAAACTTTTTTATAAATTTAAGGGGCTCTCCTTTGTAGGTAGGAGGCTTTTTATGATCACAACAAATGATGAACTGGTGAAAAATTAGTTATTACTAACCAAATCCGAAAGTCTTATAGTCATCCAAGTATTATAGATAAGCTTTGCAGTTGAGTTTTATTAGTTCTTTGTGATCATAGGTCCCACTTCTAAGGCAATTAAATCTTAGATATAATATGAAAAACTAATGATAGAGGACTCAAGGTTACCTTAAGGCCATTCTTTAACAACAAATTTATGGATTTGGTTTTTACCGTTGACTTCATCCACACATGCTTCCTTTTTGTTGTAACACTATAAAGTAACCATCATACATGTAGACAAAATCTCTAGTTTGGTTGTCACTTCTTTAGGCAGAATGCCCATTACCCACGAACATCCATAGCCCCCATGGGTTTGCCTAATGATATCACAGATCAGTACCCATTGCAAGCAAGCATCCATAACCTCGACGGGTTAACCTCTTAAACCTCTTTTACACTAAAGGCTCTAGTCCCATGGTTCCTGCCATTTTAGATTTAGCTTATGAACATTGATTTTGCAATTGGTAGATGGGGGAGCGGCTTCAGAAAGCCCCTTAAAGGCATAGGATGAAACTTTTGAGAGTGACTTATATTACCAGTAGAATGTCTTAGACGCATAAGGTACTATAGGTACTCAAATTAAAGGACATAGCATGAGTGAGCCATTTTTAATGTGAGATGGATGGGGCTAACCAAATAATAACCAAAAGACACCTAAAGTCCTACTAATCATATTTTTGATATATGCTTTCACTTTTAAAAATATTGTTCCAATATGAACAAAGAATTCATTAACTCTCTTACAAGGCTTAATAAATATGCTCAAAGATCATGCTTTGGTGTTATGGTTACAGTATTTAAGTTTATTTTTCATCGATATCATTGTATGGACCTATTAAATTTATTTTAATCCCTTTTGTAAACACTGGTAAGTATATTTTGAGCAACTGTATATATCATCCTGGGATTCCTAGTATTGATGGAGAGCACTCAATACCTCTAGGCTTTACCGTATATCCTTCCATTCACTAGTCAAGGATTCCTAGGCCCACCGAGGCAAAAAAAAATCAGATTTAACGCAACCCACATTTTGGTTCAGAGGTTACTAGGCCATGTGTTCTTTCATTAGGAGATCCACTTCACTCAACTTCAAATCTATCTGGAAATCCAACTCAACCAAAACATCAGAACCCCATCACACGTTGCTATCCGGAAATGGAAAGGCTAGGCTGAAAAACACTATCACACCTGGAAAAACCCATGCCTATGACATCAAGAGAACAAAGAGCACACATGCAAAATATAGCAAGGAAATCACACATGTAAATCTATACATTCAAAGAATCATGTTGTAGTTGATTGATCCTCCTCTTCCTTGCTTGATCTTTGATTCCCCTTTGCCTTCTTTTCCTTTTTGATCCAATGTTGAAATTCTCTAAGAAAGATCTAACTATCCAAGAGTGTGAGAGAGAGTGAATAGATAGAGAACACCAAAATTGAACTGAAAAAAGGTACCAACTGATCCTCAAAATCCGTTTTATCATTTAGGCCTCTATTTTCTTCATTTTCCATTATTTTCGTTCATTTTCCTCCTCACATGGAACTTGTGACCTTTCACCTTCCTTTTCTCATAATGTCCATTATTTTCATAAATAAGTGCGAAAAAATACCACATTTCCTTTCCAAAGCATTTTCCATTTCCTTTTCCAATTTCCTTTAGCCATAATAACCAAAATGAGCACTCACTGGGATGTTTTTCCCAACATTTAACTTGGAATAAATGTCTGATAACTATGTTTATTATTTTCCCTTTATTAACTTTATTTCACCAAGGTTGTTACATAGTTTGTAGGAGGTTGTAGAGGCCTAGTTGGATGTGAGATAAAATCTCCAACTAGTTAGACTTTTATATTGGTGTGTGGTTGAGATATTCTCTCAACTGAGTGATTATATGTCCAAGATGGTTTGTTTATCATGAGACAATATTTGTGTAATTATATTTGTACTATAACATTGGATTAATATAGTGACATAATTTTAGTGTGCAATAAGATATACTCTCCTGCATCTTAATATGGTATCAGAGTGAGACTAGGCTTGACTCCCTCATGGAATGTCCAAGTAAATGGAAGGTAGTGATATTTGTTGTGATCGTTTGTTTATCCATCTGATGTGTAGGAATACATGTTATTTTTGCTAAGCGTACATTGTCAAGAATTCTTCCAAGGCATAAGTTTCAGTCATCGTGATTTTCTCGAACCCTTTCAATTATAATGGGGTCAATATTGAAGGGAATTATCCCATCACCAAGTAGTTTCCATGTAGTGATGTCCAAAGAGGCACAATGTTTGAGAAATCTAAACATCCTCGATCACCTCCTCACACCAGGACCATGAGTATAGGTTGTCAAACTTCAAGAATTATGGCCTGAATGATGCTTATTATAAGGATTACAATTTATTTCTTACTTATCCTCTTAGTAGGTCTCTCATACTAAGCTCACTTGATGTGGAGACTATAAGACACCTCAAGCTAAGAGAAAGATAAGTGAAGGGTGATCCTTATATTAGTCAAAGCTCAAAGGCCATTTCTAGATTGCACATATATTATCCCTTTAGAAGGGTGGTTGTTGTGGTGGTGTATGATAACTAAGTGTGTGACAAGGATTTCAAGGAATTGAAATGCATGGATGTTAATGCTAAAGGTGAAATTGTGAAAGATCACACTAGAACAATAACATATGAAAGATGGTGACCCTATTGTGATAGAAGGAGACTATGTGGTTCCCTTGCAAGATCTAGTGGAAAAGTGCATGAACAAGAAAATCAAGCTAGAGGATTTCAATCCAACCATCCATATAATCCTTGGTGGCACATCTATAGTTGACATAGCTTGGCAGCAAAGCTTACACCTATTGTACAAGTGAAAATGATAAAGGTAATTGGAATTTTTCCCATCTTGGTAGTCATTGTTGTGGAAAACTTTGAGCACTTAGAGAGGTACATTGTTAATGACAAAGAAAAGAAGAAAGTGATGAGTTAAATAAAAGTATCACAAGCATAGTCGTAATTAGAAGAGGTATTCTTGAAAGCATAGATATGAGTCTAGTTCATGTTGGGTAAGTGCTCTATTCTTTGCATGATTATCCCCATCCGTTGTAAAAATGCATGATGTGAAAAAGGGAGCAGAGCCCCCCTGTATGAAGATTTAGAGGCAATGCCTCCCAAAAAAAAGGGTGCTTTTTTTGCATCTGTTTGGCACATAAATTTTTCTTAAAGTGGTTTTGTGGTGTATGGTGGTTTTGTCTGTGATTTTGTAGTTTTGTTCAAGCAACTACAATTGTATTCTTACCTGGGGTAAATGGATTGGTGTTTCATGGATGATATGGGATATATATTGTAGTGTAATACTATATAAAATAATATTTATTCAACAAATATTTTTGTATTCCCTTCTTTTGGGTTTCTAGGATAAAATATATGTGTTAATGTATGCATTTTCCATTGCATATTGTATCTTTTAATTAAGAATATGTTGCAACAATTACTTATATAGGGTTAAAACTTACATATGGTATTAGAAAATTTTGGCTTCAAGGGAATTCCTTTGTGGCTAAGGGGTTTGGCTCAAGTCTATGATAGACCATATTATATTGGGAGATATACATAAGTGATTATTGTGGTGAAAAGGAAATTATGAGAAATTCAAAGATATAGATCGATAAATTAAATGGGAAGAGTTGTGAGTTGTGGAAGCTCAAAATGTAAGATTTATTTGGTGGATAAGATCAGTGCATTGTTGTGGACCCAAGTATTTCACCAATAGGGATGCCAACATAAGATTGGACCAAGTTGGATCGAAATTTAAATAAAACAATATGATTATGTCTCCCCGATTTAGTATTATTCAATGTTTCAAGACAAGATACAACAAAGGTTTTGTGCGGAAAGTTAGGGGATTTATATCAATCTAAGTCCCTATTGAACAAATCGTTTCTATAGAGGAAGTTGTATAACTTGAGGATGAGGGATGGAGACTCAATGACAGGGCATTTGAACGCCTTCGATATTGTGATAAGGCAACTACTATCTATTGAAATCAAGATTTCAAATGAAGATAAGTGCATCGGTTTATTGTGTTCTCTACCAAACTCGTGGGATATTTTGGTTGTTTCCATAGGTAGTCATTGCCACAACTTTAAAATTCGTTAAAATAATCTCATCCATGTTATTGAAGGAGATGAGATGAAAAAATATGGAAATATAGAACAGAGATGCCTTGTCTGTAAGAGAACACTCATAGAATATAAATAAAAATAAGTCCTCGAATGGGAGATTTAAATGTAGAAGAAGATATAAATCTCAAGGAAAGTTCGTAATTATAAGTTGGAGATGTGGAAAAAGGGAATTACAAGAATATTTTAGACCTAAAATTCCTGACAAAGGGAAGGGATCTAAATATGATCCTTTTATAGAATCAAAAACCTCCTTAGATGAAGGATGGGATGTGTACTTGGCTTCTTCAAGTACACATGTAGATCATGGGGCATGGTTGGATGAATCAAGTGCATCCTTTCATATGAATCCTCATAGGGAGTGGTTTTATAAATATGAAAGATTCAATGGTGGTGATGTTTTCTAAAAACATGATTCAATAGTCAGAATCATAGGATGAGGATTATTCAAGTTGAAAATTATGGGTGGAAGTATTAGAACACTCCCTATTTTTTTTCACATCCTAGGATTAGCTAAAATTTGATTTATGTAAGCAATATGAGAAATGCAGTTGTACAAATAGTGTTTGAAAAGGATACCTATAGGATGGTTTGAGGAGTAATGGTATTGATGAGGGGAGTTTGGATTAGAATTTTTTTTAAGATTTGGGGAAGCACTATTAGTGATAGGTGTAATAATTCCATTGTTCCTGATAGTGGAGCATAACAAGGAAAAACTCCTACAACTTCTAGAGACAAGACTATGCTAAGGCATCAAATATTGGGACATATTGTAGAGGAGGGCCTTCGAGTATTGCATAGTAATGGTATCGTGGAAGGTATGTATAACGATTCTTTATATTTTTATTTTTATGAAAATTATTTATATAGGAAGAAGAATCAGGTAAGATTCCCCTCTTCTTCTATGAGGTCAAAGGGTATATTATATTTGGGGCATAGTGACATCTTTGGACTTGTGTGAGTTCCATCGTTAGAAAAAATTATGTACTATGTCTCATTTATAGATGACTTCTCAAGGAATACATGGATTTATTTCCATATGAAGAAATATGAAATCTTCGACAATTTCAAAGAGTTTAAGACTCTTGTGGAAAATTAGATGAAGAAAATTAAAGTGTTGAGGATAAATAATGGTGGAGAATTGTGTGGGAATGAATTCAAATAATTATATAAGAAGTGTGTTACGAAAAGGCAAAAGACTACTCCATACACACCTCCGAAAAATGGACTTTTGGAATGGATGAATAGAACATTGATGGAGATATCAAGGAGCATACTCAGTGTTTTTGAGTTAGGACGGGAATTATGGGAAAAGGCAATGGACATTGTGTGTTATGCGGTAAATAGATTACCCTCATGAATTTTGGATGACAAGACTCCACATGGGGTATGTACTGGTAAGAAACATTTTCTTAAATATTTGTTTATGATTCTTATGTACACATTCCAAAGAAGAATAGGAGTAAGCTAGATAAGAAATATGAAAAGTGTATCTTGAAAGGATATAAATATGGTATGAAAGGTTATAAGCTTTGGAACCCAGAAAATAAGGAGGTTATGCATAGTCGAGATTTGGTATTTGGATAAGTCAAATATGTCGTCAAAAAATAATTACTACCAAAGGAGCAAGAACCAAAAGACATAGAGTTTGAATTGAAGTATTATGACTCAAACTCTACAAAAGAATATGAATCAAATGAAGAGGAACCAAAAACTATGGTACTTAGGAGATTAGTTCAAGAAAGAAGGCAGCTAGAAAGGTATGCTTCTCCTGGTTTTCTTTCAAATTTTTATTTGTTTATTACTAGTGATGATCCTAGAACTTTTAGGGATGCAGTGGATTTAGAGGATTTCAAACTCTAGAAAAAGACCATGGTTGAAGAAATGACAACCTTGGACAAGAATGAGGCTTAGGATCTAGTGGAGTTTTCAGTTGGAATAAATCCCACTGGTAATAAATAAGTGATAAGAAGTTAAATTGAAAATATATAATGGAGAAATACAAAGCTTTTTTAGTAGCAAAATGTTATTCCCATGTAGAGAGAATTCACTTTGGTGATATTTTTCTCCTCTTGCAAAGTTAACTTCTATTAGATTTATTTTATTTGTTGTTGTTGCTTTTGATCTTAAATTAGAATAAATGGACGTGAAGATAACATTCCTATATGGGGATCTAGAAGAAGAAATCAACATGAAGCATCCATAAGGCTTTATTGTGAAAGGAAAGAAAGAGATAGTATGTAGGCTAAAAAATTCCCTATATGGATTAAAGCAATCACCAAGGATGTTGTATCACTTATATACTGGGACGACTTCAAAAGGAGCGAAGTAGATCACTGTGTATATTTCAAATTAGTTGGTGATCATATTATTTATTTGGTAATATATGTGGAGGATATGTTTCTAATTGGAAATGATATAGAAATCCTCTTGGAAGTGAAAACTCAATTGTCCTCTAAATTTGACATGATGGATATTGTTGCTGCAAATTTTATCTATGGCATGGAAATTAAAAGAGATCGGGTAAATAAGAAACTTTGGTTAAGTTAAAGGAAGTATGTTGAGACAATATTCCAGATGTTTAATATACATGAATGTAAACCAATAAAGGTGCATATTCCTATAGGTGTAAATTATTTGTAGATTAGTGTCCCAAGACATATGAAGAGAAAGATGGCATGTCCTATGTGCCACATATGATTGATATCTTTTCTTCAGTGATGTTAAAAAGAATTGCTTAAAGAGCATGAAAATACCATAAATGAAACATCCATGAAGAAGCAACACAAAATGAAGACATTACAGATAATGCACCAAGATTTTTTAACGAAGTTCACTCACAATGTGTGAGCTACATCTCCGGCCCCAACTTCAAAGTGGAGAGGTCTCTATATTATCTCAGCAAAATAATGATAAATACATGATAAAATACATGGAAATACCTCACATATAGGGATGGCCCAAAAATTCATTGCTCAAACTATAACATAATCCATACGAGCAGCTCCGCCTCAAAATTCTGCAACTTTAAAATATAAACATGACCACCTTTTAAATGTGTAAAGCTACCTCTAAGTCTATGCCAAGAATTTAATGACACATGTGGGATTTTTCCATATGTCCTCATATTTTCTACTCAAATCCCAATTTTGACTACATTGGTGGATTAGTCTTGAAATTCATGAAAAGTTACTATAAACTTCATATGGTTTTGTCACTTTGACCTCTGGACAACTTAGGGAACCTTCAATATGCCATAACAATATAGAATATTTGAAAATGCCTAGAGGGTAAAACCCTAACCCTTGAGAGTGATGGTAGCAATGAGGGGCACATGGCAGCTGGGGGACCTCATGGCGGATAAGTGGAGGTAATTGTTAGCAGGTACGAGATGCATAGGGGTTCAATCCATAACAAACAAAGGGTAAGGGGGCTCAAAATTTTGAACATCCATTTTTTACATTTTTTGGAAGGAGGTTAAGGCTTGCAGCTCCACGCACCCACTGGGAGGTTGAACAGGTAACAGTTTTAAGTGGTGGTTGATCAGGAGATTACAGGGTAAATCATGGTCAACGAATCGGAAAAGGTTGAGGTGGATCCCGAGCCAGGGGATATGCTAACAATGTGGGGCTTGGAAGTCACAGAGAAAAACATGAAGAACTACATTGATCCAGCTGGACTGCTTGCATGGAACTCTGGAGGTTCAGGAGAGGTGAGGAGGTAGGTAGGGGAACTAGGTTTTTTGGAGGAAACCCTAAGTGGCCTGGACAAAGGGAATCAGGTGATGACATAGCCTCCAACGGGAATTCAAGAACTGTTAACTCTGCCTGTCACGGACTCCGATGCATAAGTGGGGTTTCAGTAGGTAAGTGGACTAAAAGGGTTTTCAGATTTTTTATTTATTTATTTTTTTATTTATTTATTTTTATTTATTTATTTATTTATTTATTTATTTATTTTTATTTTTATTTTATTTTATTTTATTTTTATTTTTTTATTTTTTTCTTCGCTAAGGGGTTAAAAGATATTGTATCTAGTTTTTTATTCTCAAAGAAGCAGGGGTTGAAAACATGTCTAGGAGGTGATGTTTCTCCCATTTTTGCGGGTAACAGCGGGGTGGTGGAAGGATTGTTGGCACATAGGCCTCCGAAAAGCTAAGGAGAAGGAGAAAGGCAAAACTAGGGTCATCTGTGGAGGGAAGGTTTGGATACTCTCGTTGAAGCTTTCACGAGAGACATGGAAGCATGGGAAGGGACATTGAGAAGGGGGGAGGGGTACCAGAAAAGGGGAGAACATCCACATACTTTCAAACTCAAGAAAAGGGGGAATAATATCGTTCCAAACAAGGTGAAGCTCTAGCGGCAGTTGCCTCAGGGTTTGTACATGAGGCAGAAGAAGAGATCGGTGACCCAAGAAGCAGAGAAGTGGTGGTTTAGTTGGAGTCTAACATTGAAGTGGAAATAAATGACAAGGAAAGATACCTGGAGCAGGGAGAAGAAGGGAGAAATGGTAGCACACGGGGTAAAAGGAAAAAAAAGCGAAAGTAATAAGGAGAAAGGAGAAGATTCCAAAATTTTTCTTGGGAGTAGACATCTCGGTTAATGAAGCAATGTAGACTGCAGAGCTTACATTAGTTGGACGAGCCAAAGGGAAGAAACACACAACAAATTACATTAAGGATTGGGTAGAAAATGCATGGATGGAAGTCCCCGACTAGAGATTCGAGGCTGTTAATTTAGCAAATGGTTGGTTCATGGTGAAATTTGAGACAAAGGAAACCTTACAATGGGTCCTCGAGAGGAATTGGGGTTTTGGTAGGGCCCCAATTCTTTTCACGAGATGGAGTCCTTTATTTGATGCGCAGAGGGAGAAAGTGGTTGACCTTCCTATCTGGGTTTGGCTTCTAGGCCTCCCGCACCCTCTCTAGTCAGAAAATGTATTCATAGATATAGGGAATGGTCTTAGGAAATTTTTGGAAGTGGATATTTCTTTCAAACATAAAATGGAGCAGGGAATGGAAAGGATATTGGTACACCTAAACCCTAGAGACAGTCTAATAGAGGCTATTCAGCTGCAATACAAAGATTGGTCCTTCATTTAAGCGCTTGACTATGAGTAGCTTCTGCTCCATTGTCATGGATGCCATTAGTATGGACATCTGGAAAAGGATTTTTCCCTGGACATAAGACATAGGAGGAAACAAATAAAGGGAAAGGGCGGGCCAGAGAAGGATGAGGTGAAAATAGGGGAGACGAATCCAACTGATGAGGCAAAGGGACAAAAGAAAGGGGACCTAGAGACAAGGATAGAGGAGGAAACCAAGGATACACATATGGAAGAGGCAGAGATATAAATTCAGAAGGTGGAAGAGGAGCCGATCCGAGTTAAGATAGTGGAGGCAACTGATCCTGCAACAATGTCGATGTATGAAGGTATTGTCCTCGAACTTCCCCTCTCTTTTTCTGATTCTATTAAGGATATGTTGACTCATCTTTCGGGCCTGGTCCTTTTAAACCTTCACTCTCTGGAAATTTACATGTCAATTTACATGTTAATACTATTAATGAGACACTAGATAGTATAATCACTTATATCCCTGAGATTCAGCTGGATCAGCAACCCCCTCTCATTCCTGGGAATCCAAGAACTTATAAACATCAATGTGAAAGGAGCCCATACAACCTGAGATCTAGAGAGAAGAAGGAAAATTGTTTGGAAGTGGTAAGAGGACTAGGAAATATCTCAGATTCCACCTCGGTTCCAAAGCAGAGGGGAAGAAAATCAAACCAGTCCAAAGCTTAGATAAGATCAAAAATTGACATAGAAGATGGGAAGAAACGGTCCTTAACAGGGGTTCTTAGAGTAGTGCAAACCCCAAGCATGGTGATTAAATGATTATCGTTTCCCTTAATTGTAGAGGGCTGGCTAGTAGCCCCAAAAAATTAGCACTCAAGGCTTAATTTATAAATATGGTCTGGATATAATAATGCTAAAAGAAACTTTGGGAGCAGGTGAAGAAGTTAAATCAATTCTTTTTTATATCTTCTCGGGATGGTATTTCCAATGTCTGGATGGTATAGGAAGTTCTGGCGAACTTGCCCTAGGTTTAAAAGGAAAATTAAATTTTATTAGTTCATGGGGAATGAAGCAGACCCTGGCATTAGAAGCCTATTCAATTGATCTATTTACAAGCCTTATCCTTCTAAATGTATACAGGTCGTTCCAAGACCAGATGACCTTCTGGAATTATATGTGGGAAAAATATTTTATGGTTCACTCACACCTGATCATAGGAGGCGACCTCAATTTCTTTATTGGCCAGGCAGAAAACTGGGATCTTGCTGCCTGTATTGACCCCATATCAGACTATTTCTCAAACAAGATCCAAGCTGGCAAGCTCGTCGATATAAATATACTAAAGATGAGACCAACTTGGCATAATAGGATAATAGGCGAAGCTAAGGTTGAAAAGAGGCTAGATAGGTTCCTAATTAAAGAGGAGCTTGTGGATAAAATCCCTATGCTTAGGCAATGGATTGGAGAAGGGGGGGATTAAGATCATCATCCTATTCTGTTAGAGCTCAAAGTTTCTAATGGAAAACCAAGGTCTCCCTTTAAATTCAACCATGGATGGCTAAAAGAGGAATCATTTAATTCCTCTTCAAGGCCTCATGGAGGCCTCAGGGGGAAGAGGGGGAGAGGAATAAAGCTTCCCACTTCATGGAAAACCTAAAAGAATGAATAAATGTACCATAGAGTGGGGGAAAAGGAGAAATGAGAGAGAGGAGGGGAGGTTAAAATGGATAGGAGAGGAGTTGGTCAAAAGAGAGAGTCCAGAGGAAGATGGGTGTGAATCATATGAAAAAAGTGAAAAAATAAAACAACTGGAGGTAGAATGGAAGAAAATTTTCCTAGAAAGATAAGAACAATGGAGAATAAAGAGCGGAGCAATTTGGCTGTCTGTGGGGGATGAAAATTCAAATTTCTTTCATAACTATGCCAAAGGAAGGAATAATTCAAACATAATCTGGGGGATGAGGATGGAGGAGGGCAGGATAGAAAAATCCTTCGAGGACCTTTATACCTTGGGAAGGAACCATTTTAGTGATTTATTTAAAGCCCCAACAGCTGTGATTATAGCTGAAGTGGTGCAGGTGGCTCATTTCTTCCCCAGATATGTTTAGGAAGAGGAAAATGAGATGCTTTTGAGTCCGGTGACTAAGGTGGAGGTGGAAGGTATCCTTAAATCAATGCAAAAGGAGAAGATCCCTAGGTCGGATGGATAAACAATGGAATTCTTTCAAAATTTATTTGAATCAGTGGGGTATGATCTAACAGTGGTAGCAGAAGAATCAAGGACAAAAGGAGCAGTATTTGAACCATTCAATTCGACCTTCTTGCCCCTAATTCCAAAATCGGAAGAGCCATGCTCTTTTAATGAGTTCAAACATATTTCCCTATGTAACTGCATATACAAAATCATTGCAAAAGTCATAGCAGTAAGACTAAAGCTGATTCTGTCAAGGAATATCTCTAAAGAACATTTTGGTTTCTTGGATGGAAGACAGATTCATGAAGCGATTGGAGTAGCTCAAGAATCACTGCACAGTATCAAAAGAAGCAGGAAAAAAGGGATGATTGTAAAAATTGACCTATCCAAGGCCTATGACAAGATAAGCTAGTTATACATCAGGATGTTGTTGACACACCTGGGCTTCAATATTTAATTCATCAATTGGGTGATGGGATGCATCACTGATGTTAGCTTTGCGGTGCTGATAAATGGGGCAACCACTCCCTTTTTCAAAATTCAAAGAGGGCTTAGGCAGGGTTTCCCATTATCACCACTCTTATTCCTTTTGGTAGCAGAAGGATTAAGTCAGATGTTGGTGGAAGCCAAAACAAGTGGGTATATTCAGGGCATTGAAGTAGCGATAAATCTCCATATCACCCACTTATTGTTCGTTGATGACATCCTTCTCTTTAGTGATGTAAGCAGGAGGGGAAATAAAAAGATCAAATCAATTCTTGACCTATTCCTCACAACTGCTGGTATGAGAATTAATGTATAGAAACCACAATAATATTGGAAGGATTCTCAAGATAGGACACTAGAAGAATTTTAGGATAGATTCCTTTAGAGATTAAGTGGATGAAGCTTGATTCTTACAAAATTCTATATTGGATGTGGATCGTGGAAAATTTTGAAAAAAGGGTGAATCATTGGAGCTATAAATGGCTATCCAAAGCGAGCAGAGTGGTGTTAATTCATTAAGTGCTAATGGCTATTCTGGTATATTGGGATGCACTCACTTGGATGCCAAAAGGAATTCTGGAGAGGATTTGGAAAATATGCAGTAGATTCCTATGGGTTGGTTCAAAGGAAGAGTCAGTGCTTCCATGGGTGACATGGGAGAAGATAGGCAGACCAAAGGACTGGGAGGGCTGTGGGATAAAAGACCTCCCATATTTTGTGTCATCCCTGGAAGCAAAGTTGGGCTGAAGAATTCTCTCAAAGGAAAACCTATGGACTATGGTCATAAAAAGGAAATATATTGACCCAATTCCTTTGATTGAATGGATGAAGCTCCCTGAAAATAAACTATCTCGTGCATTAGTGCTATGCAAGGCCACTCTAGGCTCGTTAAAAATCATTTAGGAAGGGTTGGTGTGGCAAATAGCGAACGGTGACCAGGTGAGAATAGGAATGGACCCTTGGGTAGGATGCAATGAGGGTTTCTCCTTGCCAAGAGAATTTAGAATTCATCGTAAATCCAAAGCGTATATTTTCATAAGCCAGATTGAAAAGATTGGGTTCTCGACAATCTGGAAACAAGCATGGAAGACAAGAGAAGACTTGCAAATAGATCCCCAATGGAGTGCGGTGTGGAAAATCTATATGAGGGAACTGGTGTGCTCAAATGTCTGTCTCAGACCCCCGCTAGATGAATTGCGATGGGTTTATTCCCCAACAGGAATCTATGCTCAAAAGTTTGGATACTCCTATATAATGACTAGAAAGGGGTGGGATGCCCTAAAATGGTGGGTGAAGTTTCTCTGGAAATTAAAATGTCTGGCGAAAGCAAGACAATTCTTTTGGTGCATAGTGAGGAAATAAATCCTAACTTGGGATAATATTCAAAAAAGAAAGAAAGAGGGGCCAAGTTGGTGTACTCTGTAAAATCGAGTTAGAATCAGTCTCCCATCTTTTTTCCATTTCCCCTTCAGCAAATCAGTTTGGACAAAAACTTTGAAGCTCCTAGGGAAATCTGAAGTCTAGAATGGGGGACACGCAAAGGAAGCTGGCAAGGTTGGTGGAATGATTGTCAGGATGAAAACTGGAAAGTGCTTCCACTTTTGATCTCTTACGGAATCTGGCTGGACAGGAACATAAGCATATTCAGAGATCATGGATCATCCCATTACCAATTAGAAAATGAGAGTTCAACCATTTTCAAATTAATTCCGATCCAAAAAAATAAAATAAAATCCAGAGTGATCGGGATTGAGCAGATTAGAGGAGACATTCTGTGGGCATATTTCGATGGATCATCCAACCCATAAAACATATGTGGGGCGGGTCTAGTGGTTCATGTCAGCTCTTGCAAAATTTTGAAAGCTTCGGTAGACCTTGGTAGTGGTACAAAAAAATTTGCGGAACTCAAAACTCTCCACCTCCTGCTATGTTGGCTTATTCACTTGAGACAATTTTATATTCAGATCTTTGGAGACTCACATAACATCATAAAATGGTTCAACAAGGAATTCGTCAAAATTATTTTCTAAATCCTATTCTTGAGGAAGTCTAGACTTTGAAAGAGCATTTTACTTACATTTATGTGTGCCATATTTACAGGGAACACAACACAGATGGAAACATCCTTTCTAAGGAAGGTGTATTGCAGGATATGGGCAGCTGGAAAATCATAGAAATAGATCTGGATGGTTTAGTAGGGACAGATCGACATCCATCTAAAAATCTATTTCATGGATTTTAAATACTTTCACTTTTATTTTTTATTGTACATTTCATCAACTTCTATCAGATGGACACATAACACAAAACTTGTTAAAACTCATGTTTATCCTTTTTTTTGGCCGTTTCAAACCAGTTTAAAATACTCCCTCTATTTTTGTTTCTTTGAGATCGGTTGTCCTTGTTCCTGTTTAGGTTATTTTTCCTCATAAGAGGAGGCCCGGGAATAGACACTGGTCATACATGAGTTACTTATGGTTTTATCTGTATATCAGCTAGCATCTTTTTGGCACGGTTGTTCCACTTACGATTGGTCTCTACTGAGTGATTCTCTTTGAGTCATATAGTAAAGTGAATGCTTGAATGCATGTGCAGTGTAACCTTTTATTTTCTCAATAAAAAGTTCGATTTTTTCTCTGGAAAAACAATCTAGAATATTCTTAGAATATTCCTTTGGAATATTCTCTGAATATGTCACATAATATTATCTAGAATCCACCTTGATATTCATGTTTACGCGGGACCCCTTCTCAGCCTGCCACATGTCGCATTGTTATTCTCTCCTCTCTCCACGGTCACGGCCCCTTCCCAATGGTCGAATGACAATAGTTTAAATAATATTTTGTGGGAAAAGTTAATAAAAACTTTGTTAGCCCACTTGGTTGGCATGGTTATGTTAAGTCATTTGTTCATTTGGGAGGTTGCGGGGTCAAACCTCATGGGCTCCCAACTTAATGTTTTTTTTATATAAAAATGGTGGATTGTTAAAACTTGTTTGTCGTTTGCCAAGTCTAATTTTCCAATTGGGTGTTGCCACATGCTGGCCTTGACTTGGTCCATTAAATATTTATTTTTCCAACCAGGTGTTGCCACGTGGAGGCCCCATATTGGTCCATTTAATGTTGATTTTCCTATCAACTAGGGTGCCACATGGCATCAATTGATTGGGCCACGTAGCGGGACCATCCTAACACTTGTCCACTACGTCAGGTGCCATGTGTCAAGACCAGGTGTTGCCACATCAACTACCAAATCAACCGATGCCATGCCAGCATATAGTTGCCACATCATCTATAGGACCCTACCACACAATAGACAAGTTGAATTTTTGCCCAATTTGACCAGAATTTTGACTAGCCATAACTTTTGCATACAGACTCAAATTAAGGTGTCGTTTGCGTCGTTGAAATTATCTCGATGAGATATATGACTTGGATTTGTTTTTGCTGAGATTTAAGGACTTCAAATTTTGAGTCTTTTTAGATCCTCCTAGATCATTCCTCCCAACTAAAGGACTTTTGGCCCCTAAAAGTTACATATAGAGTGCATACATGTTTTCTCTAATTTACAGTAGCACCCATACCCTTTGTTACCCAAAAAATGGCAAAAATGTCACTTTGTTTCATATTTAAGTGATTTTATACACTTCATCACGTTTACAATTTTTTCCCATATGTGGGGTATTTAAAAAGAAACATGTGATTTAAAATGGTGGCCACACTCAACTACTTAAAAAGGCTACCCGTATCTTACCTAACTAGGCTAATGGGATTTCTTCCTGAATTGCTTCATTGGTTGGTTCTCGCACAAGGGCTGCTTTTTTCATAGGTGCTTTCATAAACTTATGTTCCTTCCTTATACATAACTATGGATGGAGCTTCCAACATGTGGCTCTCTCATGTCCACCCTTTTTGCAATGGTTGCAATGATTTTTCTTCATCTACTCTTTCTTGATCTTCTTTTTTTCCTGATGTGGAGAGGGATATTTATGTTCTGGCTCCTTCTTGGTTGGCATAACCTTCCTTGAATGGTTTTCTTTGGTGTAGCTATGGTGAGGAAATTTTGACTTAGCTCATCCTCTAAAATTCTCACCTCCATTTGGATATGACTGACAATCACGATCATTGGAATGGTGTGATGTGCTCTTGGCCTGCACTAATTCAAAATCTCTTGCTTCTACTACTTTAGAGTGTTTTTCATTAGTGGTCTTGGGGATTTTTTATTCCTCTTTGACATATCCTAGTCTTGCACATCCAGGTAGTTCCACCACATGGGTTGGATTCACAATTCCCTCTCCATTAACTCATAGGTCCTTTCCTTTATATCCCATCTTATTCATTAGCTTTGAACCAATGCATATAATTTTCTTTTCAAAAGCACCAAAATCATCATCATAATGGGCCCATGAAACTGAAGAATCCCTAATATTGTTTACCTCAATTGTTGATTATGAAGCTGGCGAGGATGGCTTCGCTAACCCTTCATTACTCTACAACTTTTCCAATGCCTCTTTTGTGGCTTGCAACTGAAGTTGCAATCTCTGCTTCTCCTCTTCTTCTTCTTGTAAAAATCTCCTTAGCTTAACATTCTCTACTTGAATGTTCCGTTTGATTTCTTCGATTTCTTGGAGCCATATATTCTTTGATGCTTTTCCCATCTTTGGTCCAACACCTGCGATCCCAACAGTTGTGATCTTCATCTCATTGCTTGAATCAGAACCTACTGTCATGTTGCACTATAAAAATTGTGTTTTACTTCCCTTTACCACCATACTTCTTAGGCTTTACCTCGAGATGTAGTTTCCAACAGTTCTCTTCATCATGCCCATATTTCTTGCTATGAGCACAAGAGGTTTTTTCTTCCTTTTTATTTTCTATCGCCATCCTCTTTGTATGGTTTTATTTTTCATGTTTTCCCCTATTTTCAAAATTAATTGCTTTCACAATTGCTTCATTTAGATTAGTGGGATCAAACAATAACAATGAGTGATTGAGATAATTGTGTAAAGTGCCAATGTATTTCATCAAAGTTTTTGGTGAGACTAAAGGAATATTCAATGCCAATGCTTGATTCCTAAACTCTTCTGTAAAACTTTAAACATTTTGACCTTTACCCTGTCTCAAATGTTGCCACTCCATCATGGATTTTTTCCTATAAAATAATGGGTAAAATTGTCCTCTTAATGCATAAACAAACTCAGACCATGATGAAAGGAGTTTACCATTATGCATGTTTCCTTTCTAAAGCTTTTCTCCGAGCATACAAGAGTTGTGCCTCCCAGCCGAAGATATTCCAACTAAATCTTTTCTTCATCCTCTTCAATATGTTGTATCCAATAATACACTTTGATCTATGTAATCTAATTAGTTATCTTTTCTGAATTAGCTTCTACATCAAACATGGGCAAATAAATTTTCACATCCAACTTTAAAAATGGCTTTTTAGAAGCATATTTTTTATGACTATTTGAATGATGAGAATCAGGGGAAGAGGAAGAGCTTGAAATTGAAGATGGAGATTCAAGAGGTTCTCCTCCACCTCCTCGATAAACGGACATATTATCATCTATTGGAGCTCCTTATTTCTTTCCCTATTTTTCCATTCTCCTTTCATAATCTACAAACAATTTTTCCACCTGATATGCCATTTGGTAGAAGCCCTCATGGAAAACCTACTCACTCTTTGTGTGCATGTCATTATCCTCCATTTTCTTTCTTTATGTTTCACATCCAATCTTGGGGTTAATATACTTGAGTTTTCATTCACCCTCTTTGAGTTTGGCCTTGGTAAGAATCGACACTCACAATTCACATCAAAGAAGACCGCTCTGATACCAACATGACCTGAGATATTTTCTTTGGTGATGTTAAACAAAATTGCTTAAAGAGCATGAAAATACCATAAATGCAAAATCCATGAATAATCAACACAAAATGAAGACATTATAGAAAATGCACCAATATTTGTTAATGGATTTCACTCATAATGTGTGAACTACATCTTTGGGCCCAACTTCAAAGTGGAGAGGCTTTTATATTATCTCAGCAAGGTAATGGAAAATACATGAAAATACCTCAAATCTGGGGATGAACCAGAAATTCATAGCTCAAATTACAATGTACTCCATACCAACAACTCCACCTCAAAATTATGCAACTTTAGAGTATAAACATGACCACCTTCTGACATGTGCAAGGATACCTCAAAGTTCGTGCCAAGCATTTATTGAAACATGTGGCCTTTTTCCATAAGCCCTCAGATTTTTTGCTCAAATCCAAATTCTGACTACACTATTGGATTCAACTCAAAATTTCATGAAAAATGACCATAAACTTCATATGGTTGTCATTTTCAACTCTGGACCCCTTAGGGAACCTTGAAGATGCCACAAGGGTACAGAAACTTCTTGGAATATTCCCCTAGAATATTATTTGAATATCCTACAAAATAATCTCTAGAATATTCCTCAATATGTGTGCCTATGTGGGACCCCTTCTCGGTCTACCACCCATTGCATTGTTGTTCTATCCTCTCTCCACAGTCGTGGCCCCCTCCCAATGGTCGAATGACAATAGTTTAAATAATATTTTTTGGGAAAAGTTAACAAGAAATTTGTTAACCCACTTGGTTGGCACAATTATGTTAAGTCATTCTTTGGTTTGGGAGGTCCTCGGATCAAACCCCATGGGCCCCGAACTTGATTTTTTTGTTATATAAAAATGGCGGATTGTTAAAACTAATCTGTCATTTTCCAATTCCAATTGGACAATCGAGCACTGCCACAACGTGACCCCGGATTGTTCCATTAAATATTGATTTGGCCAACAGGGTGTTGAATGTGGTGGCCCCGAATTAGTCCATTAAATATTGATTTGGCCAACCGATTTTTTCCACATGGTGTCCCCAAGATTGGTCCATTTAATGCTAATTGGCCTGCCAACTGGGGTGCCACGTGGTAGGACCATCTTGCCACTTGTCCACTATGTCTGTGCCATGTGTCGATACCAGGTGTTTCCACATTATCTACCAAATCATCCCCTTCCATGTCAACAGACAATTACCATGTCAGTTGTACATCCTTGCCAGATGGCAAACAAGTTGACTTTTTACCCAGTTTGACCAGAACTTTTATTTGCCATAAATTTTTTATATAGACTCAGATTGAGATGTCATTCACATTGTTGGAATTGTCTCGATGAAATATACAACTTAGTTTTTGTTTTGTTGAGATTTAAGGACTTCAAATTTTGAGCCTTTTTGGATCCTCCTAAATCAACATGTTAGTGTGGATGGAAGCTTGATGTATGGAATGGTTTGTACTATAGTGGACATTCCAGATGAAATAGGAGCATTCAGCAGTATATTTCAAAACCATAGAAGGAATTTTGGGCAAAAATAAATAGGGTTTTCAATTATTTTCATGGAACTACTTGCTATGGATTGTGCTACTAAGGAAGACTAAGATTGGATAAAGTGTTGGACATACATGGGTTTATTGATGCAGAATAGGATAGAAATATAGATTGTAAAAGATCTACAATTGGATATGTGTTTAGCCTATATGAAGGATCAATCAGTTGGATGAGAAAAACATAATCTGTAGTGGCACTCTCGACTATAGAAATTGAATATGTGGCAACCAATGCAATCAAGGAAGAAGTATGGTCACATAGAACAAGTTCAAGTTTCGGGTTAATACGACGAGTTGTAAGGATATATTGTGATATTTAGAGTATAATCTTCCTAGAAAATAACCTATCTTATCATTCGAATGCAAATAATATTGATGTTTAATATCACTTTGTAAGAAATACAATTGAAAACAAGAACTTTGTTGGTAGAAAAAGTGGACACTTTGAATAATGTTGTAGATTCATTGACAAAATATTTGAGCACTCGAAAGTTCTTTTGGTTTAGAGAAATAATGGGCATTACTTACCTAGATTATTGATCATGTACTTTCGTGGCCACCAATGTGCAATGGAAACAACAAGCGGGACAATGTTAGGTATATGTTATATTTTTTGCACGATTATCCCCATGCACTATAAAAATGTGAAATACACAATAGGGGGATTATAGGTGGGGATAGAATCCCCCCATGTTTGAGTTTTTCATGGGGGGGAAGCCCCCTTGTATAGGGATTTAGGGGCAATGCCCCAAAAAAAAATGTTGGGTGGCTTTTTGAATATTTTTTTCGCAATTTTCAGCACACGATTTTTGTTAAAAGTGATTTTGTGGCACTTGGTGGTTTTTCCCGTGGTTTTGTAGTTTTTGTTAAATAAATACATTTGTATTCTAATATAGGATAAATGGATTGGTAGTTCATGGATTTCGCGGGAATATATATTATATTGTAATATTGTAAGAAGTATACATACTGAAAAAATCTTACTATTTTTCCTAGTTCTGGGTTTCCAGGATAAATATCTATATTGATGTTTGTGTTTTCCATCACATCTTTTTGTTTAATTAAGAATCATTTTGAAGCGATTAATTGTACAAGGTTAAAACTTATAATTCAAATAGTCAGAACAAGCACAAGTGTGATCGGCAAGATCGGGATTGAGATGCATCTTGTTGAAATGGTACATTGGAGGAGCTGTAAAATGGAGAAGTTGGATTTATTGTTGGAATATTTATGAAAATAAGTGAAAATGAATGGAAATCTAATGCAGCAAAACTACAATTTTTTTATTCGTGGACTTGTGGGTTATGGGCCCACATAAAGAGCTTATTATCTCGCAACGGATCGCTTTAACACATCTTTAATAAATCACAGATTGCGAATGTTAACATTTCGTACTTCGGATCATATAAAACATCGCATATCGGCCAAAAACCCTTATTGCAGATCGCAAGGTTTAATATTTCGCATATCGGAAATCTTAACCCATCTCTCTTCAGCTTATCGCACATATAACTCATCGAACTTCACAAGTTTAACTTGATACCCTTAACCATTAACCCATTTCAACCGTGATGTGAAATATGCGCTTAAGCGTTACATCGACACATAGCTCCTCTCCAGTGCATCGCAACCTATATTGTTTAACTTGCAATGGCTTAACAGGTCAATATAATGAATGTTTATTGCGATGTGCGCAAACTAACTTCTGGTCAATGCGAAGGGATCTCGTTCGTTCATCTCCCACTACTGCTTCTGCGATCTAATCACCACCATTCTTCCTTCACTCTGATACTTGTTATATATTGAAAGAATCACATCTCTGTAACTCTTGTTCTGCCATAAACGTTAAGATGCATCAAAGTTCATAGGAATTTCGTTCTCCCCACTATTATCACACATCTTTATCAATAATATGGTTGAACCCAGAAATATATATATACGCATAAAAATCAAAATAAAATAATACTCAGATACTCTAAAATCCAGATTATCCTTGGATATATGAAAACACACAATTTCATTTATTTACCCGAGCTTGAGTTACAGTGTAAGGCCTCTTTGGCCTGAATCACAAAATGGCCCTGCGGCTACATTGTGCTACCCTGTCTTATCTCCCACACAACACAAATCACTTCATAAAGGAATTACAAAGGGATTGGATCACTTAAGATCCATAAGTTCCTCCTATAATCACTCAACCAACCCTAAATCTCTCTATTCGCATACACAGAAGATAATTATAATTTAATTAAGTCTTCTAGAGACTTATAAATTCCATAAATTTAGCTCTGTTTTAACAGAATTTGCCTCGATTTACAATTGATTGTCCACGTTTCACACTTCATAGCATTGAGTTTGAATTATGGCCCGATGCTCCTACTTCAGACTCCTAAGGTACAAAATTTTCAATGACCTCCTGGTCATATGCCTCCTTCATCCCTTAGAAATTCTACCCACATCCTCTGTGTAATTTCCTTTATGATCTTTCCATGAGCTGCAACAAAACCTCTGCGGTAACAAGTCATCCCTGCTAAACAATACATCACCAAGCTTCTCTCCTCTGAGCTCAGTCTTTCGGAATCTCTATGGTTCTCTCCTCTGGAACCATTTGAGCACTCCTGGCTCTAGGTTGATGTAATCTTCTCACCTGCACAACAATATAATGACCACAAACTCACCAAACTTCAACGTAATTGTACCTCCTTATTTTGCACGCAAACTGTTTCTCGCAGGAAATCTTTCCCTACTCTGATACCACTTTGATGCAGGAAAACTATAATTTTTTTTTTAATTCGTGGACCGGTGGGTTATGGGCCCACATAAAGAGATTCATATCTTGTAGTGGATCGCTTTAACACAACTTTAATAAATCACAGATCACGAATGTTAACATTTCTCACTTCGGATCATATAACACATCGCATATTGGCTGAAAACCCTTATCGCAGATCGCAGGTTTTAAGATTTCGCATATCGGAAATCCTAACCCATCGCTCTTCGGCTTATCACACATATAACTCGTCGCACTTCACAAGTTTAACTTTATACCCTTAACCATTAACCCACATCAACCACGATGTACGATATGCGCTTAAGTGCTATATCGACACGTGGCTCCTCTGCGGTGCATCGCAACCTATAGTGTTTAACTTGCGATGGCTTCACAGGTCAATATAACGAATGTTGATTGCGATGTGCGCAAACTAACTTATGGTCAATGCGAAGGGATATCGTCCGTTCATCTCCCACTGCTACTTCTATGACCTAATCACCACCATTCATCCTTCACTCTGATACTTGTTATCTATTAAAAGAATCTCATCTCCATAACTCCTGTTCTGCCATAAAACTTAATCTACAGGGAAGTTCATAGGAACTTCGTTCTCCACACTCTTATCACACAACTTTATCAATAACAGGGTTGAACCCAGAAAGATATATATACTCATAAAAATCGAAATCAAATAATACTCAGATACTCTAAAGTCCAGATTATCCCTAGATATATGAAAACACACAATTTCATTTATTTCCCCGAGCTCGAGTTACATTCTAAGGCCTCTCTAGCCTGAATCACAAAATCGCCCTACGGCTACATTGTGCTACCCTGTCTTACTCGCTTTATAAAGGAATTACAAAGGGAGGGGATCGCTTAAGATACATAAGTTCTGCCCATAATCGCTCAACCAACCCTAAATCTCTCTATTCGCATATACGACAGATAATTACAATTTAATTAAGTATTCTAGAGACTTATCAATTCCATCAATTTAACTCTGTTTTAACAAAATTTGCCCCAATTTACAATTGATTGTCCACATTTCACACTTCATAGCATTGAGTTTGAATTATGGCCCGATGCTCTTGCATCAAAATCAACAACATTATGGATGATACTGATGATGTGAGGGAACTAGTAGGATGATGAAATGCTTGGCTTAAAGGAGACTTGTTGAGTAGCTAAGGAAGCCCACCACAAGCAGTATTTATGCCATGTGCATCTGGCACTTGTTAAAAAAAGTAGCCACAAGGAATAAGAGGAAAATTTGAATAGTAGAAGCACACCAAGTGCAAAGAGGCAATGGTCATGTCTCTAATGGTGCATATAAAAAACAAAAAGAAAGGACGACATGATGGTCAAGCACACATTGGATCAAATGTTGTGTGTTCATGTAAATGGAGTTGTGGTAAGTGTTTCGGAATGCAGGTTTTTGAATACACATGCACGCTTTGGAGTAGACTTATTGTGACAACCCCTAGTTTCTTCTATGTTATTGCAAACAATGTAATTATTGAAAAAAAATGGGTTGAGTCAAGGAACACGGATTCTAGAGTTGAGGGAGATTATTTGCTTCAGATTTTTATGGTCTTTTCATAGCCAGAGATGTTGACAGGTGTGAAACAACCAATTAATGGTGATGTGGCCATTCAAGAGACAACATATTAGTGACTAGAGTCATGTAGGGGTGAGATAACCACCCACTGCAACAAAAACTTAACAAACAATAAAAATATGGGGACAAAGAGCTATGTGACACGAATGTTATTGTCGTGTAAGACTCTGTCCAAATAGGAAAACAACAACCTAGAGGTGATCGATGACATGAAATAAATAATCTTCATTGCTAGGAGAGTGTAAAAAATGGGATTCTACAACAATATGGAAGAAAGTACATCAATCCATCTAAACATTTCAACACCCATTTACTTAAAGTGTGATCAATATCCTTGGAAGCATTATTCCAATCCATTTTATGATCATCAATACCAATACACATGAGTTTAACAGAAGAATAATATGGAGATAACACTAGCAAGAATCACGTGATGGTTGTATACCCCTAAATGACTATTACTTCTCTACATATGCATTGTTCTCTCCAGAGAGCTTTAACAGACTCATTAGCCCTGGAATCCGACTGCAACAACTCCCTCTAGGCCAGAAAAATGAAATGGAGAAAATGTTGATCGTTGATATTCTTCTTTGGGTGATGGATACACAACCATTATAAATTATTATATTCATCGTTGGAGGCTTGGATATCTGTTACATTTTCTAGAATCTTTGGTGAATATGGCATAACATTTTCTTGGTTTTCCCATTTATAATTCAAATTCCTAAATGCATATTAAGTGTGTCCAATGATTGTATACCATGGTTTCCATTTCTTGGGTCGTTATAGGATGAATACCATCAATAATTCTCTCCTAAAGGGCATAGTGTTTATGATCCCACTATCTCTATCATTTTTCCTTCTTCTTCAACCTTTGTTCACGACAGAGAATCTCTCTCTATTGCATTTACTGCTTTGTCAACCTTTGTTCAAGATAGACAGATGAAAGAATCAAATAACGCATTTAGTTCCAAGTATAGTAAGGATGCTTTAATCAGTCTCAAACCCTTCCCCAGTGTTGGATCAAATGGTATATGCAGTCTTCCCTTTGATGAAACGTTCAGTAGATCAGTGCAGATAACACCCGACTTCCACGACCATTTTATTAGAACAAATAAGCCTAGAATCCCTGTATATTTAGCATTGTCTACAGAAAATAACAAATCGACTTCGTTAGAGGAATTCAAAGCATGTATTTACCAAGTGGTGAACGAAAATGCACATGCAAAAGAAAATTGGGCATTCATAATTGATGTGAAATATGGCATATACCAACTACAGGTGGTTTGGTACATTTGGAATCTGAATAAACTCAGAGGGAGAAAAGGGAAAACACATCATTTCCATAGAACAAAGCACTAAAGAAAAATTTGATTGAGCATGTGGAGGTATGGAAGAGTTGTTTCAGGTGAGGAACAATGACCTCTAGAATTGCCATTGGGCTAAAGGGTGGAGAGGTTTTTCTCTAGATTCCCTTGATAACTTGGGTGGAAGCTTGTTTCCTTGGACTCCTGGTAAGGAGAATTTTGAATCCTTCCTCGCTTTTTATCTTGGATCTTGTGGTTGTTTTTGGGTGCCCAAGACTAGGTGGAACCACTATGCTTTATGATTTAAGTGTGGAGGCACAAGCTTATGGATTCTCTTACTTGCTTGAGGGTGGAGACTTTTAGTCTCTGGAGTCCCTTGTGTTTATTGAGGGTGGAGGTAGTAGACCTCTAGAATCCTTGATTGAAGATTGAATACAATGAATTCAGTTGGTGGGTGGAGGTGATTGATCCTCTAGAGTCCCTGTTTTAGGTGGCAGTGTTGTTTCCATCCCTTGAGCAAGCCTCCTCAACTCTGGAATCTAGCTTGAGGGTAATCGGGCTACAAGAAAGGCCAAGTGCGGCCCAATCTATGGTTGGGTGGAAATATGCAGTCCCCAAATTAGTTTCCTAGTTTATATTTGACATAAGTATAGATCACAATTGTTGTGAGTAATAAATATCTAGTTTTTATTTCTGGAATTGTTTATATGTCAATTAAATGTGTGAATTATGCCTTCTTATGGGGTTGAAAATGTTCATGTTGTGCTAACGTCTGAATTGATTACATGGCACACTGTTGATCTCATGATATTCCTATGTCCTTGTGGAATTATAATACTTGTATGCATGGGTTTTGTTAGCATTCTTGCTTTCTTAAGTGTGACTAGCTTCCATATTCCTTTATATGCATATATTACTTGGTGGCTCACTTGTAATGGCATGATTAGTTTAACCTGAAATGTCATTTTGTTTCTTGTCAAACATAAGGTCCATATAATCATGCCAGGTAGTTCCTTATGAATTGATATAACATTGTATGAGACTCTGAGAGACATCCTTTTAGGCATTTAGATATGTTACTTCTAGCCCGTTTTCGAACCCCATTTTCCAATTTTAATCCTTCAAACTACACTTATTTTGAAAATGGAATGTACAAAAGTTTATTGTATGTCTTCAAGTAAGGCATAAAATTAGATGTCTTGTGCAATCTTCTTGTACACATTTAATGCTTAATTAACTTCATATAAGTAATCCGTTTATCATGTTATGTTTACTGTATCTTTTTATCATTGTTATAACCTTCGATAATCCTCCATATCACAGAAACAAAACATGTGTTTAGCAAACATCCATCATCCTCCATAGGAAACTAGGAATTCTAATGGGGTATACATTTTGACTATGGGTAATACTGGTCTCCCACAAGAAATATATGCACCTTAATTTTAACCTCAACCCAGCTACATCCTAGATACTTTTTCACTTCGGTGTCTTCCATCATGTTTCTTGCATTTCAAACATCATCCCATATAAAAATACAACATAAAGGTTGGATAGAAGAATATATGTTGTGAAAATTTGAGGTTCCAACTCCAACATGTTTTTTGCAGTCGATTCACCTAGCTCCCTAATGACATGATCTCTACAAGTAGCAATTAGGGATGCCAACATAACCATATAAATCCTAGAGGAAATTACTTCAATGAATTCCTCTACCTCATCCATATGGCTTGCTCTACAATGCGAGCATGGTGATCTATTGTAGGTGTGATGGAAATATCTCTACTCGTAGAATTGAAATACTGGAAACCTTCATCCACTAGGCCAAAATGGTTCCATGAAAAAAGAACACCTATCGACAGGATTTGATTAGGCTTGATGCTTTCCATTCTCATTTCCTGAAAGAGTTGAAGGGCCTCATTTACCTTACCATCATGGGAATATATAGAGATCATTTCCTTCCTTCTTACAGTAGGTATTGTACCTATCTCGTAAATTCCAAAGCGGCACAAAATGAGAGGTCTTTCATTTAAGGCCAACAAATAATTCTGAAAAGGGAAAACTCTTCCTTTAATTTTTTCATTACATCTTCAAGTACAAGGATGATCCATACTTTATTGGTATTAAAATATAGATTGGAAAAGGCACATACATCAAGTATAATGTGCATTCCCTTTCAAGAAAAAAATAATATGATGCAAGACGACAAATTCAAAACATTCACGAGGAAAAGGAACACCCTTAATTTGGGTAATGGTTAGTTATGACCTTGTAGAAGTTGTAGTATTGATGATCATCCTCCTGAATTTGATGTATGGATTGTTACAACTCATAGTATGTTCATGTATTTTGTTCCAGGTTATAAAAATCCATGAAGGATCCCCTTGGTAAAAATGTTGTGGTGAAGCACCCTCTATCCAAGAAACCCTCACTCCAAGCCAAGGGTACATTACAAGTGGTATATATAAATCCATGTAGATTTCCATCTTTGGATAGTTTTTTACGAAGATAAATAATTTCATTTGCTAAGTTATTTATTATCAAATTTGAGGCTCCTTCAATATGTAAATGGTATCATATTAGTTTAAATAACATCACTAGTAACTCATTCAAATATGGAAATAGGTTCAATTTAATCTCTGCAGTGGAGGTTGTGACAACGAGATTGGTTGTCTATGTATTTTGTAGGAACTGTAATGCCAATGTTCCATCCTTGTTATAGTTATGCCCAAAGACCAATACTTTTTCAATTCTTAAAAGCAATATCAACATCCCCTTTTAGGAAAGAATGCTAGGATAATTTTTGTCATTATGAAAGCTTAAGGGATTCAAGCCTTTCTAGTATATTTTTCTTTGTTTTTTCCAAACCCTTATGGTCTAAATACTTCGTGTATTAAGCACAATTTTTTTTTAACATAAATTCATGAAAAAAAAGTGAAATTTGTAGATCACATTCTCAGAATTGTACACTGGGAATTGGGTTATCATAGTAACCACCTTTGGTTATTGGAATGGATAAGGGGGTGTATTACGCTTCTGATGTTAATTGTGAGCTTAATTGTTTATATTAAATTTATCCTCGTCCATGGTGATGGTTAAAAAAGTATTCAAGGTATATTTTTTAAATTTGTAAGTATTGGAAAAAAGTATTCATATTGAGGTTTACGACCTCGATATCACTTAGAAGTTAATTTGTTGGAATTCATGGTTCTGACAAATGACAGATAAAATGCGGGGTTCAAGAAAATCATTGAAAAAAATATGAATTAAATAATATCTAATATAACGAGTGAAAAAAGATACCAATGACACAAAAGAATATTCCAATTACATGCATGATTCCATAGGAGGACCATATGTTTCATGTATCTATTGTTGGTATTGTAGTGTTTCGTTATTTTTGTGATGTAAATCATTCCCAAGTGTACATAGTAATGTGTTGTAGTTGGAAGGGATTTTTGGCCACATTTTTGGTCCTTTAATTGTTTGTAAAGTGGTGCGTTATAATTCCTCATTGGTAGGTGCAAGGAATATAAGATTGTGATGGATTCATCCTGTATCCAAACTACTTAACTTAATAAATAGGGAGTACAGTGGACGGAACCCATGTATCTTGCTAAATGGAAATAGGTCCATATGATGGTTAGTTACTAATGCTTTGTGCTTAGATTTATGTTAGGCCCTAGAGTATAACAAGTTCATGGTCGATCTAAGGTATTATTAGTACTTTGGTTTCTAGCTAATACGTGATAGTAGCTCTTCAGGTGAAGGGAGGGGAATTGAATTTTTTCAAGGTGGAAGTGAGTTGTATTGTTCTCTCTTGAGAAATGAAGATTGATTGCAAGCTATGTTTTTTAAAGTGGAATGATGAGTTTCGAGCAGGGAGGAAAGATAGGTCCTCAATACAATAGAGATATCTTTGGAATTTTCTCCAAGGAAAGTAGGTGAAAGTTTTGTGGAAGTGTTATGGTAGCAGAGGATTCTGGTTGTGGTAGCAGTAGTGGAAATTCAATGATAGTGGACAAAATCAAGTAAATTTATGTCAAATAAATTATAATAGACTCATGACTACATTGAAATATGATCCACATGTTGTATTTGTAAGCGAGTCTATTATGTTATGATGTAATGGTCCTTGAAAGGTTTCAGTATGTAATTGGTGTCTCCATAAGATGGAATTTTTTGTATGTACCTATATCAATGTACAAGATGAGCTCAGATATACAATCAATTTTCTAAAATTTTGCAAAATAACTACAAAAAATGACAGGAGAGTCATCGTTAACAAATTGTCATCAGAAAAATGTTTGCAACACCACTGATTTTAAATCAGCGATATCTCCCTCCTCCAGACTTCGATTCAGCTGATTTTTTTTTGAATTTGGGTATTTTTTTCGCAAGGAATTCAGATATTCTATTTGTTTTTTTTCACCAAAATTTTCAGATCTGATCTGCAAACTCGCCTCCCAAAAAAGTCCTTTAAAAAATGAAGAAAGAAAAAATCTCCTTGTTTTTCCCAAGAAATAACTTTGATTCCACTTGTAGTAGATATGCCCTGCAAATATATTAAAATTGAAAATATTCTCAATATATGCAAATAATCCAAAGAGAAAAACGAAATATAAAATCTTCATATCTTTAATAATATCAAAACCCTTGAGGTAGGGTAACACCATACAATAACTCCTTAAGGAAGGAGAATAGTCCACGAGCCATCTCTTGTCAATACAAAAGCAATACTCGACATCTCTCAGTGGAGAGTTTCTAGCCTCTATATAGGCTTCATACATACAATACCATGGGTAATTACTATGGGTCTCTAATTTGCATACATGCAATACAATGGGCTTATCACCTTATTCTCTAACTACTTGTGGTCCCATGCATAATGTGGGTTAACGATTTTATTTATTAATTATGGCCCATTTATTTATCATCCTTACATTACATTATTCCCTTGGGTACCTCCCTCTATACCACATAATATGCCTACACATTGCTTTTGAAAGTTGTCAAATCAAAGGGAAGTGTTTACACAGACCTATTTATGAGAAGGAAATGTTGGCAATACTACATGAATTGAAGTAATGGTGACCTTACCTAATGTGAAGACACTTCAAAATAAAAATAGATCATTATTGTCTTAAATGCTTTTTGGAAAAAATATTATCTTCAGAAGAGCATCAAAAATTGGTCACAAATATGTTGGGTTATGACTTTGAAATCATCTACAAAAAAGGGAAGAAAAATGTTGTTGTAGATGCACTCTCAAGAAAGGATGACAATGTGGAAGCATTGCTTTATGTCATTTCTATTATCCAACCTTATTGGATAACAAAAGCAAGGGATGAATGGAATAATGAAAAAGAGGTGTGGACACTCATTCAAAAGTTGCAGCAAGATCCTAGTACATCTAATACATTTAGCTAGAAAAAATTATTCATTATGGTACAAAGATTGCTTTTATCTTTGTAAGAATTCCCAACTCAAGCAAAATATTCTTTTGGAATTTCACACCTCCCCTTTAGGAGGGCACTCAAGATTTTTAAAAACATACCCTATGGTCAAGAAATATTTTTTTTTGGATGGCCTGAAATATGAAATTCAAAAGTTTGTGGCAGAATGTTCAGTTTGCCAACAAAATAAAGATGAGACAATTAAGACCTCGGGTCTATTAAAAGCTTTAGCCATTCCAAGTCGGCATTGGGAAGAGGTCTCAATGGATTTTATCATAGTTTTACCCAAGCCTGAAGGAAAGAGTGTCATCATGGTGGTAGTTGATAGACTTACTAAGTATGCACACTTTTGCGCATTATATCTCTTTTTTAATAGACTGCATTTATGGAAACAATTCAAAATTTACATGGAAACCCAAAGATTATTGTAAGTGACAGAGATCCCATTTTCATTAGAAATTTTTGGACGAAATTATTTTCTTGTCTTGGTACTCAATTAGCTCATATCTCATCTTATCATCCTCAATTTGACAAGAAAACTGAGATAGTGAACAAATGTTTGGAAGGATATCTTCGTTGCTTTGTATCTAATAAACAAACACAATGGTTCAAGTGGTTACCTCTAGTTGAATGGTGGTATAACACTTCATTCCATATTGCAGCAAAAATGACCCCATTTATGCCACTTTATGGATATCATCCACCATCCATCACATACTTTTTAAGAGAAAATTCTAAGGTTCAAGTAGTAGAAGATCAAATCGAGCATCAACAAGAAGTTCTCAAACTCTTAAAGGATAACCTCACTCTGGCGTAGAATCGAATGAAACAACAGGAAGATCAACATCGCAAAGAAATAAGTTTTGATGTAGGCGACTCAGTATTTTTATGGCTACAACCATACAAACAAATGCCCCTCAAGAAAAATAAGAAGGATAATAAACTATCACCCAAGTACTATGGTAATTACAAGGTGTTGCAAAATATTGGTACTATGGAATACAAATTGGAGATGCCTACATCTTCCCGAGTACAGCGATTTCTCCATGTTTCATGCTTAAAGAGGGTTATCGGTGACAAGCTCCCAGTTCAAACAGTGTTGTGAGAACTTGACCAAGAAGGAAAAATCATATTTGAGCCTGAAGCTGTCACGAAAACAAGAACCTGACAACTACGGAATCGATTAATTTCAGAGTATCTTAATTATTAAGTGGAAGAAATTACTTGTTTAAGATTCTACATGGAAGGATGAGAATTTCATACATAAGCATCCAAAACTACTCAAGTTTTGTGGAAAACATTTTTTTGAAGGAGATGGACATGTTAGGTCCCTGTAGTACTAGTGTATTCCCTTTATTGTGATTGTTAGTGTAGCCCCCTATTGTTATTGTTGTGCCCATGTATCCCCCATGTTGTTATTATTGTTCCCTTACATCATTATTGTTATGTAGGCTCTAATTATATTGTGACCCCTTATACTCCTATATATACCAAGTATATCTTATCATTTGTATCATCCAAGAATTGTTCATTTATGTAATGTAAAGGAGGTTTCCCCCTCGAAGAGACTAATTTTTAAGTCGTTGATCTTTATTTTCTTCTATTTTGTGAGTTGGTTGCATAACACTTTCTTAGTGAGGAACTAACCAAGCTTTAGTTTCCTTTAGGGTCTGCCCCTCTTGGATTCAACTAGGACTGAATCTAGACAGAGGAATTGGTAATTGGGTGATGACCCCAACTCACAGCCCAAGGCCACACTAAGTGGAGTTAGGTATTTTCTCCATGCCAACCTTAGGTGTGGATTTAGGTGGAAATAGGGAGCACCATTGATCAATGATGCAAATGATATCATTGATGCATAGCTCATCACTCGCGTGAAAAAATGGTAGTGAAAGCCAAGATACAAGAGCATAAGCCTCAAATCGTTTTAGTTAACTTGGTCATGGGCCTTGGTGAGAACATTTTTTAACACCATTACAACCATGTTCTTGGATTTGATTAGGTGTATTCCTTCCTAGGTAATGCCAATATCCTCATGTATTAACCTCTTGCTCAACAAAAAACCAAATTTCCCCTCATAAATAGAATTAGATAGAATCATATTTTCCTTTGAGGCAGTGATTTTTGCAACTATCTTGTAGATACAATTGCATGGGAATATTGGCCTAAATTCCTCGAAGGAATGTGAGTTATCTAACTTGGGGATTAGAGTGATGAAGGTAGAATTGAAAGCAGTCAAAACCCTTCCATTAGACCTAGATTTCTCAATTATTTACAATACGTAATCACCAATACTTTCATAAAAACCATAGAATAACTCAATTGGTTAGCCATTCAACCTAGGAATTTTGAATTTTTTGAATTTATGGAGAATCTCTTCTAACTCCCCTTTGAAACCTCTTCCACAAGCTTTCCATTCTCCTCCTCATGCATGAAAGAAGGAAGGAGGTCATCTTGTGAAGGATATCGATTATGTTAGTTCAATTGTCATCCTTATAATCCCTTCGAGATGCTCCCTCTAGTCCTTGCCAAATAATCAAAGCTATATACTTTCACCCCCCAATAAGTTTTCTTGTAGATTGCATTAAACCCTTTCTGACGATTCACATGTTAATGAAAATATTTGGTATTATCATCACCCTACTGAAGCCATATAACTCCAATATTAAGGTGGCAATTACTTCTTTTTTCCTTTGACAACTTATGTTTTCGTTGCTCGAGATTAATGCTTTTAATTTTTACATATTTTGAAGCATATCTTGGTAGGTTTTGAGTGTTCAAAAAAATAGATTATTCCAAAGAGGACAAACGCCTTAGGTAATTGATTAAAAAAACAAGACACCACTAGTATTTTACATTGTAAAATATGAAAACAATCCACTGCCCCAACTAACATGGTCACTTGAGGAAATTTTATTAATGCAAAATAAAATTTGTACCTTATATAGTTTCTCACAATTGATCATCAATAATGACCCTTCATGCTCTTTAAGTAGAGATCATGGACCAGTACGGTGTTAGCCACAGTTCAATAGCCATTGGAATTGAGGAGAATATGAGCCATCTTCCATCTCTCTAACACATCATGATCACTAGATTACAATGCAATAAATCCAAATTAATTAAACATGTTTCTACCAAAAGACACATTAGACCGAGTTGATATTAACTAACTCCTAACTGTCTAAATATCCTAACATCTCTCCTTAAGAATAACTTGGGATGGGATTGAAGGATTTACGAATGTGACATTATAGAAGAATAGAGGATGCATTAGATCATATCCCCATCAATGAAAACTTTTTAAACTCTTAAAATAAATCAAAGTTTAGAAGACTTCACTTCTATGGGAGACTTTGTGATAATGTTTGTAATTTGATATTCTATAGAGAAAAAAAGCACTTTAATAACTTAATAAAAAAGAACCCTTTGATTAGGTGCATGTGTAGGTCATTGTGTCTACTATGCAGATGTTGAGTTGGATCTTTGGTGACCTTGATGACACTTTGATTGTCGCACCTCAGGGCAGTTGGATGTTGTTGTTAGAATCAAACTCTAAAGGGATCTATCAAAACCATAAGGCTTCTTGACTTGCATTAATCATTGCTTGGCTCTTTTCTTTTTTTGAAGAAAGAGAACTAGCCAATTACTTCTTATGGGCCCAACTGATAGGTCCTAAACCAATTCCAAAAACACAAGTTGTAGTATACTTTCTATCATTAGGGTCACCAACCCAATTTGAATTGTAGAAACTGACCAAAAAGGGAGACCCTATTGAAAATTATTGTATCCTAAATTTAAATGTACTTGGATACACCTTTAATGGGGTGCTTGCATATATCAAGTGATAAAATCAATAGTGAAGTAAATATCAAGATAGATATGAGTAAAATATAAGAGGTTGCCAACTAATTAGTGATACAAAGTGGCATCAACTTCGGTTGTAGTGTAGGTGGCTACAATTTGGACTCCATACTAGACAAGGAGAAGGGGTTTGTTTCCAGTCCTCCATGTGAAAGTGTTAAAGAAGGTCACATGCATACTTAGATTGGGAAAGAGAAATTCCTTCATTCATTTTCAATACTCGAAGACCCAGGAAATAATGCAAACATCCTAATTTTTTCATTTCAAAATTCTTCTTAAGGCTTGATTTCACAGGGCTTGAAAGTTTAGGGCCACTCCTAGTGAGGATAAGGTCATCAGCATAATTAAAAATGATTATGATATGGCTTCGTACCTTCTTGGTGTATACTTTGGGGTCAATATGACATCTAGAAGAGTTAATATCAAGAAGAAAGTTATCCATTTTAGCATTCCAAGATTGAGGTACTTAATTTAGACCATAGAGAGATTTATTAAGGTGGAAAACAAGGCTAAAGTCACTTTAAATATATCTAGGAGGTTGTTCCATGCCAATTACTTCTTATGGATCCCCATGCAATAAGGTGTATTTAATATCCATTTTATTTACCTCCCATCTATGTGACGTGGCAAGGGCTAGAACAAGGCAAATAATTCATTTTAGCAACAGGGACAAGGGTTTAATTGCAATCAATTCCTTCAACTTGATGGAATCCTTTAGCAACTAACTAAGACTTTTGTCTCTCGACACTTCCATCTAATGTGTAATTAGTTCTATACACCCATTTACATATGATAAGTTTTATTCCTTTTTGAAGAGGTACAAGTTCACAAGTATCATTTGATATTAAGGAATGATATCTTCAACCATCATTGTATCCCAATTTGGATAGCCTTAATCTTATACAAATGTTTATGAATCACGAGTATTTAAAACTTGAGACAAAAGAGGAGGCTCACTATAACTATGAATGTGTATGACATTGATCTATACAATCATTGACAAGATCACCAAATACTTCTCTTGTATAGTGGACCCATCAGGAAAGAGGTGGTGTTGGTGCAAATTCATGCTTAAGGGACTCATGTGGAGGAAAGTGAGCATGCGGAGGTTAATTTTTATTCTCATTGTCATCATCTACAAAAATAATATATAATAGGAATAGAAGGTAGTGCAAGCATAGAAGATGGCTTGCAAGCCCAATATGGCATTAACACCAAATTTAGATAATGCGCCAAGAGATTTCCATCAAACTTAGCATATATCCTAATAATTACTTCACTGGAATGAGGTTGAATACGTATATAACCTTTTACATCTTTATAATATCCAACGAAAATACACATCTCTTTTTCTCATCGGGAATGTTAGCTTGTGATATACTACCAAATACATGGAAGTCAGTTACATCTTGATTAATTATAGCCCATGCTTCCTTTAGTGTTATACTTTTTAAATCCTTTTGCGTCAGTGTGATTTACTATGTAATTTGGATAAATGATTGCTTCCACCCAATAATGAAGACTTAATCCTTTCGATTGGATCATACAATTGGCCATTTTCTTTAAGTGTCGTTCATTCTCTCGACAACACCATTTTTTTTAAGTGATATGATATACTAATAGAAGGTTTTAGGAAAAACTTGGAACACATAATACATCATTGATGTTACCACTATCTACCTTAATTGTTCCAAACCCTGTCAACACTAAGAAATATATCATCACCGACAAATATTTCTTTGGTGCTACAATAATTTAGAGAAAAAAATTGGCTTTATCCATAGGTTGTTATATGATAAGATGCTTCAAAAATGATAAGCCATTCATTACAAAAGGAAGTAGATATTGCAATGAAGGAAAATTTTGAAGGAGAAAGTGCATGTCCATGAGAAAATGTGCAGAGAAGTAGAATCAAGATTAATGTTGTGCTTCTTACTGATACTTCTAAGGTCTCCATATTTTAAAACATTTAGACTCCATATGACCATCCTTCCCACAAAATGGCAGTGCCTTTCGATCTTCTTACTATTTGAGCTAGGTCCTTTGTAACCATTGGGACTAGAAGTTGGCTAAGAGGGTTTGGGACACTTATTTTTCTCGTTGTTGCGAGGATGTTTCTTCTTGGTATGCTTGGTTTTATATTTATGTTGGGAAATTAATGCCTTGTTAGATGTGCCTGTAGCATTGATCACTCCTATATTCATATTAAAGGCTTGGCCTCAACACATATTCAAGAATGGACTATATCTTTCCATGAATCATAAATAACACACACATACACCAAAAAAAGAAGGTATGTATTGGGAAATGTTAACCAATCACTTTGTTATTCATTCTTCACAAGTATTTATACATTGAAAGGATGGTTGGAGTAGTTGTACCTACTGCAACTAGTATCTTGTTATGTTTACTTTATACATTTAGCAATTATTACTTGGATTTAGTTTATGCCTTATAATAAAGTATGATGATTATGACATCGGCCTAATATGCCTCTCAACGTCTCCCCCACTTTAATTCCTTTCCCATCCTAAGAAAAATTGTAGTAATGTCCTGGGTCTCTACTCTTGCATAAATATCCTTATTATGCATCAACCATGCATGTTGGTTTGCACAGGTAACTCAGCCACAATAAATATCATTTGAATAGGAAGACAAGGTGTATTCTAACTTATAACTCTCTAAGTGACAATATATTGTAGATATTGACTTTTAAGACATTCTTTATAGTCCAAGGTCACTTGGATGCCTCTAATATATATACTATCACTTTGCCCAAGAACCATCAAGTAACCCCTCTTGAATTTGGTTGGTCCCTTTCCATAGTTAAAATGAGTCTAGCACATGACTTCTCACTCCTGGGATTTCTGTATATATAATATCAGTGAGGGTCTCCAACATCAACCAACATACTATTTTTCACTGTCATAATCCAAAAACCCATTCTGCTACTCTCAAAGTCGCAGATTCAATCAGCGCAATGCAATATTTTGCTATCATCATTTTGTCCATTCAACTCTTTGTATGTATTTGCGTAATATAATATATTGTTCTAGAATGCCTTCTTTGCTTAATCACCCATTGTAAGTGCTCAAATGCTCAATCAAATACTATCTGCAAGTGGTTCTAATTTCTCATTTACAATCTCATATTATTCTTTGTTAATTCTTTAATCTTTGCATTTTATTGTTGTTATTAATCATTCTTATTTCAATTAGAGGAAATTTCAGCCTAAAAGTGGCCTCCTAAGGAAAATTAATAAAATAATACTTAAAATAATAAAATATGAGTTATGAATTTTGGAGGGAAAAGAAGAAAACTATTTTTTCCAATTGTATTTTTAGCTTATCTCCTTATAGGTTTACTCAAATTTCAAGTGTAGACATTCAATGGATGCGGAATTAAATTACACATCCAACGAGTACCCATCATGCATACTTTTGAGAAGACCCACATTGAAAAAAAACACAGATACATTTAAAAAAATGTGTTTAGCATACTTTTCAATGTATCTGCAATTTTTATCAATGCGAGTCTTCTCAAATGTATGCATAATGGGTACTTGTTGGATGTGGAATTTAATTTTGTATCCAACGAGTGTCTACACTTGAAATTTGAGTAAACCTATAACGAAATAAGCCAAAAAAAAAAAAAAAAAAACCGAACAAACAAACAAAACGGTTTTTCTTCTTTTCTCTCCAAAATATTTACATGTACCTCTTTTTAAATTTAAAGTTTTTTGATTGGTTTACATATTATGACATGGAAAATACATGAAATTTTCATGGGCACTTTTAGGTTGGAATTTCCTCTAATGAAACTAGTACTTGGTTATGTTGCCAATAATCATGATTGTGATTCTTTGACATTTTTACCAACATGAAGTTTACATTTTTTGTTACTTGAAAGACAACAAGTTACTATGACTCATTGTTATGACGGTGTATGTGCAACTTGACTCAATCAACTCGACTCGATGACTCTTTATCTAACACTTTTATTTGATATCAAGATTTTACAATTATTGTCGACTAGATATTGACAAATGTTAGGAAGAAGCTGAGTGGCTTACATTACACAATATGACTTAATTTAACCAAATTAAATTTTCATTTTTTCCTTTTCAAGGTTATTAGACTTAGATTTGATTGAAATATTATCCTCCACATACCATCTACATTCTCATGACTCCATTAAAATTTATAATCATTAATTCAAACTCATAGTAAGTTTGTTAAGATTTTAGAAGCATAATTTGTTTGGGTTTCCATTATTTATACGATAATATTCAAATATAAATAATAGCCTTAACATTTGAAAGTACATTAAATGGATATATTCAATGAAAAAGATGATAAATTTATGGAATGAGAGAATCTTTGGAAATTACCCAATCATATCTATAATTTTTTATCCGCTTGCATACCTTGTCATTTTAATTTATCGAATATTTTATGTGTAGCACAGTTGTGAACACCCCAAGTGCTTCATCTTTTCCTTGAGTGATCCAACATGGAGTTTATTATGTACTATAAGAAAATGAATATCATTACCTTCACCGCTCTTGCCTCTACCTCCAATAAAAAATTTGTAACTTATCAAATTGGAGAATCTCGACATGGTGTCCTACTTCACCATCGACCAAACCAATGTGCATACTTATTTCACTCAATTTTATTAACTCCGTTAATTATCATTATTTATTATTTATATTAACATTTAGTAGTAATGTTAATTATTATTATTTATTATTTATATTAACATTTAATAGTAATGTTTATTAATTTAATTATAGTATTTTTAGTTTTAGTTTGTAGTAAATCTAATTATAATTTTTAATAATAAAAACACTTTTAGTATTAAATTTTTTTTAGTATTATTTAAATATTAGTATTTTAAATAAAATATAAATTATCTCATAATAATTAAATATTATTCTTAAAAAATATCAGATTAAATAAAATAAAAATTTATTAAAAAGTAGAAATAAAAAATAAAAAAATTATTAAAAATAAAAATAAAATATAATATTAATTATTATTTAGTTTTTGTTGGCTTTTATTATTTTACTCTTTTCACTATTAATCCCTGATCTTTTTCCTTCTTTCATCTTTCATTCAGCATCTTGTCCTGAAGATGGATCCTCGTTGGGATTCGAAACGTCGACGAATGTTCTATAACACTGTGGATAATCCGGAAAGTTCTTCAACAAACAATTCATTGCTAGTTGAATTCCAACAACCCATTGATTCTTTATCTAGTTGATGTAGCCAATTATTCAACCACGTCATTCACATTGGTTTGGTTTATGCATTCGACCACAATTTTTTATAGATAATTGCTAACTTTACGAATTCCATTTGGATACTTAGACCGTTTTTGTCTCGAATAGAAGCTAGTCGGCTCACTCAACAATTGTTAATTAACCAGTCAATGTAGTCTTTTCAAAATTTCCTGCAGTTGATCCTTTGAGGTAGTTCTTCAACCAATAATGAATGTCAATAGCTAAGTCACTTTCATACTTCATCAACATCCAAGCCACTTTCATCCTCCTCTTTGATGAATAACATTTACTCAGTATGATTTGAGAAAAGATTTAGCATCACTGTCAAATTTTAGAAAATGTGTAGAAAATAAAATATGATAATTTTGAAGCTCATAAGTTGGCACATATTGTCACGAGTATCCTTCAGAATAAGCAATGAATCATCGTGAGAATTGTAATCAATATCAAAGATAAACCTTATCTTCTTCATTTCCTCAATATCACATATTACTATGTTTATTGAATTATAAACACTATATCTTCTATGCAAAGAACATCCTAGACATTCGAAAATAACGACCTTTTAGTTTTACCATTGAATTTCTATGGATCATATTTACCATCGTATGTTGAGAGATGTTGTCATATCTCGAACTTTTTAATGGTTTCATATTGCAGGAACCTTGCGAAATCATGGGAGGATTAACATCATCAACATTTTTATGTGCATCCATAATTCTACTTGTCATATCACACAATGCTTCCACTAAATCAATCACGTTTTCTATCTAATTTGTGATAAAACATGTTGTTGAGTTAGGTTAATATTGATGACAAGCATCCGGGGTTGTCACCAATTTCTAAACTCAAATTGATCACTGATTATGGGAATATTTTGAAATCTGAATTTAAGATTACGATGGTTGTCACCAATCAACTCCATCAAATACCACTTCCACTCAGTCAAATACATCAACCAGTTTAACTAGTTAATTCTCTCCAATAAATTTTGCCCTAAGCCAACCTGCATTCAACCAACATGTCCAATTGGTTAGGCACAATTGGTAGGTTATATGTCAATGGTGTGTTCATGTTCGACCAAAAATCAGATTAAATTCAAACAAGTCAACTTTGTCCACCAATAGACCAAGTCAACTGCACAATTGAGATGTGTTTCTAACCAGCAACACTAGGCAAGGTTTCAAACTCATAATCTCTCATCTAATGGATATTTTGATAGCTACGACACTATCAAAGACCTTGGCATTTAGTCTCAAACTAGTAGAGATATTGGATAGATATGCTAGTTATGGTCCTCTAGTCCATATACTATTGATAAAACCAAGATATAACATAAAAATGATTTTAGTGGCACAATATCTCCATGAGTTACAACTAGCACTCCCACATATCATAAGTATGTTTTCAATTCAATCTTGGAGTTGTATCTACATTTCCTTTGCATAGTTTAGGGTTTCCAATCAAGCCATTGTTTTGGGTATTAATAAGCTTGATGTGTAGTTTCCCAATGACTAATCATTTTTTTAGATTCAAGGCACCATCTTCGCACACAGATATGCTTCCACTAATTTTCATCATCTTATCAACTTACATAAATGCATCAGTGAGTAGAATAACACTACAACAGAACAGAGAAATAGTGCTTAAAATTGCATCGAATTTTTTTTTATTTTATTTTTTCTAGTTCATGAATTGGGCACCTTTCCCACCGTAAAAATGGGCATGACTAGGTATGTTTGTATTAGTGCCAAATTATGTGCAGTAAATTGCTTCAGAAACAGCATCAGCAATAGCACCATAAATAACACCCGAAATAACGCCTGGAATAGCACCCCACAATTTGTCGGACATTGCGTCAAAAATAACAGTGTAACTAGTGCGAGAAATAACGCCATAAATAACACCTTGAGTAATGCCATTTTAGTGTTGGAAATAGTACCATGACTTGCTTCTAATTTTTCTCCTAGTTTGGCTTCCAGTTTAACATCCAATTTTGCTTCACATTTTTCTTCCAATTTTGCTTCTAGTGTGGCTTCCAATTTTGCTTCTATTGTGGATTCCAATTTTGCTTCCAGTTTTTCTTCTAAGGTGGCTTCCAATTTTTCTTCTAGTTTTTCGTCTTGTGTGGCTTCCAATTTTACGTCCAATTTTACTTCTAGTGTGGCTTCCAATTTGGCTTCCGATTTTGCTTCTAGCATGGCTTCCAATTTTGCTTCTAGTGTGGCTTCCAGTTTTGCTTCTAGTTTGGCTTCCAAATTTTCTTTTAGTGTGGCATCCAATTTTACTTCTAGTGTAGCTTCCAATTTTGCATCAAGTTTTGCTTCTAGTGTGGTTTCCAATTTGGATTTCATTATTGCTTTTTTTGTTCTTCCAATCGTAGGAAATTGTGCCAGGTTTAGCGCTAAATTGAGTGCCAGGTTTATCAACAAGTGTAGCGTCAGGTTTAGTGCCAGGATATACGTCCAGTTTGGTTTCTAATTTGGCTTCCAGTTTTTCTTCTAGTGTGGCTTCCAATTTTGCTTCAAGTTTGTCTTCCATTGTTGCTTCTTTGTTTGTTCCAAAAAATGATTATTGTTTTGCATACAGTTAAATTAATATGTTTTATTTCAATTTAATTAGTTAAATATATCATGTCTCTTAAATAATTTATATTAGTATACACCATATGAATGCATTTGAAATATTTTATAGGATAACATTTATAAATCATTTTTAGGGAAATAGACATCCATACAAATTAAAAACATAATTACACTTATTAAATCTCCATAAAAATAGAATATACAACATTAAGTATATATAAAATAACAAGATAATTATTGTAACATGATCATCATCTATAATGAAAACAAGTGAATCAAATATCTATAATTTAAGTGAATTTGACAACATCCAACATGAGCAGTAAATCAAAACCATCGTACATAATAAATATGCATCCATATCATCAACCACTTTCAACATATAAAAATGGATGAGTCAATACTCACAAGATCATCATCATATATGTCTTTGGATACTCTCTCACTACAATTCAAAAATGTATCAAAGTGAATCATTGCAAGGACCCAAATACAAGACCAACTCTACAAAGAATCCAATTGATCATGGATAAATTTGAAATTTTGGAGTTCTATCATATGAAGAGAGAGAACAACACTTTGACGGACGATGAAGCCAATAAAGGCATCAATTTGGTTCAAAGTGAGTTGATGTAAAGTATAATAATAGTGTAATCCCCTTATTGTTATTGTTAATGTAGCCTTGATATTGTTATTTTTGTTCCCCATATAAGCCCACTATTGTTATTGTTGTGCCCTTACATTATTTTTGTTATGTAGACTCTTATTATATTATGAACACTTAGACTCCTATATATATAAAGGAGGTCTTTGTCATTTGTATCATCCAATAATTATTCATTTATGTAATGTAAAGTAGGCTTCCCCCTCGAAGACGATAATTTTAAGTCATTCATCTATCTTTTATGTTGCTTTGTGAGTTGGTTGCATAACATTTGGTATCCGAACTTTGGATTCTATGGTTTCGTTGCTGCAAATGGGCCATCTTGGAATTTTCGCTATAACGTTTTTTCTATGAAGGTTCAGAAGAAGAAATTGCAACCTCATGGAGCCTAAATATTGATGAACTTCTTGTAAAAATTTTAGATCTTGATTCTCTATTATTTTTGAGACATGGTCTGAATAAGTTATGGTTTTTTATGGTCCAAAACTAAGTATCAAATAGGGCCGAAGGTCAAAATAGTGACATGTGGCACTCTGTAGTTAGATCTACTGAACCAGTCCATAATTAGGTCATCGTTGGTCTGAAGAATCCAAGTTTGGTCTAACTTCTGACGTTGGAAAGAAGACTCATAGGGATACCACAGGACGGAATTTCAGAACTTGAAGTTCCAAAATTATAGAGTTACAACTGTTTCAATATCGAGCTCTTAAAAGTAAGAAAAAGGTGTGTATTTTGTTGAAAAATCAATTTTAAGTTATTCCAAGGGAATATTTAAGCATAGATATCAGTATTGGGTTTTAAAATGCCTCCCAAACAAAAGAATTCTACTCCCATTGATCCCTCAGAAAGCTCTACTTGATGCATGAAGAGGAATAATTGCAATATGAAATATCAAATTACGGGACCAAGTGAGACAAATTTCACTTTCACAAAGAGAAACCAAAGTTGAAATTAAAGGGGATATGGATGGTTTAAAGGCAGAATTAAAAGGAGACATGGATGGTTTAAAAGTAGAAATAAAAGGTGACATGAATGGGTTAAAAGCAGACATGAAAGGGTTGAAGGAAGGGTTGGAAAAGTTGTTGCAAGAAAGGCTTCCCAGTGGCGATAAGGTAATCCATGAAAATCATGATGATGACAAAAGGATAATGAATTATTATTTTAGAGACTCCAATGTTGGGTGTAAGACCCACCCCATTCCAAAGATCGATATGAGGATGTTTGATGGAAAGGATCTGGTAACCTGGATACTACAAATGGAGCAATATTTTGATCTCCATGATGTGCAACACACACAAAAGGTACGCATTGCATCTTTATATTTAGAACCCAATCAATTTCTATGGTATCGATGGCTTTGTTCTCGTAAACTACTTGTCACTTGGTCAATTTTTACGGAGAAAATGATAGCACATTATGAGGATAGAAAGAGAAACACCTTCTTTGGCCAACTGATAAATATCAAACAAAAGGGTTCAATGGTGGAGCACATTGAGGACTTTCAAAAATTGAATAAGAGGATAATTGATAGTCCAAAGGAGCATAGGATTGATGTCTTCATAAGGGCTTTAAAGGATAACATCCAACATGAGGTTCGCCTTTAAGAACCTGATTCATCGGAGAAGGCATTCAGGGTGGAAATAAAAGTTGAAAGCAAAATTATGGAAACAAGGAAGTCTACCACTCAAAACTATAAATATGGAAGTGTTTATGCTCCTAATGTTCCACAACATACAAGGTTGACACCACAAAAATTGAAATACAAATAGAAAAATGGATTTGTTATAGTTGTGATAACAAATACACTAAAGGTCATAATTCTGTTGAGAATAAATTATTTTACATAGATTGTGAAGAGGAGGAAGAAAAGGAAGAAGAAACATCAAAAGAGGAGGATATACACTAGGAGCCAACCCCGGAGAAATAAGAAATGAGTCCAATTATTATCATTTTGTAATTTATGAGATTGTGAGAATCAACACAAAGGATAACATCAAAACCACTTTGGAAGCTGGGATATAGCCCTGCCAGCTTCAGAGAGGGATCTCTCTATAAAATTTAACTTTGTTTTGAGTGAATTTCAGGCTAGTTATTATTGTAATAATTGTTTGTTTGATTTGGATTTTTTTGGTTGATTAAATTGCTATAATTCCATTGGGCTATGGGATCTTAAAATTAACTAGATCTGCATCAATTTTTTAAGGAGTCTCACAGGGCAAGCTAGGTTGAATTAACTGTATTTTTTAAGATTTTAAGTGGATTATGAAAATAGAAGAAATGTAGAATTCAATAGAATTTGAAGAGAAATGAAGTATTCTTCAATTTGACCTCAGCAGAAAACATGTAAATTGCAAATAACCATAATAGAGTGCTCTAAGTAACATATCCTATTGTCACAGTTTCTGTTATGCAATTAAGATTTTCAGAAATATAGAGAAAGGAAAAACAATGAATGACACATTTACAGAAGAAAAAACATCACGAGTGACTACACCACATTAATCCTATGAAAAATGTCCTTGTATTATTGATGCTTCCAACGACTTGGAAATTACAATGCTTATCATAAATTATATTCAGTAATCAACCCTTAATACTTCAAATTGTGAAGTGTTTATACTAATTTACAAAAAGATTTACAAAATCGTTGTCTCAACCGACAGTAAATTATTGGAACTATCAAAAAAAAAAAATCGAACCATTACAAAATAATACGCTAGGTGGACAATGATCTGGAATATTGGCACTGTTTTGGAGGAAAAAGCTGTTGAATAGGCCTATTCCTGTGCGGCGATGGCTGATGTGCTGGAGGATGCGATAGTCTGTGCTGATTTCCTCCAAATTACTGCTCAATCCTGTAATTCGCAGAGTTTATCCCACCGATATTCATCTGGGATGATCAACTTAATTACCTTACGGTAAATCTCATCAACTTCTGTATATCTAGAAAAAGTGGGTTTTACAACAAAAATATGATTTACTTCATGCTGGATGAAGAAATCATTACCCATAGCTTCCAAAAATGCTCTGCTTGTCATGTTGCCTTTGATGCTTGCAAATTTGGAGTTGTCTCTCACTATCTCCTTCAATTTCCTGACATAATATTCATGAGCAATTAAATTATCATTAATTACAAATAAAGAAGGTAGACCCTTCTGTGTTAAAGGCTCAATTCTGGTAAAGAATTTGTTAACTTCTATCTCTAGACTGTGGCACTTTTCTTCTAGCTAAACAACTAGTTTCTTCTTAGTAAGAATCCTCTTCACTTCCAGAATAGTTTTTTTCCTATCATCTACTCCCAAATCATCCAATTCATATATGTTTTTATAGTTTAGGAACTTGATGATGTTTGTTGTTGTTGTAGCCATTTCTCCCAACTCTTGCTTGATCTTTGTTATAGCATCAATTGCTCTTTTTATTAACTCCTTCTGCTCAATGATAATCTGGACGCAGGGCCAGATTTCAGCAATGGAGTTCATGATGTATGTCCAGATGATTTCATTGGCTTGGGCCAAGGTCTATCCTATTGTTGTCTCTCTTTCTGGCTTTTGTAATCTTTCAGTCAACTTCTAAGCTCTTTGTGCTTTTGCTGAATGAGAAGCTTCACTCCTTGTCCTCTGGTCTTGTAACACTTTAACCTAGTCCTGCAGTTTCTTAATCTCTTCTGTGTGGATGGAAAAAATTTCAACTGCCTTAGTCAACTATTCAGCACCATCTGCTATATGTGGAGTAGAATTTGTAGCTGTAGGAATGGCTATAAGAGGAACAACATCCAATGGAACCATGGACAGCTTGCAGTCTGCTCCTTTTCTTTGATCATCTTTTCCATCTCCGTCTCCATTTGTCTTATTTGTGCATTATGCTCCATGATGAGCTTCATCATGTCAGTCTTCTGGGCCTATGTCTCTTCAATATCCCATGTAAGAGGATCTTCAGTGGCTGACAACTTCAGTTGTTTTCTTAATGATGTTATGTTAGCATTCTTCTTCTTAATGATCTCCTCTGTAGCTTTCATATTTGATGGATCATATCCTATATTAACCACTAAATATTCTAAGGATTTAATTCTTGTATCCTTAGAAAGAGAAGAAATCTTCTCCATTTTCAACTGTGACTGGATATTTGACAAGGAAACCTGCAATTTGAAAATATTCATGGTAGTATTAGTCAGAGTTGAAGAAATCATTTCACATGTCTGCTTGTGCATCTCCATTTGATCAATGGGATGAATATCCTTTGCGTCAAATTAAAAGGTTGTCTTCTTGTAGTCTGATGATGAATTTGGCTGTGGAATTTGGGCCTCAAGGAAGGCCATTTGCATCTTACCCTTCTCTAAATCAAATACTAACAGCAACCTGCTTTGAGATCTGGAAGTTTTCTTCCAGAATTGGGCATAGGTGTTGTTCTTCCGGATTTCAATTTTGAGCTTTATCTCCCTGAACCTGTCAAAAACCGTCTTCTCCTTCTCACCTTGGACAACCTTATTTATTTGAATAGCTTGCTGTTGGTCATGAGATATTGAATAAGTTGTGGGAGAAGCAGTGGAATGGCCACCTACTTGAGAGGAGGAATGTGGTTCTTTAGTGACCATAACAACTTCTTGCTCTGAATTTTTATCTGTGTCAAATTTAGGATTCAGATTTGTTCTTTTTCTATACATTATCTTAAATTATTTACCTGCACTATCAGTCACCAAAGGTGAATCTTCTTCTATTTTCTTCTTCACTGCTTTTTCCTATGGGACAAGAGTCTGTGATGTCAAAGTTGATACTAGTTGCTCCTTAGCTTTCTGCAATGTGTTTTTAGCCCATACTGACTGGTTCATGTACCTTTCTATCTCAGGCCTCTGGGTATGAATATAGGGAGTCTTTTTGTTGTTTACTCTCAGCCTTGAAATGATTCCCAGAGGGTCATAGGACCAAGTGAAACTCAAGTTGAAATTCATCTCTTTCAATATTTTATCTGCTTCCTCCTATGCTGACCTGTTATTACAAATAAAGGGCTCAATCTGTGTCTTGATCCTGAATTGGGACTTCTTCTTGGCTGATACAAAGTGAATCTCATCTGCATTAACCATATTTCTGATATACTCAAGAGAAAAAATCCTCATGTGGAGGAATTTTGGGAGCTTATAGGGAGCAAGCTCACATCCATAGACTCTAATCTCAGTATAATCAAGTACCGGTCTCCTGTCTTGGCCTGATCTGACAAATTAAGTATCCTTTTAATGTCTTCACCTATCCTGGGTTTAGCTATACTGCTCAGAACACTCATAGCTGGATGAACAAACAATTCAATGAACTATTTGTAAGAGAATTCCTTCTATTCTTTCATCACCAAAGATGTCCAAAAGGTCATTGATTTTTGGTTACCATATTCATCAAGCTTCTGAATGGAAAATTTAAATCTATCTGCCTCATAATACACAAACATATATACTAAAATAGAAGAGTATTTAAACACTTCTTCAGTCTAAAACTTGATAAATTTCTCATGGATGTTGTCTGCTTGGAATTGGCTGAAATTGAAAATGATTGATGGTTTGCTGTATGTGGAAAGATAGAGAGGAAGCCTAAAATGGGTTCATATACCCACTGATTATAATAATAGCCAAGGAGGTATGCAACGACCGTCATAATATGTTTATCTTGATCAGGGAAGACGGAGGAATGGTATGGAGAGTTTTTCTTTGGAAATTAAGTGTTTCCATGTAGAAATATTTCAAATATTTTAGCTCTTTATCAAAATTGAGCTTTTGGTATAGTTCATTGAGGGATTCTAAGGAGAAATGGGTGTTATTTTCCACAGAAGGAGCTTGCATCATCTAGTCAATTGACTGGGCAGTGATGGTGAAAAGGATTTCACTAGTAGGGGCAATGATGGCTCTTTCATAAGGAATATAAGAGGCTTGGCACTTTCGGATGAATTCAGGGGCATTGAATGTGTGAGGGAAGATATAATGAGGTAAATTGGACTCCCATAGTCCAATATCATCTGATTTATCAATAAATTTATCTTCCAACTATCAATACATTTCAAATAGCTCAAATTCACATTATGTTTCATTTATTTTGTAATCCATGTCAGCTAGAGGAATATGATCTAATTCTATGGGAGAGTGAACCAATGGATTGAAAGGTTCCTCCTCATTTTTCTTTGTAGGAGGCATATTTAATTAATTTTGAGGAATTCGACTAGAATTGGGATAAACAGGGTTACAGGGAATGCGCAACAGTTGTTTGATTGGTTGAAGGAGGAAAAGAGAGTGATGTCACTTATTCACAGATAGATCAACTGATAAACATTGGCGCACTGTAAACCTATAAAAAAATTGGATTTGCAAAGATAATAGCATAGTAAAGGTTGAAAAGGATGAAATTGCAAGGTTTTTATAGCAACAACTTGTTTACATTGTAAATGGCACGGGTCCATTGAATTAACGGTCATCTATTTTTAATTAAATGTTAACAGATAACACACCACGAGAAGTGATTTTATTGGCAACGGATTAACGATGTGGCACTATAGTAGTGGCGAAGGTAATGGGTATGGACTGTGGTATTTGAAATTAGGGGAAAGTGGTTTTTTTTTTTTTGGGGGGGGGGGGGGTACTAAGTGGTTAGTGGTTTGGGAAAAGTGGGGTGCAAAAAATGGAGATGAGGCCACGTGGTAGTGTATCCAGGCAGAGAAACTACTTATTTTTGGAACCCCACTCCCCCCGGCGGTAAAGCTAGGATGGAGAGGGGGGTCGAAGGCTAACGAGTGTCGTTGATCGGGGAGCAAGTAGATCGGATGGCGGACAACTGCAGGTTGTTTAATAACATATGACATGATAGTTTGTCAGGTAGTGACCATTAAGTTTGGGTCAAAAACTTAGGATATATTGTGAATGGATCAAATATGTCACTTTATGCGCCCAACATTTTGAAACTTAGGATAAAGTGATTTTTGTCAGTTACCCCTTTATGTGCCAAATGCATAATGAAATAAAACTTAGGATATAAGCATTTTTTATCCTTTCAAAGCCCAAAACACTTCTACCTACCCTTTCAATTTCACATTCTCTTGTTAAACCAACATTTTTTATTTCTTCTAAGGGTGCATTTAGACCAGCAAGCCCATGTCTCTTTTTTAATGAAAAAACTATTATATTCTATCACTTATTTCTCCTATTCATTCAGATTAAACAGTTGAATCAATGTAATTTTCTACCTAACTATTGATTTACCAAGATTACACTGTTTGGAAAATCTTTATTCTCTAACCTAATTTACAAAAATTCAAATTGTTCAATCATGATTAAGTTGTATGGCTTGAACAAATATCTAGTCATTATGGAATTTAAACAAGTTGCACACAACCTTATTTAATTTGACATAAAGAAAATTATCTATTAGTAGTGGCATTTGAATTTGCAGCACTTTCAATGTTATTCTCTCTATTTTTTTTCTTTTGTGGGGTTATGATTTCATTTTTATTCTTTTTCCACTTTTCTTTCTTTTTCTTCTTTATTCATTTTTTTTAGATATACCCTCTTTTCATTTTTCTTTTATGTATATTTTGGAAATCATTTGCATATTGAAAATTATTTACAATATAAGATTACTTAGACAAAATGCTCAATCACCTTGAGATCCTATAAATTATAGGACCCTAACACCAACTATATATTGTAATGCATTGGCAGGAATTACCACTCCTCAAACTCTCAAGATAGAAGGACATATCAAGAAGAAAAAGGTAATAGTGTTGATTGATTCAGGTAGCACCCATAATTTTATTCATTGTAAGGTAGCCAAGGAATTGAATTGTTTCCTATACCCAACACCAGAATGTCAAGTGATAGTTGCAAATGGAGGAACTATAAATTGCTCTGGAAAATGCCATAATATCAAGCTAACCATGGGGGAATATGTTTTGACTATTCCAATGCTTTCCATTCCTATGGGAGGTGCTGATGTTGTATTAGGAGTACAATGGTTACAATCTTTGGGGACGGTAGCTTTTAATTTTCAAGAAATTTTCTTGAATTTTTTTTCAGAAGGAAAGGAAGTCGAATTACGGGGTATTGCAGGGAAGCCAGGAAAGATAATAAGCTCTAATGTCATGAAAAATCTTCTAAATAAAGAACAACGAGGCGTAATTGCACAATTATGCTCACTAGAAGTTCCAACATCAAAATCATCTATTTCTGCAGATCTCCAACAAGTCTTGGACAATCATTCCAAGGTGTTTGAAACTCCCAAAGGCCTCCCACCTATTCGTGATCATGATCATGCTATTCATTTGATTCCAGGAAGTGTTCCTCCAAACATCCGGCCTTATAGATATCCTTACTTCCAAAAGAGCGAAATTGAACGTATGATTGCAGAAATGTTAGAGGCGGGTATAATTCAACCTAGTCAAACTTCTTTCTCTACCCCAGTAGTATTGGTGCACAAGAAGGATGGATCATGGTGTATGTGTATGGATTATAGGGAGATCAACAAGCTCAATATTAAAAATAAATTTCCCATTCCTGTCATTGACAAATTGTTGGATGAATTACATGGAGCAATTTACTTCACCAAGTTGGATCTTCATTCATGATATCATCAAATTAGAATGAAGATTGAAGACATTCTAAAAACAACATTCAGAACTCATGAGGGTCATTATGAATTTTTGGTCATGCCTTTTGGCCTTACTAATGCACCTTCCACATTTCAAGGTTTGATGAATTCCATTTTCAAACCCTTCCTTAGAAAATTTGTGTTAGTATTTTTTGATGATATACTAATCTACATCAAGTATTGGAAGGATTATGTTCAACATGTTGACAGGGTGCTAAAACTATTGGAGGAGAAACAATTATATGCAAAACCTCCAAATTTTTCTTTTGAGTAAAAGTGGTGGAATATTTGGCTCATATTGTATCTCATGAGGGTGTTAAGGTAGACCCTAAAAAAATTAATTCGATTAAGGAATGGAAAATCCCCACAACCATAAAGCATCTTCAAGGATTTCTCGGGTTGATAAGATATCATTGCAAGTTTGTTAAGAATTATGGGATAATAGCAGCACCTCTAACAACATTACTAAAGAAAGATGCATTTTATTGGACTCCATAAGCAACTAAGGACTTTTAACATCTTAAAGAGGAAATGTGCCCAAGCACCAGTCTTCGATACGCCAAACTTCACAAGATCCTTTATTGTAGAATGTGATGCCTCAGCAAATGGAATTGGTGTTATTTTAATGCAAGAAGGAACACCCATTGTTTTTTAAAGTCATCCAATCGAAGGAAAGTATTTACACAAACCTACTTATGATAAGAAATGTTGTAAATATTACATGCACTAAAGTAATGGCGACCTTACCTAATGGGAAGACACTTCAAGGTAAAAACAAATCATGATAGTCTTAAATACTTTTTGGAAAAAAAATTATATTCAGAAGATTATAAAAAAAGGGTCACAAAGATGTTGGGTTATGACTTTGAAATCACCTACAAAAAAGGGAAGCAAAATGTTGTTGTAGATGCACTCTCAAGAAAGGATGAGTATTTGGAACCATTGCTTTGTGCCATTTATATTATCCAACTTGATTGGATAACCGAAGCAAGGGATGAATGGAAGAATGACAAAGAGGTGTGGACACTCATTCAAAATTTGTAGCAAGACCCTAGTACATCTGATACATTTATCTAGAAAAATGATTCATTATGGTACAAAGATCGCTTATATCTTTGTAATAATTCCCAACTCAAACAAAATTCTTTTGCAGTTTCACACCTCCCCCTTAAGAGGACACTCAGGATTTTTAAAAACTTATCACAGGATCAAGAAGGATTTTTTTTGGGAGGGCCTTAAATCTGATATTCAGAAGTTTGTGGCAGAATGTTTTGTTTTCCAACAAAATAAAGTTAAGACAATTAAGGCCTAGGGTTTGTTACAACGTTTAGCCATTCCAAGTCAACGCTAGGAGGAGGTATAAATGGATTTTATCACAGGTTTACCCAATTTTGAAGGAAATAGCGTCATCATGGTGGTAGTTGATAGACTTACCGAGTATGCACACTTTTGTGCATTATCTCATCCTTTTAAAGTGAGTACAGTTGTTATTGCATTTGTGGAGATAATTCAAAATTTACATTGAAACCCAAAGCTTATTGTAAGTGACAGAGATCCCATTTCCACTAGAATTTTTTTGGACGAAATTATTTTCTTGTCTTGGTACTCAATTAGCTCATAGCTCATCTTATCATACTCAATCTAACGGGGAAACTGAGATAGTGAAAAAATGTTTGGAAGGATATCTTTGTTGCTTTGTATCTGATAAACAAACACAATGGGTCAAGTGGTTACCTCTGGCTGAATGGTGGTATAACACTTCCTTCCATATTGCAGCAAAAAGACCCCATTTATAGCACTTTATGGATATCAACCGTCGTCCATCACATCATATTTAAGATAAAATTCTAAGTTTCAAGAATTGTGAGGTCACATCGAGCATTAACAACAAGTTCTCCAAATATTAAAGTATAACCTCACTTTGGAGCAAAATAAAATCAAATAATAAGCATATCAGCATCGCAGTGAAAGAAGTCTTAACGTAGGTGACTTAGTATTTTTGTAGCTACAACCATACAAACAAATTTCCCTCAAGCAAGCTAAGAAGGATAATAAATTATCACCCAAGTACTATGGTCCTTACAAGTTTTTGCAAAATATTGGTACTATGGAATACAAATTGGAGTTGCTTGAATCTTCTCGAGTACACCTAGTTTTCCATGTTTCATGCTTAAAGAAAGTTATCGCTGACAAGCTCTTAGTTAAATAATATTTCCAGAACTTGACGAAGAAGGAAAAATCATATTGGAGCCTGAAGTGGTCATGGAAACAAGAACCTGACAACTACGGAATTGATATTTTTCAAAGTATCTCATTAAGTTCAAGAAATTACCCCTTGAAGATTCCACATGGGAGGATGAGAATTTTATACAGAAGCATTCAGAACTACTCAAGCGTTGAGAACAACACTTTTTTTTAAGGAGAGGGGAATTTTAGGTCCCTATACTAATAGTGTAGTCCCCTTGTTATTATCGTTAATGTAGCCCCCATGTTGTTATTGTTGTGCCCCATAGAATCCCACTATTGTTATTTTTGTGCCCTTACATTAGTATTTTTATGTAGGATATGATTATATTGTGAACCCTTAGATTCCTATATATAGAAAGGAGGAATTTTCATTAGTACCATCCAAGAATAGTTTATTTATGTAATGTAAAGGAGGTTTTCCCCTCAAAGAGGATAATTTTTAAGTCGTCGATCTGTCTTTTTTGTTGCTTTGTGAGCTGGTTGCATAACACATATCATGATTGCTCACAACTCAAGGATATCAAAATGCTTAAGGGTTAAGGATGATAATATGACTGACTAAGGTTGCATAAATTTGGTAGTCATTTCACAGTACAAAATCTCATCGACAATCGCTCCAGCATAATGACCAGTCGTTCATCCAACAGATGGTTAAACGAGTGGATTAATTTAAGCATGTGTTCAGGTGGGATGTCGTAAAAAAGGATTTAATACTTATGTGGTTGAGAAATAACATCTCAGTTCGATCGTTTGTGTTTATGGTCCAAATCAAGAAGCAATGAATTTACAATTGTTAATGTGAATAGCATTAAACTCGAAGGGGCTCCCCCCTCCATCATTTTGGAGTTCATGTCTGGCTATAGGAGGATCTTTGTGCAGAATTCATGCACAATGGATCTCCATACATTCTTCCTGAGCCAAAGAAATCATGGCCTCCTTGTCAGGAAATGGCATTGGTGGCTCCCCATATGAGATTGACCAAGCGTTCAAGCAGGAAATCAAGGGCGTGATCTCCAGGACAGGTGGGGAAATAATTTATGAGGCTCGGTCTCATTTCATCCTGGTAACGTGTTAGTTGGAAGGTCTAAAAAAATATGTTGAAATTGTGAAGCGGCGGTGGAGGTAATTATATCCAAGATATAAAATATTGATTACAAGGTGGATAACTCTAAGGTCAATGTGGATAATGCAATTGTTTTAGTGTTAAAAGAAACATTTGACCTCGATGATAGCGGGTAAAAGGATATGGCGATTGGTGAGGGAGGGGATCTCTCTCCAATGTTTCCCGGTCAACAGGAATTGAACCAGTAGTAGGGGCAACAAGGGCACGCATAACCATTCCAACAGGAGGAAGCATACAAGGTTGCTAGGTAGGAACTTTTCCAAAACAATGTGGAGGGAACCGGGTAGTTAATTTCATAGTAATAGCTAGGTAGATTATGTTGTGTAGGTGTGTAAGTATTAATGGGGTAGTTTGGAGAAATTACAAGAATAATAATGTAGTAAATCTCAAAAAAACATTACTACATACCCAAATATACTGGTCAGAGCAATTTTGGAGGACTCCATAAATTTAGATGCTTTTGAATGTAATGGCACTAGCCATATTCCAGTTTGATTAATAGAAATATACCCTTTCCTTTAAAAAAAATACGTGTGAAAATGATGCATGTCCAACAATTGACATAAGTCAAAATGATACATAATGTACAAATGATATAAATATAAATTATGAGTTATTCAAGACAAAGTGATACAAGTCAATATGATACGTCATGTCCAAATGATATAAGTCGAAATGATACATGTCAAAAAGATACAACTCAATAATATGGTACAAGAGGCCATGAAAAATGATACATATGATATTAACCATGAAAATTAGCATCATAACAATATATCAAAAATTATCCATGATGCGATCTATATGATCACGAATGTCACTAGCTGCTACCAGCAATTGCCTCATTATTATCATCACCATCATCATCATCATCATCATCATCTTCATCATATTCTGTATCGGCATTGAACTCATTTTCATCTGTATATGTGTCATCATGAGCATCACTTTCCATCTCAGCATCAGAGCCAACGTGAACTGGATCTATGTGATGAGGATCATTCAAAACTTTTGGAAGATCCTTGTTCTACCAAAAAAAAAAACTACAATGAAAATTTATTATTTATTTCATACAATAATTAATTTCTTTGTTATATATCTAATATTACAACATATGAAATGAAACAATAATCATATTGCATCATATCAAAGTGTACATACGATAATAAAATTTCAAATAAGTTACAACTAAGATGTTGTAACAACAATTGATGTAGCAGTGGATGTTGTAACAACAATCCATTTCATCTTGCTTCTCAGAGCTTGAAAGTGGGTAGCCAAAGAGTTTCTTTTACCACCAAACACTAAATCATCACCTGGGGGACCAAGAAAACAAATTGAGAAGTACAAACATAGGTAGAAGCAGATTGAGAAGCAGATGTTGTAGCAGTAGATGTTGTAACAATAGAAGCCATAATAGATGTTGTAACAACATATGTCATAAAAAATTCCATAACAACGGATGTTGTAACAACAAGCCATTTCATCTTACTTGTCAAAGCTTGAAAGTGGGAAGCCAAAGAGGTGTTTCTACCACCCATCACTACACCAACACTTGTGGGATCAAGAAAACAAATTGAGAAGCACAAACATAGGTAACAACGGATTGAGAAGTAGATGTTGTAACAACATATGTTGTAAGAACATGTTAGGGTCCTATAATAATAGGGTTCATAAAATTTTGAATTGACTTTGATAAGTCTTGTAAATATGTACATACCTTGCATCTGCAAGTTGTTTTCCCATATTTTGAAAAAATGAAAAATAATCAAAAATCAAAAAGAGGGTAAAAAGTCCGAAAAGAAAGATCAAAGGACTTAGAAAAATATAAACCCCAAAAGAAAAAGAGAAATAAAACCTGAAAGTGAGCAAATCCAAATGCCACTACTTTTACTTTTAATGCAAAGAATAATGATTATGTGCAAAGTGTCAATAAATGCCATAATCCATGATTAGTTTAACAGTTTAAACTTAACTTTTCATGTTTTAGATAGTGAATAAAGATTTGTCAAATAGTTTAAACTTGACAAATCAGTAGATAGGTAGAAAATAATGAGGAGCTCAACAGTTTAATCTGAGCCCTCGGATGAAATAAGGTAGATTTAGATTAGTTTTATGCTTTGAAAGAAAATGTTTTAAGGTTGCAAGCCTAAATGCACCTGCAAAATGAAGAGAAAATGTTAGAAATAAATTTGGGTAGGTAGAAAGCAGTGGAGAAATCATGTAAATAATACATCATCGGGAAAAATCACTAATTTCCCCTCCCCCATGAGCATTCAGTATTCTAAGCTATCAGTCAAACAGGCTCAGAGCATTTCTCTGACTTTTGTTGGGACCGGACCCAAGGCTCTATGACTGGTTAGTTAAAAATATTGAGTTCTTATGTTAAATCCTCATTTATCATCATTTACCCTTCATTCATGTATTAAAACCCCATTTTCCTAAGTAAAAACACGTTCTTACTTAGTAAAATTGTAACCCTAGAATAATTAACTTCATACCTTCATAAACATTCATAAAAACCCACAAAATCACATTTATCCTAAGTATTATTGAAATAAATATAAAGATGAGCAATGCTTAAATTTATACTATACTTAGAGATAATATGTATTTTGTTTTAAATTTCACTTCCCTCTCATATTAACTTTTAACATATTTTATTACATACCTAAGAAATATCATTTCCTAGTTATTAATTTCATTATATCTAAATATCCCAAAAAACCCACTATTATAAACTTTTTGACCAAAGTATATTATCTCATGTGCATAAATGAAAAACCCAAGATATAAAGCCCTTTGGTCTAAAAGATTATCTTTATTTGTTTTATCCCGCCCCTATAGTTTTTTAAACTATCCAAACAGTTAAAAAACTATATAATATAATCAAATGCGCCCTCATATTTTAAACATTTTTCAAATGTTTTAAAATAAAACAGTTTTAACCCACCATATATTATACCAAGTCTAAAGCCCACACCTTTGTATATTGTATTAAAATTTATTATAATATTTAAACCATCATTAATCTCGTCATTGTGTAGAAATAAACACACACACACACACACACACATATATATATATATATATATATATATATATATGTTTTAAACCTATACTCCTCGATTATATTATAAAGGTTTAAATACATATTAAACCCTTTCGTTGCACTTAATCCACCCCGGTCCCACCTTTCCGCTCCGTGCAACTCTTGAAACAATCCTGACCATTCGCATATACTTCGCAGATCCGACGGTCGACGATTGATATCACATAAACAATATGCACGACCGTCCTAAGGCAAAAGCCAGGCGAAATGGTCAGTTTTTCGCTGACCCCTCCCCTCCACGTGGCCCCTTCTGATTCAATCGCGTGGGTTTTGAGTAAAACCATTTACCGCTCGTTACCCACGCGATTACCACCAATTTTTTCCCATTCAATCTCTGAAACCACTTCCCACCATGATGCTACCTGCATTTAATGTCAAAGGGTTAATACAATCGAAATGTTTATTAAACCTTTGTATATGTGTTTTTCATTCTTTTTCCTATATGTCACGTTTAAACCATTGTTTTTGCCTTCCCCCACTGTGTAAGCCTGCAAAAAAACTCTGATACCCTTTTAAAACGACAAGAACCTCTAAATTGACCAGAGAAACCTATAAAAGACTGCTGAGGAGCTATATCGCTCCAATTCAACCACTGAAGCTATCAATTCAACAAGAAACCTCAAAAACCTATCCGGAAAACAAATACCTGCAACATACCACGTATTCTTCTCAGAATTTAACCTACACTCAAATTCAAAAACCTCTTAAAAGAAAGAAAAGTGTCCTAAGATTAAGAAATTGATTAAATTCAATTGCCCAAAAGTCCCAGAAACAGGCAAAACCCAGGCAAAATTTTCCCAGGAACCCTAGTTGTCTGTTGTGCACCATTTTCAAAGAAAATTATCATTTCTTCATAGATTAATGATTAATTTCAAGCTCTAAAGGCCATAAATCCTCTACAGGTGCCTTATATCTTTTGAAAATCCTTTTTTAACAGAGTTTTAGCTCATTTTGCAGTCAAAAGACTCAGAAAACCCCTGTTTTCTATTTTAGACTAGTTTTCAACCTCAAAACTTCATTTGAAAGACCTAATTGAGTATAAAATCCAAAAAGACATTCTATTTTGCTTAAATTGCCCAATCAAGCCTCTGTTAAAGTAAAATTTCCTCTGCAAACAATTTAAACTTGCAGAAGCCAAAAAAGATGCCTAAAAAGCAGAGTGGAAACAAATATGAAGGTTCTAGGACTCCTAGAGCTACTCCTGCCATGACTCCAAATACTGCAATTGTAGTCAACCCATTACAACCCCCAGTTGTTGATATTGAGCATATTCTTCTAGCTAACATTGACTACAAAATAGTTGATCCTATAGTTGAGTTCAATCTGTTAGATATCCACAACTAGTGTTTTGAAAAATCTCTAGATGATCAAGAAGAAGTTCACATTTGGGAATCCAATTTACCCAAATATGTAGTCCCCCTGACTCACCCTTGTCAAGAAATTATCAGAATATGTCACCAGTACTACATTCCTGAACAAAGAGCTATTGTCAATGCAAATAAAGAGGTCCTATTTACCATTACTGCAGAGTCAATAAATCAAATGTTGCAGCTTCAAACAGACCCCCAAGCAGTCCCATTGTCTATTTAAGCCCTCACTAAGTTATATATTAACTTATACTTTCCTAAAAGGTTTATGATTTTCCAAACTTTCATGCCCATGCATGTTGAAATTCCAAAATTAAACCCTCCATATTCAACTTCCAAGTTCCTTAAAGGTTCAAGGCATGTAATCTCCATGCTTTCCTTCATACTTGGGCATTTCACTGATGAGCATACTAGTGAGTCTACCTTAGGATTTTTGTCTACCTTTTCTCCAGGACAGCCACCTTCAGTTATATTTGACTATGTTGGTTTTATAGTTGATAGCATTCACTATCAATTAACTAATTTGCAGCTGGAAGGAGTATTTAGATATAACTCCTATCTTCTCCACTTGTTTCTATTTTTCCAATCAGAAAGCTTTCCAATTTCACTTTAGAAATTGGATATAGAAGGAAAACCTCTATCAGTTGACTTTTGGACATATATACTCATAAAGGAAGGTTCATAATTCAGTTATTCAGAGTTTGCATAGTTATTTGTACATCCATTGACCACCATTTTGACAAAAACAGAGCAGCCTAGAATCAGTGAATAAATGAAAAGAATATTGCAGCTATCAGAGCAAAGCAAAGTAGGTGATTGGTATTTGTATGAGAAATTCACTGAAATCAGAGTTTTTGGTTCTAACTTGTTGCCTTACAAGTTACCAAAGCATCCATCAATGAGGATCTTTGCCTTAGAATACATTAGGCAGATCCTAAATTCAAATTCAATTAACTTTATGGCAGCCAAGAAAAAGACCCAATTTAAACTCAAAAATCAATTGGGCCTTTCATATGTAATCAAAGAGATGCAGAAAAGGAAGCAGCAAGTCAATTACTGGAACATAAACTAGAAGAAAGCTTCCCATGGAATTATGATCCACAAGGGATCTTAAGTAAACTAAGGGTACAATGTAAATTGACACTCTTTATCCACGGGTCAAAGCCGGAAATAGAAAAGTTTTCTAATAAAATTGAGTGGGTTGAAAATACTTTAACAGAGGTAGTAAACCAAAGGAATACTAGTCACCCTTTGGAAGTTTCCAAACAGCTAGAGACATCCACTAAATGAATCAAAGAAGAATGAGCTTATACTGCAGAGACTACAACAGAGACAAAGTTTAAAATCATTTATAATAAGAGGCCAAAACTGGATACAGCAGCTAAAGGTAAAATAACAATAGATGTTGAAGAAACACAGCCCTTGAATACCAACACTGCACAGATAGAGACCAATGTAGCCACTGTAATCATCAGTGAGCCAAATCAGAACGAATAACAATTGAATAATAAAGATGCACAGATAATGGAAAGGCAACAAAGTATGGAGGCTTCTTCCTCACATTCAACTGAGGAGAAGGATTTGGATATTAAGGAAAAATACAAGCAAATCAAATTGAAGAATGAGGAAATCAAAACTAAAATATATTCTCAGTTTTCGAAGCAAAAGCCAGGTAACCAAAACAGATTCCTATCAACATTTGATTATTCAACTCAAAAATTGATTATGTCAGTTTTACAGCCCACTGTACCAGTGCCAAAGACTGTGGTTGACTATAAAAAATTTGATATGGAAGTAGCCACAGATAAAATCCATGAGTTGGATCAGATTGAATTTCACAGGCAAACCTCATAGATGCTCTATTCTACAGTCACAACAAAAGCTATGAGTGCTCATAGGCTTAAAAATACCATCTATAATATGTAGGACCAAATGAAGATGGATAAAGCTTCATTATATGCAAAGGATCTAAGGATAAAGGCCTTAGAAGAGTTAGTATTGCAGGTAGGATATGATCCTACAAACATCAAAGCAGTTGAAGCATTAGTTAAAAAGAAAAATGAGGACATAGCTGCCTTGAGGAAACAGCTCAAGCTTCCTCAAGGAGAGCATCCTCAAACAAAGGAAGTTTTACAGAATCAAAAGGAGAAAGATGAAATGATGAGCTTGATACTTCAACTGACAACTCAAATCAAGGAAATGGAAGTACAAATAGACCAAGTTGTCCAAGAAAAGGAGACAGTTAAGGAACCAGTCATTCCCACTGTTATCCCTTTCATCATAGCAGCAGTGCCTTCTACTTTAGGAGAAAAATTGGCACCTAAAGAGCCACTGGCCACTGCAGTGCCAGTGACATCTTCAACAACTTCAGTAATTGAATCTTCTACAACAGTGTTTCCACCTACAGATGAGAGCAGTCAACTAATAAAATCAATGGAGGAGATGTCCTTGAAGACCAATGAAATCAATAGATTGACTAAGATAATTGATAATCTTGAGAAGACTAGCAAATTAGCTCAGATAGATGCTAAAATACATGAGCAAAATGCCCACAGATTGAGTGAAGAGGTAAAGAAGCTCCAGAAAGAATTAACTCTCAAGGATCAAATATCATATATTGAAAATTATCTATGGAATAATGTAATTGAAGCCATTCATGATGTTTTCCTTCAATTCAAGTAATTTTTTAGCAGAGAGAGTTACTATTGGTAGCACAAACAGAGATCCAAAAGACACAAGAAGACTTGGTAGATAAACCAGAATAAGCAGTAAGGTTAATAAATTTCCTCAACAGCAAGAACAGACAACAACTTGAAGAATTGAAAATCAATGACAGGACAACTACTATCCTAGAAATTAGGAAAGTAACCACCAAAAGAAATTTAATGAGGCAGCTTGAAGAGAAATGTGAAGGAATGAACACTGTTGTCACTAGATTCATGGTTAAATTCACCAATTTAAGGAAAAAGGGACTTCCTGATATCATGGTGATCAATGATAAGTTAATGCCTCAGAATGATTATGAAAAAAAGATCAGAGAACATGCGAAGGAGCAGGTTAACAAGCCAACAGGTCAAGGTATTCCCACAGGAAAAGTATTGCTAAAAATTTTTGAAGATTTGTTTTATTTGCAGTATGAAATCAAGCATTTGTTTGTCATCAAACCCACATTTTCTAAGTACACTGAGGCTGATGAGAATTTTAGGAAACTCAAGAATATTAGAATTCCTAAAAATTAGGAATGGCAGGCATTGACTGATTTGCTATAAAAAATGAAATGCAAACAAATGAAGAAGAAAAAATATGTTTGTTGATTTTACTGTCAAAATAGATTTTTACAGCAGAAACCGATTTTACTGAAGGTTAAAGAGTATCAGAAGTGAAAGAGTGTCAGCGAGAAAGAGTATCAGTGAAGGCAAGTTAGATTCTGAAAATATCTAAAAAGCCAGCAGAGAGGGCACATAAGCAGCCAGCTGCTTATTATCTTAAAACATTTTCTATTTATTTTGAATAAAATAGGACAGCTTTTTTATTTGTTAAGAAATCTATCACTATTATTGTTGTAAAATATTTAATTTTCCTAAGTTAATTCCTAGAAGTCATCTAGGATATTTTGTAAAACATTTTATATAAATACTTCACTCTTTGAAGTATTTTTGTGTGGAATAAAATTGTTGGAGATTACTATAGATATGTTGTTGACTTGAAGGCTTCAGATTTCGATTTTGAGTAGTAGACTAGATCAACTATTTGGCATCATACTTTAGGATCCCTGTGGTAAGCTATCTGTAGTGAAGTACTCTCTAAAACTTTTAGTTGTTATTCTTCTTTGCTACATGCATACATCTGTGTTTTAATTCTAAATCTGAATGTATAACTAGGAGTATTACTACAGGACATGTTAATATCACCCTGTTTTTAACTAGTTATCATTTTTTTGTTTTCTTCTGATTTCTAGTGTAGGGAACCCTTAATTTATCCCTCTCTCGTTTGACCTCTATCTACTACTTCCCTATTCCAAATCAAAGGATTCTTAATTTCCCTTTATCCTGATCATACCATCTCAAAAACCAATTTTCAATGATCTCCAAGGGTTATCTATCTTGCCCTGCAGAAATTTGACCTCTTAGGCTTTGATCCCAGTTCTGTTAGCTTGATTTAGACTCCATAGCCCAAAGGACAAGTATATTTCCCTCTATCTACCCTCCAAGTGAAATTTTCCCACCAAATCCAACACAACCAAACCAAAATTACACTTTAATAACTAGCCTAATATTCACAAATTAAAACAAAGTTAAACTTTAAAGAGAGAGCCCTCTATAAACCCTAGGAGGCTAGATCCTAGAGTTTGAAGTAGGTTTTTGGTTACCTCTAGTATTCTTTGACTAAAAACCAAAATCCCACAACTTAAGAATTTACTGGAGTGATAGCATAGCCATCCTAATACAAATACAATTACAACATTTAAAATAAGCAATTTCGGAAATGACTCTACGAAGAAACAAAGCATATCAGGAGTACTAATAAGTAACTCTAGAAGTTACAATAGCTAAAACCAAGTAAGGAGAGGGTTTGATGAATATGCTACCAAACCATGAAGTACATACATACATGAATAATTGTTACAACAAATTCAGGAGAATACACATGCCTCTGTCCCAAAGATAGTGGTTATTATGCACACCAAATGATTTATGTAGAAATTCATAGATAACATAAATTCCAGGTACGAATCCAAATTTCAAATAAAAGGAACCATTAAAATTGAATTCTAATATATATATGGTAAAACCCATAATTTTATGTAAACAATGTAGCCAAATTTTGGAGTAACAAAAATGATAAATTAAATCATTAAAATGAGAACCTATGTTACACTAGGAATGGTGGGAAGCTAAACTTCAACTTTAGATAGTAATTTACGGTGACCCAGGTCACCTCGCCTCACATAGACCATGAACACAGAACCACACTCGGGGCTAAATTATGACAAGAGAAAAATTAAAAATGAGATAAGGGCAGTGTAACCTCTAGGGAGGAAACCCAAATCGAAAAGACAAATGAGAATTTGAAACCCCAAGTACCAACAAGATGAATTATAATACAACTGAGAATGAAATCATTCTACAGAAGGCATGGAAATAAATGTTGGATAACTAAAATGAAATGGTTAAGAAAGAGTGGAATTAAAATTATACAGATAGCGTAAAAAACCAATTACAAACAGAGTAATTAGAAAAGGAAATTCCATATAGAATAGAGGAGGTATCCTGTGTAAAGGTGAAATTTCATAAACCCCTCTCAAATTTAGTGGGACTGAGGAATCGACCTCTAAATACGAAACACAACAAAATCCCCATACGAATTTGGGGAAAAGGGGGTTTTCCAGCAAATTCACATTAAACAAAAATGGCTCATAAGGAAACTACCTAGTACATTGGGGTTAAATAAATCGAAGTTGAAATACTATAATAACCTGTGATATTTACAAAGATTCCTTTTTCTAAACATGTGCAGAGATTTGAAGAAGGGCTTACCTCTCTTTCAATCCAGCTGAGAGTTGTGGGTTGGTGAGGGAACGCCATCACCATGCATAGATTGGGGAAGACATAGCTACACGCACAGGGAAAAAGACACAACTTGTAGCAACATAAATGAAACCATATCAGTCCAATTGGAAATTAAGCATAAACATAAATCAAAATAGAGATAAAAATAGGGGTGGCTTACCTGATGAAGTGTATTAACGAGTCAACCAAAGCTCGCATCCTTCCTGCAGAAGAAAGAAAAAACTGATTAGCAAAAACCCCTATTAAACTAACCATAAATACATGAGTGAAAAAGAATATAAAAATTATACCTGAGAGTGCGTAGAGATAGAGCTTGCAATGGTAGAAATTGAACGCACAAATCATTTGAAAACCCTAAAAGAACTTGCACAGGAGCATTTAGATATTACCCCTACTCATTGAGCTTGAAGGAAACACTCTAGCCACGATAATGGTGGAGGAATCGACTAAAAATAGAGTGGGAAATAGAGTTTCATGTTCATCATGGAGGAAGAGCTCCAGAGCTATTGACGACTGACTCCAAACAACGAAATGATGAAATGAATCCCCACATGGGTATCTCAAAACCCTTAGGGTTTCTACAACACATCCAGACCATCAATATCACTGAAAGGATCCCCTGCATACATGTGGCACCTAGAGAGAGGTGTGACGGCCATGTGAAGGGAATGTGATTTTCCACTTTGAGATCAACAAATGAGTAAGGTCAAAAAGTGGGGTAGGGTAAATTCATATCAACAATAAACTATATGCACCATCGCACCTACTTTTTGAATTAATACATGATATCAAAATTAATGATATGTGAAACATTTACATAAATTTCAATATGCATAGTAAAGTGCTAAAATGTACGTATATATGTTAATAAATATAGTGTTGAAAATATGTCTTAAACGTAAGGTGGAAATATATATGTTGAATATATGTATTAATGGTAAAGTGGGTATATCCCCGGATGCGGGTGATAAGTAGGGCGAGGAGGTGCCACGCGGCCGCCATGAGAAAGGACACTCGGCGGCTCCACGTGCTTAGACTTTGGGAGGGGGTCCTTCATAAAAACTGGCATGAGGGTGCCATTACTCCACCCTCCTCCACCCTGTCGTTGACGTACTAGGCCTACTTACCATTAATATAGCCAACCATGGCCATTTACTCCACCACCTTGGTTCTCACTTGCGTTATCAGGCCCGCCCACCCACTTTCTGTATGAATTTCTGTCATCATTCCCCGACCTTTGGGTTGTTGCTCTCGGTCGTCTAGGCCTGGAGCTCTGTCTGGTCATCTCCCTCCTCGGAAGCCTGTTTCAGTCTCCCTCTGGTCAGGAGACTCACCCCCCTGGACCATCATGCCTCGTCGTTACAAGCAGTGTTGCAGGAGAGCTAGTGGGCGTGGCCAGCCTTCTCGTCCTCCATGCTCTACCCTTTTTCCCTCCCATGGTCGTGAAATGAACCTATCCCTTGATTGGAACGAATTTTCCAGCTCTCCCCCAGTCAATTTGAATGCCTAGCTTTCTTCACAGCTCCCTGTTTCGGCTCCTCCATCCCCCTCCACTCTCTGCAATAAACAAGCCTGTAATTCCACCATCTCCCTCGAACCCGCCTTCACATCGCGAAAGCTGAAAGCCCTTCCGGTGCAAAGTGCAACCAGTGGTAGTAGCAACTCGGATGATTCCAGAGGTAACAGCGGTAGCGGTCTAGAAGTGGACATGGGAGGTATTCTGGACTTGAATGCGAGCGGATTCTCTCAGCTTCAGGAAGTCCCTTAGCCTAAGGTTAATGTGGCGAATTTGGGCTCTCCTGCTTTGTCGCGCCAGCCATCTGATGCACACGCGTTGCACTCGGGGATGGAGGTTAATGGCTATGTATGCAGGATCCTCGAAGAGCTTCCAACTTCCAATGATAAGCATGCAGGTCATCCTTAGGACTTTATTTTCATGTCTTCACGGAATGCACATGGTTAAAAAAAAAATTCTCTGGTTATCTTGTATAATTTTGCATACTGTCTCTGCTGGTTTCCCGTCATGGGCAGCAGTATTTTTTAAACCTATAAGGATTGGTTTCCCCAGTAGGGGCAGTCCAGCACTTGATATAATTATCTAGACTCTTCCCTATGGTTTGAACCTGTTCATTCCTCAGGATGCAACTTGTAACCTTCTGTTTTATATGATCTAATAGAATTAGCCTAACTTAGAAAAAAAAAATGGTAAAGTGGGTATATATGGTAAGAGGAATATTGGAATAGGGAGGAGGGATGTTAAGTTAATATTAAAATTATTATGTGGAGGGTTAGGATTATTATACAAGAGTAATATAAAATGATAAGCCTTGGGTATTCTTGAATTGAATAAATAAAAGGTAAGGATGTCAAAATTGATTTAAACATAGCAGAGATGACATTAGGGTAAAAAGAAAAATACTAAGGGGTATTTAGGAATATTCTCTAGTGTATAAAAAAAATATTTGGGAGATGTTACAAACAGTATCATAGCTCAGGTTAAAACATCGGTCTTATGGGTCCCAACACAGAAAAAATATGCGGTCAGAAAGTTAATTTATGAATTGCGAATTATGAATCAATTTCGTATTATATTTATGAATTCTAATATTTTTATGTGCATCAAATTAAAGTGAAAAAATAATTGCAATTTTTTTCATGTCTGACAGAGAGGAATTATGTGTGGAACTGGGGGATGAGGGTGCCCCACCAGATCCAAATGCTCATATGCTGGAAATTATCAAAAAATTGCAGTAGGAAATGGTTCATCTAAGAACTAGCAATGAACGATTACTACAGCCCAGTAACGAGGAAGATAGGTTGATAACAAAACTAACCTCCAAATCCAATCATCAAGAGGGAGAAAAAGGAATAAAAAGGAAAGAAACAAAACCCAACTCAGAGAGGTTTGAGAGTGGGGAAGATTCTAGTAAATCATATTCCAAATCCAAAAATAAAAAGGATTTTGAGGGGGAATTCCACAAGATCAATCCTCCAACCTTTGACAGGGAGAAGGAAGAGGATGTGGAAGACTAGCTCCTCAATATCGTCAAATACTTTCAAGTATATGAATATGGAAGTAATCTGAAAGCAAGGCTGGCATTTACCAATTGTAATGTAAAGCCACACTTTGGTGGGAAGAGGCCAAAATCATACACTTGATGGATGAAAAAATTGTTTCATGGGAAGAATTTAAGGAGAAATTAAAACCCCGATACCTCAGTGAGAGGTATTATGATGACAGAGGAAAGGAATTTCATGAGCTAAGGCTGGGACTTCTCACTATAGACAAATTTGTGACGAAGTTCACAAATTTACATCGTTATGTATTGTACATAAGAGAAGAAAACGGTACAGTCTGAATTGTTTACCCACCATTTTAAAAGAGAGAATTGATTTCGATAATCCAAATACTATGGATGAGGTTGTGCCAAAGGCACGACTATGCTACCATAAATTTAAGGAGGAATGACTAGCTAAAAAAATGGCAAAATAATGTATAAGGGAAGGATGAAGCAAGTTCAAAAATATCCAAATCAGCTTATCTAAAGAATTTCAGGAGAAACCACCTATGAAAAATATTCAATAAAGGTGCTAAAAATCAGACAACCCACTCCCACACAGACTCGAAGCCCATGGAATGGAACAGTAAACGAGAAACCGTGGTAAAGAAAAAGGAACCTTTGAAATGCTAGGGATGCGATGAGCCTCACATCTTGCAGAATTTTCCACACAACACTCGTGCAATTCAGAACATTCAAGCAGTGCGGGAAGCAACCATAATGAATGATGTTTCCCAGAACATTCACATAATCATTGCAGCATTGGAAGAAAGACAAGATGAGTATTAATAAACTATGATTAGAATTGAAGGTATCATTTCCGACCAACCTGAGTCTGTTTTAATTGATCTAGGACCTAGTTTAAGTTACATTAGTTCACACATGGTGAAAAAATGTAAACTAAAAACATAAAAATTTCAACACTCTTGGCTGGTGCAGTTGGCTACGGGAACCGAACGGAAGTTCACCCATAAACTGCACAAATATCTTATCAACTTAGATGGGTATATCACATATTTCAATTTGAATATCCTTCCCTTAGGATATTATGACCTACTAGTTGTTATGGATTGGATGGAACAACATAAAGCGGTCGTAAATTGTTTAGAAAAAATAGTAAATTGTATTAATGCTCTATGAAAGTGAGTGGTGGTAAAGGGGAAACCAAAACCTGTGTCTGTTAGGCAAATTTCTCCATTACAACTGAAGTAGACAACAAGGAAATTTTTTCCAATGTATGTTTTCCTAATTGAAGATTTGGAAGAGCAGGAAGAAAATGAACATGTAGACAAATTATCGATGATTAAGGACTTCCAGGATGTATTTCCTAAAGAAATTCCTCAACTTCCCCCTCAGAGAGATATTGAATTTTCCATTGAAATAGTACCAGGGTCAACCCTAGTATTACGAGCCCCTTATAGAATGAGCACCCCTGACCTGTTAGAACTGAAACTTCAGATGCAGGAATTACTAACCGAAGGGTACTCAGACCGAGTGTGTCTCCATGGGGAGCGTTGGTTTTGTTTGTCAAGAAGAAGGATGGAACCTTCCGAATGTGAATAGATGATAGACAATTAAATAAGTTAACCATCAAGAACCGTTTACCCTCTCCCACCAATAGATGATCTGTTTGATCAAGTATGGGGAGCAACTGTATTCTTAAAAATTGATTTGAGAAATTCTTATCATTAGATCCACATCAAAGATGAATATATACATAAAATGACTTTTTGAACTTGGTATGGACATTACGAGTTCGTATTTTTAGGCTTTGGACTCACAAATTACCCTGTTACTTTCATGTGCCTCATGAACAATGTTTTGATCAAACACCTGGATAAGTTTGTGCTAGTATTCATATATGGTATTATGGTGTACTCTAAGAACAAAGAGGATGTAATATCCTAAAGGTTGAGTGGACCTAAAGGAAAACAATTATTTTGGACATATTTTATTTTTTTAATTTAATAAATATGAAATTTGAATTATTGTGCAAAGGCTAGAGTATAAATGGAGACCAGGATTTCAAGTCCATGAGGATGGATAAGATTCCAAAGACTTTATTAGATTCTCAAAAAATCCTTCGAGAAAATAAATTAAATTTAAAATATTAGATTGGAGATACAAATCTAAAAATATACCTCAGTAAAGTGGAAAGTTACTCAGAAGAGGTGAAATAAAACTAGAAAGAGGAAAAATCTAGTTTTAAAGTACTTTTGTGGAAAAAAGAAAAGGGGAGCCTAGGCAAAAATGAAAACAACATCTTGATTAACTGGACACAGTTATGGAAACATGCTGAAGGAAAAGAAATCTTAAATAATCCATTCCCGGGTAGACAAGAGGTTGTCTACACTTTGGAGGAATTGGTCTTTACTCAGTGGGAGCTGTGGAGAGAAAGCTCAAGGTTGGGTGGAAAATATTCTTACCAAAATTGGTATGCACAAAATAATTCAATTCTGGGTTATGAATTGTATTGTTATAGAAAGTTTGAAATTATCTATTTTATTGAAGTATGATTTAATTATAGTAGATGAATGTGTGCAAGAAAGTTAAATTTATGCATGATTAAATTCTGTATAAAAATTATTTAGACATTCTGATGTATTTAACAAACAACAACTATAGAAATTACAGTTGATCTGTATGGTTACACAAACAATTAGAAATTAATAAATCAACTCTCAGAATGTCTAAACCCCAGTAACAGGTTTAAATCCAAGGTTAGGTTGTAAACTTTAATACTGTATACACAAAAATCATAGATAAATACATGGGAAAGAAGTTAAATTTAGTGTATTTTTCAGTTGTGCACTAACAACATTAAATAGGAAAATTTATACATAAAGAGGAAAATTCTTTTCTCTTGGTAAACATGAATATGTAAACTCCAAGTAAGATCTACTATTGTAACATAACTAGAAGATTTTGGATATGCATAAATTATTGCATTAGCTCAGAAATGTCGCAAAGGTCAGATAGCATAAAGTACATGTAGTAAAGAAACATAACTCAAAATTTTGAGGATGAATACATTGTATCATACTACAATAATTTAAATCATGATATTATTCCGTAATAAATTATAGACAGATTCCATGGTCCAAACTAAGTAGTTACAAAAAAATTATCAATTTGAATATAGTTCAGAATTCAAGAGGATGAATTATTCAAGGAGATATGGACCAACCTATATAGAAGAAACCAAATTCTACTGTCAATGAATGACATATTGAATTGCCCAAAATTTACAATATTATAAATTAAACTCTAAAATTTTGCATTGAAGGAAATGGAGTACCTACATATACAATTATACACATTTCTTTAATTTTAAGTAAAGTAAATAATATATAAATAAGGGACAAGAATAATTAAATATGGAAAAATTACCTTACTATGTTATATTAGACAATGACAGTAAACCTGCATATAAATATGAGAAAAATGCTTACGAGCAATGATTTGATGAAACAGAAGAGAAAGAGGAAATTAATATGACAAGAGGAACATTGATTACCTTGATTCTCGTTGACAGAGTGCTTATTAAAACTCTAAGGAACTATGTATAATTGATTTATTGTTCCTGTACAAATTATGATTTTATTAAATTGAGGAAATTAATAAAATCCTAAAATTATTTCATATTATTCTCAAACAGACATATAAATTTAAAGATGATAATTTCATACAAAATATAAATCTATAACACAATAGTGTTAATTTCATATAAAATTTAATAATAAAATAGAAAGGTTAACTTCATGAACATAAGAATGTTATAAGACTATTAAAAAGAAAACGAAACTCGAAATTCCTCATGAGGAAATGAGGAGTTTTGAGTCAAATCAAAAGTCAAATTTTTTGTAGATAAATCGATCATTCTAGAGATATAAGAATTAATGAAAATTAAATTGGTTAAGTCACAAATAAAGGAATATATCAAGTTTATATAGAGAGTCCAAGTGGAAATTACGAATATAGTAATAGAGAAGACCTAAATAAAATGTCTCTAATTCTATTATGACTCTCTGCAGTAGTTACATTGGAGAGGAATCAAAATCGATTTGAAAACCAATAGTGAAATCTCGTTAACGAGAAAATTAAACAGTAGTACATAGAGAAGCTCAGAATAATTGAAATGGAAACCAATGATGTATACTGGGGAATGTTAAAACATCCAAGTTCAATGCATGCTCCTCAGATTAGATTGAGGTAAAATAGAAGGTGCACAATGACGTTCCAAAAATTAAGATAAGAAAATGTTGTACATCCAATAGTATGGAAAAAGTATGATGAGATTCCAAAGTCACTGAGCTCATCTTAAATAGAAACATTTACATTTAATAATGCATGAGGGAACCATCTTGACAATTAAAAAATCTGAAATAAAATACAGATACTATTATGTTGGACTTAAAATCAGGGATACATTATTGTATTAACACAGAGATGGTAGCTAGAAATACGATATAGAGTTTAGAGATAGTTTAATCGAAGATTCAATCTAATGTAAACTGGTAAGGTAAGGAAATGAAAGAATTGTATGAACCCTACATTCGTGGAATCGTATGAAATATGAAGGCAAATGATGGTAAGTTTTTACCTATTGATGGTGGGACATAAATATACCTCACAGCCTCCTGAAACATTGAGGGAGGATAGTAAAAATCTCAGATAAAATATAAACCCTACAACCAAAATGAAATATGTTAGTTGCAGATAATACTAAAACGAAGGAAATAAATTGAATTCCAAATTAAAAAAATATTACAAAGGAAACATTTCTAATAGCGTTAATAAAAAAATCATAATCTATACTAACGTACCTGAAGCAAACGTGAACCAGTTGATAATGAAGCATTAGGGTAGACCATAGACTATGTGCGTGGTAATGCTGGTTATGAATGATCAATGATTAACAAGGTGCATGGTTAACAAGGTTACGAATGATCAATTCATATTAAATGTGGAAGGGTAAAAGTACAAAACATATATATTATGATTATCTTTCTAAAGTCATAGTTTGTTAAGTCTAGAATAGTGTGGCACACATTCCAAATATACGATGAGTAAATTATCAAAAGGAACTTTGCATGAATAGTATATGGTATAATAAAGACATTATTAAATCCCTTGAAAGGGTTTATTTATACCTTACTTGAACTAAAATGTATATTTATCAATGGATGGAAATTGATAATATAAATAGTGTTAACTCTTATGAATGTTAAGAGTGACATATATAGTATTATGGGTACCATATAATATGTAATGGTATAAATTACTAAAAGTGGGTTGAGAATACCATAAAAATGTTAAGGTATAATATAAAGTGTAACATTACCATATTATACTAGATTTAGTATAAATATTAGAAATACAAATATAGTAGAACAAGGTGGTGATGAACTTTTGTCGAGCATTGTCACTATTGAAACTGAATTATGAATTAGATAAGAAGGACAAGGATCTTAAATATCAAAAAAATGTTATACCTGAATTCATAAGTTGTGAACGAAATCATAACAACAAAAAATATAATGCAAGAGTTTCGTCGAATAGTGACGAACTTCTTTAATGACACTGGCGATAAATTACTAATTATGTTATAATTAAAAAAGAAAAAATTGTGGTAAGTGGAATTGTTATAGAGGAACACTAGGAATATCTTCAAATAGTGCTTCAAACACTCAGAGAACACCAATTATATGCAAAAAATAGCAAGTCTAATTTTTACAAACCCAATATTCAATATATGGGACTTGTTATTTCCAAGGAAGGATTGGCGGTAGATCTGAAAAAGGTACAAGAAATCATAATTGGTCTGTACCCACCGACGTACCAGAAATACGATCATTTATGGGTATTTTGAGATATTACCGCAGATTTGTTGAAGTAATTTAGGCATTGGCTTACCCCATTACATCTTTGTAGAAAAAAGGTGTGAAATTTGAATGGACAACCAAGTGCCAAGAGATTTTTGAGCAGCTGAAACCAAAATTAACTACTTCGCCTATCCTAAAAATTGTTGATCCAACAAAATATTTCGGTGTGTGCACTGATGCTTGTATATAAGGGTTGGGAGGAGTATTGTTGCAAGATAATGTAGTGATAGTCTATGAGTCTTGCAAATTGGAGATACATGAAAAAAAATATGCAGTTAAGGACTTGGAATTAGCCTCTGTCATACATGCATTAAAAATGTGGCGACAATACCTATTGGGTAAGAAATTTATGCTGATGAATGATCATATTAGTTTCAAATAATTATTTACTCAACCATTTTTGAATGCAAGGCAAGCAAGATGGCTAGCTCTCCTTAGAGAATTTGATATGGAGATCAAACACATTAAAGGAAGGAAAACTAAATTTATAGTGCCTTAAGTATACATTCTTATCAATTTTTGTCATATACAGGTAGCATTGTGAAATTTAATGTGGAGGAACAGATCCAAGAAGTGTTTTCGCAAGATCCTCAATATTTAAAATTGCAACAAAAATTACAGCAAGTTGAAATTTCAGGATATACCATGAATACGAAAGGATTAATAATTTGTAAGAAGAGGTGTATGTTCCAAATGTATCTACCTTGAAACAAGTGATTTTAGATGAATACCATAAGAGACCTTATTCAGGTCATCCAGGTTATCAAAAGATGGTGACAACTTTGCGGAAAAACATGTTTTGGCCAGGAATGAAGAAGGAAATATCTAATTACTTGGCGAGATGTATGGAATTGTAACAAGTTAAGATAGAACATCAACATCTTGTAGGTTTATTGAACCCTCTTATGATTCTAGAATGGAAGAGGCAAGTGCTATCCATGGATTTTATCACTTGACTACCACATACTAAATACCGGCATGACTCCATTATGTTGCTGGTGGACACATTAACCAAGGCACTCATTTTATTCATTTACAATACAATTTTGGCACTACAAAAGTGGCCAATGTTTCCGTGAAACAAATCTTTAAACTTCACAGAATACCAAAGATGATTATCTCTAATAGGGATGCAAATTTTACCTCTGCATTTTGGAAAAAAATGTTTGGAGGAATGGGAACAAAGCTGAACTTTAGCACAACTTACCATCCTAAAAAATAGGGGCAGAAAGAAAGAAAAACCAAAATATTAGAGGACATGTTGTGCATGTATGAAATGGATAGATCCACGAAGTGGGAAGACTTTGTGTATTTGAAAGTATTTTCTTACAACAACAACTGCTAGACCTCTATTAAAATGAGTCCATTTGAAGCTTTGTATGGCAGAAAATGCCACACTCCACTTAGCTGGATTCAACCAGAGGACAAGCTAGTACTTTGACCTGATGCACTACATGAGATAGAGCAGACGGTAAAAAAAATCTAACAGAACATCAAATCATCTCAAGACCGCCAGAAGAGTTATGCAGATAAAACAAGAATTCATAGGGAATTCAACATTGGAGATCATGTGTACTTGAGAATAAAACCTCACAAAAGTACCTTAAATATCGATAGTTGTGCTAAGTTAACGCCACGATACTGTAGGACTTTCAAGGTTTTGGAAAGAGTGGGCCCAGTAGCTTACAAATTGGCTCTATCTAGTCATATTAAAGTTCATAATGCTTTTCATGTATCATTGTTGAAGAAAAATGTGCATGACACCTTTCACGTGGTTCACTGGACTTTGAGACAGGTGGAAATAGAAGAGGAATTTCTTCCAGAACCACTTCATATATTGGAATGGGAAGAAACCATGCTCCGGAATAGAAAAATAGCTCAGGTGAAATTGTAGTGGAAGAACTTTGTACCTAAAGAAGTTACCTGGGAGCGGAAAGAAGGTATCAAGGAAGCATCTCCAGTTTTGTTCAAACAATAAAAAGACTAATCTGCAACACCGATGATAGTGTTTTTGTTTTAGGGGGTACTATGTAATACCCATGACTTACAGCTTTTATGTTGTGTAGATAAAAAAAAGGTCCAGGTGGACCTATGGAACAATTATGTATGAACAGATTTATTTTTAAATTAATAAGTAATTATGAATTAAATTTTAATGTGGTAAACAAAAACTAATGGAGACCACGAAATTCTTATCCATGAGGATGGAATAGAAATCCAAACTTTCCCAACACTCTCCAGAAAATCCTTGGAGAAAATTAAATAAATAATTATGGGAGAAAAAGATCTAATAAAATCCTCTGTAAAGCGAAAAGTTACTGAGAAGAGGTAATAAAAATTGTACTGAGGAAAACAAATTTTAGAGAAAACTTTTGTGGAAAAAAGAAAAGAAAAGCCTAGGCTATGGGAAACAACATCTCATAATAACGTGACATCGTTATGGAAACATGTTGGGGGAAAGAAGTCTTAAAAGAGCCATCATTAGTGTGACAAAGGGGTTTTCTACACTTGGGAATATTAGTCTCTTCTAGGGAGAGAGATGAGGAGAAGATCGTCGTTGGGAAGAAAATACTTCTTTTCCCATTGCTACGTATCTACTGTGGTTTTCTAATGAAGTTATGATGTTATAGAATTGTTTTAGATATTACAACTAGACTTAAATCATAGGCAGAATTATATCTGGGAGAGGTGATTTGATATGTAGGTATTTTTTAACATGTAAATGTTTATTAAAATATATTTTGTAAGTACTTATGTGTATTGTATAGTGTCCTCTCTGTAATTAAATATAGTGAAGTATATGTTATGTTACATAACTAAAGATTTGATAGTAGATAAAACTCAGAATTGATATAAACCCAGGGAAAGGGTTATATTATGATAATTTTTATTAAGAATAAATGCATGGGAGGTTTCCGTAGAGTAATATAGTCAGTAAAAACTAATGAATAGCAATGCATATAAAATTTGAATAAAGATTTACATGAACGCATAGAAAAGAAAAGGATTGTATATTATGTTGTATGAATGATATTAAAGTCAAAGTATTTTATATCATGATGTCTGAATTCATATCAAACTAAAAAGGATTTCATATTTTTCTGTGTAAATTGCATGTGGAATGAAAGAACTCATATATGAAAAATCTGCTAAGAAAGTACCAAGTGGACCAACTTATATAAATAAAAAAGTCGTAGAAAAATATTGAGATTATATTTCATAGTGAAAATCTAGAAGAGATAGTACATGACAGAGGAACAAATTGGAAAATTAACTATTAAACAAATAGTTGCCCAAATCTCTGAATTCACTGAGAGTCTCATTGTCATCTATATAGCTATGTGAATGGTTTACATGAAAATAAATTACGGCCAAAGACCAAGCATGGACTTGATCCATAAATTCTAAACGTATTGGACTAGATCAAGTGACAAAAGAACCAGGATGAAATAGTAGGTAACCAGCCTGTGACATAAAAAGTAAAACTGTCAGCCTAAGCTTGAAAGGAGACAGTTGAAACCTGTAAATCAATTAAAATACTTCAAAGTAAACTTGCAAAAGACAATTATAGAGTGATAAAAAAAATTAACTAATGAATAAAATGAAAGAATACTATCATTATATAAATACAGGTAATGAGAGTTAAATTACCTTAGTATACTCTTCTATGACTTTTTTTTTCACCTGCGCATACAATTTGGGAGGCTATATGTAAGGTTGATTCAACATGTATGTTGAAGAGTATAAACAAGAATTAGATTGTAAACAAATTAAGTTGGAATAACGTGGATAGGGAGGCATTTCTTCATGTTGGAATACTTTCCTAAATACGAGAAAGAGGAGAAACATGGGTAGTGGTTACCCATTTAGATCACAGAAATTAAATTAAAAACAAATTATAACATGGAAATAATACGCTACCTTTCTATAATCAGCGGAAAGAAAAAGGGACTAATAAATAGAAATAATATTTTGCCAAACCTTCATCTAGTAATAGGCCTGCGTGAGCAGACTTCGTAAGCCCAATGTAGGTACACATTCTTTCTAAGAAACCAAGAAGAAAATGTAGAAGTATGCATTTCATCTAAACTATGTAAGTAAGAAGAACTCATGATTGGTATATGAAATTCATTCTGAAACATTAAAAAATTTACAACTCATATAGAGTTAAGATTTATGATTTAATTCATGAATAGAGTAACAAACTAAATTAACTATGCCATTGAGAAATCCTCATATAAGTTACTCATAAAGTGAATAAACCAGAGCATAAGAATAATCTGAAAACAATATGGAATTAAATGGAGAAAAAGAGAAGATGGGCATGTAGCCATCCTAATACAAATAACATTAAAACATTTAAAATAAGTAATAATAGAATTTACGCTACGAAGAAACAAAGAATATCAGGAGTACTGATAAGTAACTCTAGAAGTTACAATAGCTAAAACCAAGTAAGGAGAGGTTTTGATGAATTCGCTGCCAAACCATGAAGTACAAAAATACATGAATAATTGTTACAACAAATTATGGATAATACACATGCCTCTGTCCCACGGATAGTGGTTATTGTGCATGCCAGAGTATTTATGTAAGAATTCATAGATAACATAAATTCCAGGCACAAGTCCAATTTCCAGATAAAAAGAATCATTAAAATTGATTTCTAATATATATGGTAAAACCCATAACTTTATGTAAACGACATAGCCATATTTTGGAGTAAGGAAAATGATAAATTAAATTGATAAAATGTGAACCTATGTTACACTAAGAATGGATGGAGGCTGAAATTAAACTATAGATAGTAAGTTATGATGACCCAGGTCACTTCGCCTCACGCAGACCAAGCATATAGAGCCACAATGGGGGATAAATTACGACAGAGAAAAACAAAAAAAACAGATAAGTGCATCATAGCCTCTGAGCAGGAAACCCAAATTGAAAAGACAACTGATAATTTGAAAACCAAATTACCAACAAGCTAAATTCTAATACGAATGAGCATGAAATCCTTCTACATAAGGCATGGAAATAAACGCGAGATAACTAAAATGATATAGTTAAGAAACGGTGTAATTACAATTATACAGACAGTGTAAAAAACCAATTACAAACACAGTAATTAGAAAAGTAAATTCCATATCGAAGAGAGAAGGTGTCATGCGTAATGGTGAAATTTCATAACCTCTCTCTAATTTTGTGGGACAGAGGAATATATCTCTAAATAAAAAATGCAAAAAAATCCCCATACGAATTTAGGGAAAAGGGGGTATTCAAGCAAATTCACATTAAAAAAAGTGACTCATAAGGAAACTACCCACTACATTTGGGCTAAATAAATCAAATTTTAAATACTATAATAACCTATGTTATTTACAGATATTCCTTTTACTAATTTATGTAGATAATTGAAGAAGGGATTTCCTCTCTTTCAAGCCAGATGAGGTCCGTTGCTTGGTGAGGGAAATCACCGTGCAGAGATTGGGGAAGCCATATATACGTGCAAACTACAAAAGAAATTTCCTGTAAAAAAAAATTGAAACCATATCAGTCCAATTGGAAATTAAGCATAAACATAATATAAAACAAAGTTAAAATAGGGGTGGCTTACCTGACGAAGTCAATTAACCAGTCAGCCAAAGCTCGCATCCTTCCTGCAAAAGAAAGCAAGAGCTAGTTAGAAAAAACCCCTATCAAACTAACCATATATACATGAGCAAAAAAAAACAAATAAAAAATATACCTGAGAGTGCGTAGAGCAGAGCTTGCAATGGTGGAAAGTGAACACCCAAATCATTTGAAAACCATGAAAGAACTTACACAGCAACGTTGAGACATTACCCCTGCTAGTTGACCTTGAACGCAACACTCCATCCACGATAATCGCGAATGAATCGACGTCAAATAGAGCGGGAAACATATTTGCAGGTTTTTCATGGAGGCAAAGCTCCAGAGCTAGGGACGACTGACTCCAAACATCCAAATGATGAAATGAATCCTAAGATGGGTAGGTAAAAACCCTTAGGGTTTCTCCAAAAGATCTAGACCATAGATCTCACCCAAAGGATCCCCTTTGTACATGTGGCACCTCGAAAGAAGCGTGAGGACCATGTGAAGTCCATGTGATTTTCCACTTGGAGATTAGTAAATGGGTAAATTCAAAAAGTGGGGTAGGTTAAATTCATATCAACCATAAAATATATACATCGTCGTACATAGCTTGTGAATCAATACATGATATCAAAAATATTGAGATGTGAAACATTTACACAAATTTAAATATGCATAGTAAAGTCTGAAAATGTAGTTGTATATGTTAAAAAATATAGTGTTGAACATATGTGTTAAAGGTAATGTGGAAATATATATGTTGAATATATGTATTAAAGGTAAAGTGGGGATATATGGTAAGAGGACTATAGGAATAGGTAGGAGGGGTGTTGAGTTAACATGAAAATTATTATGTGGAGGGTTATGATTATCAACAAAGAGTTGGGTAAAAGGAGAAGACTTGGGTATTCTCGAATTGAAGAAATAGAAGGTAAGGATGTGGAAATTGGTTTAAACATATCAGAGATGACATTGGGATACAAATTAAAAGACTAAGGGGTATTTAGGAATATCCTTAAGTTTATAAAAAAAAAATGGAGATGTTACAATTGCTTTGTTTAAATAGCAATTAATTTGTGTAGAGGTGATCAGTGCAGAAGCATGTGCAGAGGCCTAAATAACCACATATTGCATAAAACATTCTTGAATAATGATGAAATGAAAACCACATGACACTTTAATCAATTAATTAGCTATTGAGAACTATTTGTGCAGGGAAAGCTATCAAGAAATGAAATAAATTCACAACAAACACTCCCTTGATCAATTAATTAGCAATAGAGGGAGGAACTATGCTGCATAACAACTATTCGCCTTGTTGTATATGTTATTGCGTTAAATACACATAAGATACACATACAAATATTCCACACATAAATAGATAGATATTTATATGGAAATGAGAGAGATGCAATAGATAACTATTACAATTTTAAATGAGATTACACCTCATGCTAATTTAGCAAAATATAGGAAAACTAACACCTATCATTGATTTTATACTTTTGAATCTTAAAATACATTATAACAATTCCAAATTATAATGATTTTTTTAATAAATTCTAAGAATTTCATGTGTTTCCAAATGATTTTATTGATTTTATGGTTTGTAAATTAATCTTACCATTATCTAATAACAGGAATTATAAACTTAAAAGGAGATGTATTTTACAAAGTATTCTTAAATATTGATTATTTACCATTATAATCATGAACTTTTTTTTTAACATAGAAAACCACCAAATCCAAAGAAACAAAAGAAATGATATACTATGTAATAAAAACATTTTTAAAATCAGGAAATTAAAATATCATTTTACAAGTAGTAGTAATTATACCGAAGGCTTATTCTATTGTGAATTTTATCCTCAACCTTGAACAGGTGTCCTTTCCCCTCCATTTAATATACATATGTGGAAATTTTATTGTGTGGAGTCTGAAGTATGTGTGGGGAAGCAATTCAGTAGAGATTTGATTTTAGAACTATAAATACATATAGAGGATGGGGTATTTGCAAAATAACATAATGATTATAAATTTTAATTTTCATTATGCGGAAAATGGGTGGTTCATAATGCAGTTTTGTAATTCTCCCTCTTTTCCATACGCAACATCATACAATCACTTTTGGTCACAACCATAGAAATAGGTTATAGAATAATGGAACAAATTCTACGAATAAATTTATGTGGACATGACTATGTTTTTTCATAAAATGAAAGCTTGGGAGTTGTAAAAGTTATTTTTAAAAGCTTCAACTCTCAAGAGATTATTGTCCAGAAAGAAGGTGAATGTGAAGCGGTCAACATAATGAGCTTCCTTCCATAAAATAATCTTACTTTCCGGCTATCTGGTTACAACAAAGTTGAAATGTAATTTTGCACAAGACAAAATTGCTCTGTTTAAATCAAAATTAAGTTGTGTAGGGGTGATCAATGCGAAAGCATGTGCAGAGGTGGGAATAACCACGAATTGTAGAAAATTCTTGAATAATGATGAAACGCAGACCACATGCCGCTTTAATCAATTAATAAACTATTGAGAAATACTTGTTCTAAGAAAGCTATCAATACATGAAATAAATGCACAACAAACACTCCCTTGATTAATTAATTAGCGATAGAGACAGGGACTATGTTGCATCACAAATATTCACCTTTTTATATATGTTATTTCATTAAATACACATAAGATACACAAAAATATTCCACGCATAAATAGATAGATAGATATATGGTAATGAGAGAGGTGCAATAGATAATTATTACAATTTTATTTGAGATTACACCTCATGCTAATTTAACAAAATATATGAAAACTAACACCTCTCTCATTAATTTAATGCTTTTGAATCTTAAAATACATTAAAACAATTCCAAATTATAATGATTTTGTTTAATAGATTCTAAGAACTTCATGTGTTTTCAATTAATTTTATTGATTTTATCAGTTGTAAATTAATCTTACCATTATCTAATAACAAGAATGATAAATTTAAAAACAAGATCTATTTTACAAAGTATTCTTAACTATTGATTATTTACCATTATAATTATGAACTATTTTTTTAACATAGAAAACCACCAAATCCAAAGACAAAAATGAATAATGTATTATGTAATAACAACATTTTTGAAATCAAGAAATTAAAATGATAGTAGTAATTATTCAGAAGGCTTTTTGTATTGTGGGGTTTATCCTCGTGATGCAATCTAGAACAGGTGTCCTTTCCCCTCCATTTAATATACATATGTGGAAATTTTATTGTGTGGAGTACTAAGTATGTGCAGGGGAGAAATTTCATGGAGATTTGATTTTAGAACTATGAATCTTTGCAGAGGATGGGGTATTTGAGAAATAACATAATGATTATAAAGGTTAATTTTTATTATGTGGGGTTTTTTTAATTGTGTGCAGGAAAATTGGTGGTGCATAATGAAATTTTCTAATTTTACCTCTTTTCCATATGCAATACCATACAATAACTTTTGTTCAAAACCATATAAATATGTGTATAGAATAATGGAACAAATTCTACGAATAAAGTTATTTCGACATGAATATGTGTGTGCATAAAATCAAAGCTTGAGAGTTGTACAAGTTATTTCTAATAGCTTCAACTCTGAAGAGATTATTGTATGGAAATAAGGTGAATGTGAAGAGGTTGGCATAATGAGCTTCCTTACACACCTTTCATGCAATTTTCTTACACCAAAGTCGAAATAAAATTTTGCACAAGAGAACATTGGTTTGTTGAAATACCAATTAAGTTGTGTAGAGGTGATTAGTGCCAAAGTGTGTGAATAGGTTGGAATAACCACAAATTGCATAAACTATTCTTGAATAATGATGAAATGCATACCATATGCCACTTTAATCAATTAATTAGCTATAGAGAAGTATTTGTGTGGAGAAAGCTATCAAGAAATGAAAGAAGTGCACAACAAACACTCCCTTGATCAATTGATTAGTGGTAGAGGCAAGGACTATGCTGAAAAACAACTATTCACCTTGTTGTATATGTTATTGCATTAAATACACATAATATACAAATAAAAATATTCCACACATAAATAGATAGATTGATATATGGTAATGAGAGTGATGCAATAGATAACTCTTACAATTTTATTTCAGATTACACCTCATGCTAATTTAACAAAATATAGGAAAACTAACACCTCTCTCATTAATTTTATACTTTTGAATCTTAAAATACATTAAAACAATTCCAAAATATATAGAATTTTGTTTAATAAATTCTAAGAACTTCACGTGTTTCCAATTAATTTTATGGTTTGTAAAATAATATTACCATTCTCTAATAACAAGAATGATAAATTTAAATGAGATATATTTTACAAAGTCTTTTTAAATATTAATTATTTACCATTATAATTATGAACTATTTTTTTAAGGTAGAAAACAACCAAGCCCAAAGAAACAAATAAATGATATAACATGTAATAACAACATTTTCAAAATAAGTAATGTAATATTACAATAAGTTGTGAGGAATAATACGATGTGATAATTTTTTTATAAATATTTTTATTTAAGTATTGAGGGAATTATTCTTCAATCTAGAAGTTGGCCTTGGCTTAAACTCAAGTTTCAATGAAAAAAAAATATATCTTCGGCTCCATCATGGGTTGCTATCACTCAATCAAAAGAACCGACGGATATGAAATACATAACAAGTCAACGTTTTCACCAAGGCTTATAACGACGGGTATATGGCACCATTCAATACCCAGTTTAAATACGCAAAGAAATTTGAAAAATACAACACAACCTTTTGCTTTCAAAAATCATGGGATGATACTATAACCTCCATACAAAATCAAGTAATGGTCCATGAACATCAAGAAAAGAAAGAGGAAGGAAACTCCCACTGAGATCTCCAAGGAATTGATGGTCTGCGACATTGTTTTTTAACAACATTTTTTGAGTTCTGTAAGCATCATCATCGCTATGTCATATTTACTGGTTGGGTAGAAGAATATCATGAAATCCTCCTTCAAGAAGGACCCCAACACA